>OZ007589.1:125312916-125912916 GCA_963931845.1 Maratus michaelseni
GTATTTCTTCCCTTAGAATCAGAATCTTCAATAAAATAAAAACTATTTAATATTTCAAAGTTGCTCCCCTTTTCCCCCAGGGGACAGAGTTGGAGGGGCAACTTTGATATCTCTAAATAGATTTTTCAAAAATATTGAACACATATTTTCCGTTTTTCAATCCGATGGATATATATAATTTCGGATGGAGATAATTTGAGCAATATATATATTCTTCGAATTATTTGACCGTTTCCAGACTTTTCGGATACCCTCTATATGACTTGATTAGACATTACTAATTCGGTGCCCCTGCAGAATTGACCCTTACGAACTAATATGTACGGACCCTTACGGACTAATCAAGACTGTACAAAGGTCTAGAATCATTGCAACAATGTTATGAATGTGTCAGAATACAGATGTTAGCTTACTTATACATTTTCTGACCTGGAACCTTAATCTCAGTACGAACGGAATCAAAAGTGAATTAAAAATAAGTCATTATAATGCAGTCGAAGTATAAAATATCCCAGTTTTGTGAATGAAAATGAGAGTTTTCTCTAACGTTATGGCATTAATTTTATAGAAGGAATCTTTCTGATCTTTCTAGAATCAGAGTCTCAGGTCTGTAATGCATTACCTGAATCTAATATATACTCACCAGTTAATTGGAAAAGCATCGTGTTCTTCTTTATCACAAACTATTTCCAACGTTTTACCCGGTTTTAAGAACATTTTTTTCTGGTGCCCTTTCTCTACTGCGCGTAGCTTCTGGTCTGTACCTAAAGAAAAGAAGAAAAAAATTAAAGTAATAAATTTTTCAAACATTTAAAAAAATTTTTTTTTTTTCAATGAGAATTTTTTCAATAACAAAAAAATTTGGTACAAAAATTACAGATAGATGGTGCTGCATGCATAATATGAAGCAGATTTATGCAAATTAGGCTGTCAATAAAACCCTTCAATGCACACAGATTCTTCATTCGAGGTCAGAAGTATGCTATCCTCGTTATATGCTGTTATATGCCTCGTTATATGCTGTTAGTTAAACTCTTTTACAAAAATGGAGAATCGGCAACTGGCTCTTTGTGAAAATTCTGCACGGCAAAATGACTGAAGACGAGAAAAGGGCCTATTTCATGTGCTTGGATACTGGCACTTGTCAGTTCGCTTCTCAGAAATGTGTTTTTTACTATAAGCCTAATTTGCATACATCAGCTTCATACTATGCATGCCAGCGCCATCTATCGGTATTTTTTGAACCACAACTTTTTTTGTTGTTGTTATTTAAAAAAAAAAAAAAAAATCCGATCTTTTTCTAATACCATTCCTGCCAACAGCAATGTTTTAGCATCATTTGTTTCTTTTTAATCAATTTTTAACACTTTCCAACCTAGTTGAAAAGTGTTTATGACTTCGGTTTGTCTGGCCGTCTGGCCGTGCTCTAACTCCCGTAAGTATGCTCGGATTGCTCTACAATTTTTATATGTTATTGGCGTTATCTGTAGCATGTTCCCTATTTCAACTGAAGTGTGTAGCAGTTATAGTTTTTTTACAGGAACACTCGAAAGAATTCCGTTACATTACGGTCTATGGGGAAAAATCATTTGCGGTTTATTTTAATGATGTTACACAATTTCAAACACACTGTAATTGATATATATCACTAAGGTGCATTACAAAAAACTTAATATGGAATAGGGTGTGCATAGCACTTATAGTTACTTTACAGGGACAGTCAAAAGAATTCCGTTACATTACGTATATGGAGAAAAATCGTTTGCGGTTTAATTAAATAATGTTTCACTATTTTAAACGCATTGAAATTTATATATATCACTAAGGTGCATTACAAAAGGCTTACTACAGAATATTGTGTGTATAGCAGTCATCGGTCATTTACAGGAACACACAAAATAATTCTCTACTGTCTGTTAACAATAATTTCTGGAAGTGCGTTTTAAGTTGCTGAACGCGATTTTAAATTTAACTCACTTTTTGTCTATTACTGGGTGTGTATAAATTCTTTAGATCATATACAGGGCAGCACAAAAGTTCGCGAACACATTTCCGAGAAACTCCAGAAGGAGAATTTTAAATTGTGCTACGCGTTACCTAACTAAACTAAAATTTAGCATCCTATGTAGTATATATACAAATCTAATAGATCCTATATAGGGCTGAATAAAAGTATTCAGATATTTTTCCGAATATTGTATATGTTGGAAATAACTAAATTACGTTTTTAAATATGTTATGAGTTTTCCAAATTGTTTATTTAGATGTTATCTTTCAGCTTATTAAACGGCAATGATTTGTAAACTTATTTTGGAAGCGTTGGAAAGTGTTACATAATCTATGCTTGACGCATGATTTTTCGTTCTTGTTAAAGTTTTAATGGACTTTGGCGGATCCAGTAGAAATTTGTTGCTAAAACAAGATCACACAGTTTCCTCGCACGTTAGAAATGAAACTTCTGAAAATCAATCTATATTATAAAGCACAAATGTGTACGTCAGTCACGCTGACGTCGTCTTAACGATGCAGAGAACAATGAGGTCCAACTGTATGAGAATTTAAACAATGGAGCTGATTTTTCAATTAAAATCAAACAATCACACTATAGGAAAAATGAAAATCTCAACCACTTCTCCACGCGTTCCAGGCGCAAGTCGGAACTGTCCAACGAACTGGGCCTTCCTATTTCACTGGGTAATTACGGTGTCCAATTTGAAAGTTCTCTGCTTGTTATGGTTATTATGGTTACTTCCTAATCGAGATCACAAGATTGATGTAATTTGAATTTTTCTCCCGATATGGACGGATGCTCCGATAAAAAGGGTGATTTTTGTGAATCAACTTAGAATACCCCTAAACGTTTTCATTTATTTATTTAGAAAAAAAAAAAAAAAAAAAAACACATTTCATAATACGTTTGTGTACACTGTAAAAAGAGATTGTTGATTTTGCAGTATAATACTAGCATCCCAGTTTCCAGTATTATATAAACCATAAAATCATTTTTTTTTCGTATATGACTTTTTTAAAATAATTAACATCACTTTAAATTAATATCTTTAATTTTATCAAGCAAAATGATCCTGTTTGTTTGAAACACTGTAATTATTGAGTTGCTTGTTATTTGTACGGGTATGTTATTCAGACTGAAATACAATGGTAATTTTTTGGCAAAAATTTTTAAAAATAGTATGATGAAAACTTTCTCTCTAACATCTCGTTTTACATATATTGCTTCAGAAATTGATTGTTCATAATATATATAATAAAAATCTCTACTTATTTTAAACAATAATATATATATATATATATATATATATATATATATATAGCCTCCTAAAGAATATTTTTCGCAGAAATCTACCGAATATTTAACAATTTACTTACTTATTTATCTATTAATTCTCAGGAAAATCCATTTATCAATTTATAAAAATAAAAAGTGTAGCTACAACAGTAATTTCGACAATAATTATAATTCATTTGTAGGTCATATAATTTTGAAATTTTGTGGTAATATTGAATTAATGCGTCGTTTGTATTATACATTAGTTTGAGTCCGATTTGCGTATTTGATATTTCGCACAGTTGCCAACTGCTACGATTTTTTGTCACCACTATTTTAGAAAAATAATTTTCGCTTTATTTAATTGTAGAAATCCGCGATTAATTAAGGCAAAGATTACTAAATAGAAATAGTAGGGTAAAAAAATCGCAGAAATTGTCAGTTATTTATTTTCACTCTCAGCTGTTAATTTATTGTACATAAGCCAACTAAGCATCTGTATAATTTAAAAATATTTCTAGCTTTTTTAAAAACTTTCATTATTTACTTTCAATTTAATATTTAAATGAAATTATTTTCTATGCAATAATGCTTGAATTTTGAAAATTGTGCCATAGTATTTTACAAATAAATATGTCATAACTCTAAAAAAACGAAGTTGCTAATCTACAAGCAAAAACTTGGCACATAGAGTTTCTCAAAATAATTTTATTTTCGTAAAATTACATTGAAATTGATCATCTTGCAAAATAATCCAAAATATTTAATCCCTTGAAGAACGGTGGGATATTTTTTTTTTTGTACCACTCAATTTTAATCAAGATTTCTACCAAATTTTTGAACAAAATTTTATTTCTATAATTTTGGCGAGGAAAAAAAAAAGGTAAAATTGCATTTCCTTATTATCAAAGTTTTTGAAAATTCTGGTGTGAATTCAACATTACAGAAACATAATTAATTGCCGTTGAAAGGATTAGAATACATATAGATTATGATAGTTATAAAGTACCTGGTAATATTTACATTCGTAAGCAGTAATACGCTGCCGCGCATGCGCGGTAGCGTATGAACCGGGCGCCAGTATTATACTGTAAAATCAACACTTTTTTTTTGCAGTGTAGTACTTCTGTATTTCAATATCAATTAAACGGGCAGGGAGGGTGGAATATTTTATTCATTAACAATTGCGACATTAAGTCAGGCGCTACTAGGTGCATTCAAATACGTTTCAGAAACTATTATTAACGTTGGATTGTCTCGAATAAAGAGATGAATTCCGTTTCACACACATCTGAAATGAAAAATACGTCTTGGAGAAAAAGCGAGAGAAACGGGATATTTAAACAAAATCGTTGTCGGAGGGTGTGTGTTTGTGTCACGCTTGAAATCTGGGATGGGTGATCTAAGCTTTCCGATTTGTCCTTGTCGCAGTCTTATAGGCCGACCTCTACATCGTATTCAAGGCTGCCATCTGTCAATAGAGTAATACTCTTACGAATTTCAAACTTTAAAGAGGATTATGAGCTGCAAGTAAAGATATTTAATTCTTGTGCAGATTCTTTATAATACTTATTTCAGTAAATTGAAGTGTAACCAGCCTCTGAGACATCTGAGCAGAATTATCACATTTTCAGTCATTCAAGTACACTCACTCATATACGCACACTCAACAACAAATAATAATAATAATAATAATAATAGTAATAATAATAATAATAATACAAGTAATTCTTAAGAAAAAAAGATAGAATCGACTTCAAGTGCGATTGTTCTTAATTTATTATACTGATATATATTTGTTGATTACCAGTTGGTGTAATTTAACGAAAGTGATTTGATGCGAGTGTTTTATTAATATTATTATTTATTTAACATTTTATTGTTGTTCATATTCACTTTTAATCACATTGTTTCCAATATCGCACATCTTTGCTACATAATTAACGGTCATATATTAGAATTTTTGACTAGTCTCTGGGGAAAAGAATATACACTATAGGATGTCCATTGTTTAAATTTATAGCAATACTGTGTGCCTTAACAACATATTCAAATTTCGTAGCAATTGATCAATTTTTATTAAAGTTAAAATTAGAAAGTGGAAAAAAAGACAAAAAAAAAAAAAAAAAAAAAAAAAGAAAGAAAGAAAGAAAGATTAGGGAGACAAACATACCATTTTTGGATCCCGGTGAAATTGAAACGGCACCAACATCGAAACGAGCCTTTCGAACAAAAAAGTATATCCACCAAAATCGGAGCACCCGTCTAAAAATTATGCGTATACATACATTTAAAAAATATATATAAAAACAAATTGCATAAATCCTTTATTGGAAGTCGATTAATGAGCTGTTCTTGACTGATTTAGTTTGTATGCCAAAATAGCTAAGAGTAATGCTTTTTAATTTTTAAATTCACTATCATGCTAAATACTTCATGCTAAAATCCTGCACCGGAACCCGGAAATTCTACTTATAGTCAATACGAAACCCGACCCGAACTCGACACGCCACACGTCAACCCAAAACCAATTCGAACCAGAGTGAAAGAAAATTATTCCATACAATGATCATATTTCATTGAGTGTTTGATATAATGTTTAATATAATATTATAATTTCATTAAATGTTATATTATAATTGTTGTATGTTGTTTCTAGAGTACTTTGTCTAGTTTCTTAAAAGTGACGTTAAATTTGGATAAAAACCCTTCATGTTAATAAACCCAGTAGCAAAAACAGTGCAGCATGGCAGCGGACGCTGCAGATTTTTTTATACCTTGCAGATAAATCTAACAGCCTTAAAAAAATTCTGGGCAAAGAAAAATTACTAAATATTTTTTGTCACTAGATTTATTGTATTTATTTCTTATATTTTCTTTGTAAATGCAAATTTTGCTTATTTTATGTACTACTATAATGTCTTATGATAGTAAGCTTGGTCCAGGATTCTTGGATCGCAGATAAATCTTGGTCTGCACAGAAAATTCTGCTACTGGGGCTATAAACAAAAAAATTCCGGAAATTTCTTGAATAATAAAAAAAAAATCTTTATAGCTCCATGAATATACGTGCTATTCTTATATACAAATGGACACACATTTTGAAAAAGATCCATATAGTGATGTGCTACAGGTATAGATACCATTTCGAACATTTTATTTTACAGGGTGATCGAAAACATTATTATTATTTAGTGAATGTGTTGTTGGTCCCCTAATTGCCCTAGTAATCAAACCTTCGCTGAAAAAAAAATGAGATCAAACATGTTCTTTATATTCCTGAAGTTCGATAAGAATACGTCAAGTATTTCTCTACATATTCGATAAAACGTCTAAATTCGAAAGTGCCCAATGGCAATGACTTTTGACTATGTAGTGTATATACATTCATCAATATTGAAATATACAGTTTTTTCATTTGAAAAATACTCAAGACTTTTTTTTTAATTGGGTTAAAAGAACCCGACCCAAAAGAGTCAAAAGTCAATCCGAACCCGAAACATTTAAAGTAAACCCGACTCGCAACGAAACACAAAAGCGTCAACCCGACCCGTCGGATCGGATTCGGGTAAAATCGGGTTACCCAATCCGATGCAGGACTATACTCCATAGATGCATGCAGACCCGGCGTGCAGCATGCATAAAGTGTGGAATGCACGCAGGAATTTGGGGTAAGAAGACTCTTTGGATTTGTTTCTCTTTTTTTACATAAGGTATAAGGAGATGGATACTTGAATACTTGAATACTTGACAATTTTAAATTCTTGAGCTTGAATATGTAATATATGTGAATACATTAAATTTCCAAAGGCCAAGTACAAAGTTTACCTAAGAAAGTGAATATGATCAACTAAAAATCGAACCTCTCTTACAGAGCATTTATCAGTGGCGTAAGATGGGGATGTGCTTGTACTCTCGACATCCCAGAATAAATTCGCAATTGTGATTGTCGATTATTTCCTTTGCAACTGTAATACATTATTTTAATTGTAATACATATTTTTATACAGTTTGGGAAAGTGTTAGAAAGCCTAGAAAAAGGTTTCTTTAGAACCTTTAAAACGAACCTTTAACCTAACTAAAAGAAAAATCCAACCAAGGATAATAATTGAACGCAGATTTGTTTTAATTAATTTATTTATTTTGTATTTATCTATTTATTTATTGCCGGCTTTTGCTTATTTTCTTGATTTCACAGTAAATCTAAACAAAAATCTATGCAAGTACATCCGAACATAATTTGTATTCAATTGTAGTCGATTTCATTCTCTGTCTAAAATTAAATAATTGATAATTTGCATCTTTATTCTTTGCACCTTTTAACCTTTGCATATATTCTGTACATTTTTTTTTTTTTTATTGCATACTTTTTTTTGTTTGCGTGTTTTAGGCGTTAATGGCGTTATAAACTTATTCGAGTAAAATTTTCGAGAATGTATTTTTCCCCTTTTTAACACTTTCCAACAAAGTTGAAAAATGTTCATGAATTCGGTTTTGTCTGCCGTCTGTCTGTCTATATGCCTATCTACCTTCTGTCTGTCTGTCCGTGCTCAAACACGCGTAAATATATTTGGATTGTCATGCAATTGATATATGTTATTTAGATTTACTATGACATTTTATATTCATGATTGAAAAGCAAAATTGAAATTGAAATATTTAGAAGAAAAAGACACCATCGATTGATCGAAGCTGTGGTATTTCAAGTGTAGCCTAAAAGGTATAATTTGTTATATTAGATTAAATTTTATTTCATATGTATTTTATAATTTATATGTTTTCTTTGTCCCATGTTTTTCTCGAAGCGGATGACGTCATCCTCTAATGCAATTAAAATACAATTGTTAATTTTTTTCCTTGCGCATGCCTTTTGCTATCGTTCATCAGTATCTTTGATGGAATAAATGAGATGATATTCCGGCTTAAGTAATGCTGTTTGCAGATATTTTTAATCCTTTTTTTTTTCTTTAGAAGTTTAAACTTTCATCTAAAAAATATTAGACTGCAGTGCGTAATCCTCGCACGGGTCCACTGGTTGATCTAAATTGAACTATCGACTATAAAAACTAATAAGACATAAATATTGCAGTTGCTTTGTAAAATCGAGAAAAAAAATTAACCCGATTTATTTCTAAATAGTTTTATATAGCAAAATCCGAGTTAACTCGGGATTTTCCGATAGACTACGATAAGATTTTTAAATGAAATGCGGGAGAGATTACGATAGGATTTTTAAATGAAAACAAACAAATAAATAGAATATACAGGGTGATTATAATTAAAGTCCCATTTTCAAAATGCTGTGAAAAAGGAACCACTGGTCAGAATGACTTCAAATTTGAACTGAATATAGTGGAAGAAGGGGAAAACGGTATGGTCCAAGAAAGAAAAAGTTCCAAAGTGTATCAATAGATGTCGCTGTAATCGGCATAACGAAAGTAGATTCGGTTACAAGTGGCATTTTTAATCGAAATACGACGGCTTTGGCATGAGTTGCGCACTAAACCAACGCCACCTATAGATAGGTGTAGGTAGTGTTGACTAAACCAACCGTACTGTTCAATGTGCATGAGTGTTTCGGTTGTTTGACGGAAAAAATGACTTTCAAATCAGTCAACAGTTGTGGTACTATTAATGGAAGGCCCATCCACCATGGCAAGGTCGTACCACATTGGATGAGAAAAAGTCCCTGACGGCTCGGCCTACAGGCACATGTAGATTTCAAAGATGCAGACCGTGGGGCGCCTGTTTGTTGGGAATTGCAGAAGAAATGACCTTTTTGCCATGAGGCGGCAGTTGGGACCGCCCACTTCGAAATCTACCTTGTGATAGGCGGAGCCGGCAGGGATTTTTTTGGTTTTAATTTATTTATTTTATTATTATTATTTTTTTTTTGGCTATAAGAATTGGTCCTATAAAAAAACTTGTCAATATAAAAGTTTTAGATAATATTAAGAGGATTTATAATAAATTTAAGCGGATTTGATATCTTGTGAATTGACGAAGTTATGATTTTTTTTCTTCTGAAACCCCTCTCCCCTCCCCCCTTGGGGCCATTTTTAATGATATCAAAAATCTGTCATACATAAAATTTTCGCCCTTTTCCTAGAAGTAATAATAACTTTAAACGGATTCGATACGTATCATAATTAAGAAGTTATGGGTTTTTTCTGTTTTCACAAAAAGTCCCCACCCCTGTTCGATTTTGCCCATTAACGAACTTGATCGAGATTTTATGCCCTTTGATTTTATGTATCAGTTTGGAAGAGATTTCTGAATTATTGAAGTTATCGTGTCCATAAAAAAGTGACATAGATAAAGTTTTGAGTTGGGTTGGGTTGATTATTGACGGCCAATTATCTACACTTGAGATATAGGCCCGGGGGGAGTGCCCTTCGTGGGGGTCTTTCTAAGGGAATCTAACACGTATTTACGCATGGTGAAATCCACGGCTGGAAGAAAACCACGAAAACTCCGAACGATTAGGCCGACGGTCGCGATCGAACCCAGCACCTCCCGTCTACCAGCTTCGAGAGCAGAACCTCTCAGCCACTGGTGGGGCTGATAAAGTTTTGAACTGGGGGTGGTTTGGGGTTCTGAGAGTCATGATCGGCGTAGATCTGCAAAAATTTTTGAGAAATTCCAACTTAGGCGAGAATGTAATAGGTAGTATTTCTTACGAAATCTACCTAAAATGGGTTTTTAAGTGTCCTTGGGCCAAAAACCTCATAAAAAGCACATAATGATTCCGTTTTTAATTACGCATGAGTGTCTTTTAATTTGAATAGTACGCCGGTTACAGCGCCCTCTATTGATACACTTTGGAACTTTTTTTTCTTATGCCATACCGTTTCCCCCTTCTTCCAGTATATTCAGTTCAAATTTGAAGTCATTCTGACCAGTGGTTCCTTTTGTACAGCATTTTGAAAGTGCTACTTTAATTATAATCACCCTGTATGTATTTTTTAATGTGAATGAGTTCTAAAAAAATTAAGATACAAGTAATTCGCCAGCAATCGCCACACAAAAAAGGTTTCAATCGCTCAATAGCATTATTGAGAGTATCGCTGAAATGGGGGGGGGGGGGAATCAACCCTCGGCATTTGGCGATTTTAATCTTTCGTTTTCTCGCTAAATGAAACATTTTGGCGCAAGGTCGATTGGCAGCAAGGACCTTGGCTCTTCAAACTATTTATTGTCTATTGCCACAAAAAATCCAACTCTTTGACTTGTGCGCAACATCGCATTTCAATACGATAATTTGTTATAAATATTTTTTTAAGGAATTTTTTGCAATGAGAACGGATTTCTGGAACACTCTGTATTTTGATAGAGTAATAAATAGAGGTATGTCCACATCTCTCCATTGAAGCAAACATACATATTTGTCACCAGATTATGCAACAGGATGTTCTTAAACGCTCAGATAACTTTCCAAATCATGTTAAAATATTACTCAGCATAAATCAAAATGCATTTTCATTCTGATAAAAAAGAACTCTTTCATTTACAACCAACTCATTAAATGCAACGAGTGTTTCAGCTCCTGGAAATATGCCTTTGCATTAGCAAATAAAGATTTAAAAGAAAAAAAATTGCAGATTTTTTTTTTTTAACAAATAGCTACCAAACAAAAAAAGCATATAATAAAATCGGTTTTTAGTTATTAAAAAGAGGTTGATTGATTTCTTTTTGTGTTTAACTTTTTTTTCTGCAGTGGACAGACGGAAGAAATTTGCAATCGATTATTCACTTACTTCCTGATATGCTAGGATTATAAAAGTTATGTACACAGGCTGTGTTTTCAATGACAAATATTTGTAGAACTTAATTATAAATTAATAAATTAATTTTATGGCATTTTTCCCCATGTGCTAAATCGGCAAATAACATTTATGGTTGTTACAACTATATTTACGAGTTACAAAAGTTATGAGCCAAACCACGCTCACCAAAATATGCCATTTGACTTTAAAACAGCGACGACGAAATGCATTAAACATGAAAAGGTACAAAATATAAATAAAAATAAAGAGTGTAACATTTAAAAAAATAATACTCTTTTATTTTAAGTGAACGTGATTAAGTTTAAGTTGCTTCCGTGGGTTAAAATGATTAGAAACTTCAAGAAAGTTCATAGTAAGCAAAATGCTAATATGAAAATTATAGATACATCCATGTACACCATTGCCTGAATGTATTTACAGGGTGATTCAATTAAAGGTTCGGAAAACATTAAGTGGTGCTAATGTACACTACTAGAGCAAACAATTTTTGTCTAGGAAACTAAGGTTCACAATGTTTTTTCATTGAAAAATACAAGAAGTCTCACTTGAATCTGAATTCAGATTTTTGTTCCTAACTTTAACAATAATAAAAGCAATTTAACAGAATATCAAATAGTCTAACCTTTATTATTTATCTGAAATGTAAAGATATCACGAGAAATGGCAGAAGTGGCTACCATCCTTATCCAAATAGCGTTGAACCAGACGCTCCATGTTTCCGAATGTAATTGACAGTTCATGCGGTTTTACTTACCGAAATTCTGCATACTTATATCATTTTTCTTGTTATAATCCTTGTGTGTCAAACAAAGAAAGGTAAGTTTGATGAAAATTGCTTTCAAATATGTTTATTTTGGTATTGTTTATGCACTTTATCCTTTCTTTAATAAATCCAAGTAAATTTCATTTAAAAAAAAAAAAAATCATGTTTTTTATAAAGTAAAAATTTACCAGTCTATTTTTCTCGTTTTTTCAAATATCTGAACCGGCTCGATAGCGGGCGAAGACCGCTATTATACTCTGTCATAATAATATCTGTCATGTGGACTAAATGCGATATTAAACAAAAATCAATTTCAAAATTATACATGTTGTATAGAGAACTTCAAAATGTTAAAATATGTCAATATTTTCATAATCGGGTTTTTATCATTATTCAATACGTTCCTCAAACTCATATGACGTTATAATCACTTGCTGACGTCATATCTACTTGCTTTCTCTATTATTACTCATATTGATACTCTCTTTGTATTATTCTCAAACATTTGAAAAAGTCCGTTAAACTTCCAATATGACATCAGATTAATTTTCTTTTTAATTCTCTAATGACGTCATATTAATCTGCTTTCTGTACTTACACATACTCATACTCCTTGTATTATTGAGAAATGTTTGAAAATTTCCGTTTTATTATCAATATGACGTCATATTAATCTTTTTTACAATTGGTAAAACTTTTTATTTCATTTTCATTTTTCACGTGGAAATCTTTGAATAGAAAAGTAATTATTGTAGAAATAATTTTATTGGGGATTTTTTATTGTTGGCAACTGCTATAACAAAAAATGTTTAAATTTAGTAGGAAAAGGCTGTTAGATTTTTGGTTTTTTATCACTCTATATTAAAATAATACGATTTTTTCAAGATTTTATGATTTTCAGCGTGACAGTAGGTATTCAGCTGTAAGTACACAAAATATCAAGTCTGCAGGTTATACAGTTTCTGAGAACCGGCTCTGTGACAGACAGGCAGAGAAGCGGGACGAATAGGGTTTCGTGAGATGAACGATTTTTCCAACAGAGCAAAAATATGCCGGGACCAGGACTAGAACCTGGGTACTTTGGTTTGCCGTACCAACGCTCTCCCTACTGAGCTATCCCGATGATACCCAAAGTACCCAGGTTCGAGTCCTGGTCCCGGTATATTTTCGCTCTGTTGGAAAAATTTCAAATATGATACTCCAACCATTGGATATAATTTACCTAGTTGAATATACTTTTCTCTGTTCATTATGTATCGTTCATTTACTTTTACAGGACACTCAAAAGAATTTTGCTACAGCACTGTCTATGAACAATAATTGTTGGTAGCTCGTTTTCAGTTGAGGTACGCGTTTTTAAATGTAGCTAATTTCTTGCATATTAATTGGTGCATATAAATTCTATAGATCATATATAGGGCTGCTGAAAAGATCTGACATGCATTTTCGTTTCTTGACGGAAATTGGTTAAAGGGAATTTTTAATTGTGATATGTAATTCCTAACTGAAGTAAATTTTAGCATTCTGTGTCGTATGCATACAAATCTATAGATCATATACAGGGCTACACAAAAGAATTGGGATATTTTGTTTTATGAGGATAAAATGTTTTATGAGTTTTCTAAATTGATTACTAACTGTGAAGTTTTGTTACAGTTTTCTGAATGTGTTGGAAAGAGTTTCATAATCTATGCTTGATGCATGATTTTTCGTTCTTGTTATTTAAGGTCGTGGGTCGCGCTCAAGAACGGTGCAAGGCAGAGCTGTAGCGGATGCAAAGAAGGTATTGAAATCCTTTGGCGGAAGGTATACGGTGGTATACAACGTATGACTTCTGGATTTTTTGCAGAAGCTCCGTATACCCCGTGTTTCTCAAGTAAATCTACAGTGTATACGCTGTCGTATATACCCTCTGCCTATAACGTATACCATGTGGGACTTTTTTTTCTTACGACTACAACACTGGTATACAAGGAGCTTCCAGAATTCAGTTTTACTAGGTGCATAATTGTATGTAGTACATTTATAATAGGAGGTATACCTTCTGAAAGAGAAACCCGTATAGAACGGATTTCGTTCCGCTACTTTGCGATATCACCGTTGCAGGTTTTACTGTATTTGGAAATATTAAGTTTTACATTTGATGAGGTTTCTAAAATGCCAATGGTTTGGAATTTGTTTAAGACACTATGTTTGTTTTAAGATAAACTCGCAAAAAAGAAATATTGTGAAAATTTTAGCTACAATAGACCAACAGAAAATCGCAACGAGAAGCTTCTAGCAATAATTCTTGTCATTCAATAATTGCTGAACATATCAAAGATTTTCTCACGCATTCTCGCCATTTCCTGCCATATAACAATCCCAGCATCATAAGCAAAATACATAAAAACAGAGTAAGAGTCATTCATTCATTTACCCAAGAATGATGAAAGCGTATAAAGAAGCTTGCTCTTATGGGGATATTATTTCATTGGAAAACTTTTCTCATACAGGACTAATTTATAATATACGGATTTATTGCATTACTGCGCTTGTTTGGCTCCGTGAAAAATGGTATTCAGGGTCTCCCTTCCTCTTACCCTTTTCTTCACTGTTACTGCTATATATATATATACGAACTAAAAATGTGAGACGCGGAATTGTATTTTATTAACGGTAAACAACTAGTACTAGCATTTAAAAATTATCTCTATCTCTAACTGTCTGTCCGCCTTTTTTTCTGCTTCTGTAGGACTGATTCTTTTAAGAATACGGAATTAGTAATAATTGACCAATTGAGGAGGCCGGAGCAAGAGAGTACTAAGCCACATTTTTGAACCTCTGAAATATATCAATTTGACAATTAGATCAAATACTCAAATCAATATATATATAAAGTTTTTTTTTACCAATTTCTTTGTAACATTTGAGATATTCTGAATAACAATGTGGCATTACTTTAATGACATTAGTTCAATGATATACACTTTCTTTCTGGTAAAAAAGTTCTAGAAACATCTGGGGCAAAAACAAAATCTGACACATATGCTGTCACCTAGTGACATTAGAAAAAAAATAATATGTAGGATATTATAATTTATATACAATATTAAGCAACAGATTACATTGTCAGATTTGTTTCACCAAAAATGTTATTTGGCACTTTCTTGCCCCGATTAACTCAATTGCATCTTACTCTTCAATCCTTTTCTTGCTCTAAGTTTGTTACATTTTTTTGAAAGGTAAGTTTTAAATTATCCCAAAACATTAGCTTTAAAGAATTAGGTTTTTTAAAGAACTTGTCTTTCGGATAAGCATTCATTTACGAAATATTCACTTTTATACATTTATAGTGCAATTAATATCTCTTTTTTAGTATTAATTAAGTTGAAAATGAAAACAGAGGAATAATAGAGTATCTCATAGTAAGAAAATAGTAACATAAATAAATTTCAATAATTACCACTTGAAGGCACTATTTCAATCCTGTGAGCTTTCGTACTTAATACGTCACATTTATATAATCCCCGGTGTCTCCAGGCGGCGTTTTGGACATTCAAATTCATTAAAATTTGAGACGGAGCCAGTTTTTCTACGGTAACTGAAAATTCTGTAGAAAGGGGGTCGATGATCAGTCCATTTTTGTACCATTTCGGAGATCCGTAAGCTGAACGAATACAGGATATGTTGAAGGGCGATCCTTCTGCAATGTACTTCTTGCCATGGTACACAACATCAACAGCAGCCTCTAGATAAAGTGAAATAAAGCAAGATTGTATTACTTTACATATTTATAAAGTTTCAATAAATGGTTTAATTAATTTTAATAGACAGGGAAATCAGCTCGGAATAAAAGCACATTATTGCTTACAATTTAGAATATTTCGAAAATTCATAAATCTGGTGTTGGATGCTTAATCATTCATATGCTCAATGGTGGATGCTCAGTCATTCATATATGTTCTTTGGTGGATGCTCAATCAGTCATATGCTCAATGGTGGATGCTCAATCAAAATATTTACTTTTTAAAAGTAGAACTTTCCATATATAACAGGCACATCTATGTGTATAATGCATGCGAACTGTATGAATGAACCGGTTAATTAAGGGTCAGTCAGGTTTCAAATTTCCCCCACTAGTGTTAAACTTATGAACGTGGAAAGCATTCGTATTTTTAAAATATTTCATCGAAAATTAATATTTTTAACTTCTCTTTTCCTTTGTAAAGTCTTTTGTAAAGGATGTCTCTTTCTTTTTTAATTAACAGAATATTTCTATATATATATTTAATTTTATTTGAAGTGTTAAAATCTTATTCAATGCTAGTCAGCTACGCTAAGATTTTAACACCTAAAATATAAAATTAAGCAAATATTTTAGAAATAATTCGTCAATTAAAAACAAAGAGACATCTTTTATAAAGAGTTTACAAAAGAGAGAAGTTAAAAATGTTAATATTCTGATGAGATATTTGAAAAATACGAATGCATTCCACGACCATAAGTTTAACATTTGGAGGGGGCAATTGTAGACTTCATTTTTCAATTATACGATATAATTCTTTTGAGAAATCGAGCCTTTTTATTATTATTTCCAGTGCGTTTGTCCAACCGCTCTCTAACTTTCGTAAATATCCTTGGATTGCATTATGAAATTAAAATATGTTATTGACGTTCACTATGCTATGTACTTTATTGAAAATGGTGTGCATTTATCGTTTGTTTACAAGGATGCACAAACATTCGGATAGAATAAAGTCTATATGCGGTAATATTTTGATTGGATACATTTTACTGACGTTTTATGTTATTGTGATACACAACAAGCGGCTCTCCCCCCCCTCCCCCCAACGAAAAGTGGTGAGAGCAGCATTTATCATACATTTACAGATACTGCTAGAAGAAAATACATTATACGAAAGTGGCGGTAATTGTTTGAAGTAAGTTTTAAGGATATTAAACTTTAAAAAAAAAATGTATTTACCTTATTGTGATACATTCAAACATGTTCTCTATATAAAAATGTCCATGTCACATTTACAGTTGTTTTACGAAGCGACAGAAAATAATTCAAGTACATTACCATCTGTGAGCAATAATTTCTGGGGATGCTCATTCAATTGTGTTGTGCATTTTTCAGCTGAAATTATTTTTTAAAACTCTTATGAACTTAAAGTTTGGTAGACTTATTTGGTCGAACCTTAAAATAAATTTTATTATACTGTGGGGTAGTGTAAAATCTATACTTCTTTTATTTGGCAAAATAACAAAAATCGAAAAGATTATGGTCTGCGAGCAGTTATTTCTTGAAATGCTTTTCAATGATGTTATACTTATTTAACAAAATTTTATTTTTATACAGGTTTTAAAAGCGATTTCCTTGTAAATACATTATTGTAGCTGTAAAATTATTTTTACAGCATTTGTGGATAAAGAGTTTCTATTCTTTGTGTTCCGCCTATTGTATATCTCTGTGTTTTGGATTTTTTTTAATCTGAATTATCAGTGCGTTACTTTTCTCGGATATTCATAAAATAAAAACCCATTATTTGAACGGAAACTAACTTGTTTATTTACAGATCTTCTTTAAAACCCTTTGAAGGGCGGTGGGATATTTTTTATACCACTTAATTCTAATTAAGATTTGTACCACAATTTTTGAACAAAATTTTATTTTTATAACTTTGGTGAAAAACCTGTAAAATTATATTTTTTCATTTTCAAATAAAATTTTTCGAAAATTCTAGTGTGAATTCAACATTACAGAAACAAAATTACTTGCACATTGAAAGGTTAACTGTTTTAAAAGAGGAAGATTTCGTAGCAATATTCTAGTAATGTTGAAAAGTGTTGCATAATCTAAGGGTGATACATAGATTTCTCTTTTGTTCTTAATGCTAATCACTTTCTTTAGTTGTATCGAATATGCAGATAACATGAAATCCCGACGAAATGAGTTGGTCGCTTACTCATTTTCAGTCAGGAGAGGAGCTATGGGGGACTAACTTTTTATGGGGTAATTCCGATGAGGAATTATCAGATTTTCTGCTCGTGGCATAAAATTTAAACGGCAGTAAAATACTATTTTCTAATGCAAAACTATAGTAATAAGAATAATTTCACTTCTTCATGTTTAAAAAAATTACGAAAATATCATTTTTCTAATTGTTTGCTTAAAATGTGTTTAGACATCTGTAGTATATTTTGACAAATTTTTGTAACGATACGATAATTAAAAAATATGCAAAAGGGTGTTTTTACTGCATTCATTTTCCTTTAAATGATTTAGAATTCAATCTTTAAATTAATTTTTCTCAATTTGAGGGTTTTTTTTTTTGGTTTTTTAAGTATATCAGTATGATCAAAATGCTAAAACATCAACATATATTTTTCAAATAAATGGATTTTTTTTTTTTTTGGACGTTTTAAGTATGGCGTGATTTTCACTATCAAATATTTTCCACGCGTAATAATTTAATTATTTTGAAGTTTTCTTTCTTTTCAATATTCAGGTGTAAATATATATTTCAATTAAAAATACAGTGTTTTGAAATATTATTATTCTTTAAAAAAATCTGGCAACAATAGATAAAAAATGGCTATTTCAAAATCTAAATTAAATCTCTATTCAGATAAGGAAATTTTGAACAATTAAAAAAAATAGACAAATTAAAAAAAATTATCAGTCATTGCACGCCACAATCTAGTCAAGCATATGCCTGAAAAAGATGGTTAAATCGCTATGCATAGTTTTTAATTATCTAAACCAAATGTAAATGAACTATCTTGACCGATTTCAACATTAAATAGCGCTTAAAATAAATTTAAAAAGAGTGTGCTTCAGCGTATTTATGATACATTTATTTTAAATCTTCCAGTTTTCATATTTTTTATATGCAATAGTGTAGCAGGATAAGTCAAGAAAGTGAAAAGGACTCAATAGATTCAATAACGGCAGCGCCAGCGTTAGTAACTTTTTTTTTAAACTAGACAGATAAAAATTCTAAGTAAATAGTCATTTTTATTGTATTTTTACATATGTCATAACATTTCTTTTTCCCTTAAATTATTAACTATTTGGAAATTAAGTTCTTGAAGATATATATAGAGCACACTTGTAATAAATGTATGGAAAAAATTGTTGCAAAGAGTTCAAATTGTAGGAATAATGTATAGTTTTAATTTTTCTTAAATTACAGGAAAGGGGGGGGGGGTCGAAAATTACCACAAGACTCCAACTTTTAATTAAACCATTTTCCTACGTAAATTTTTTTAATAATGTATCAAAAAGTTACTAAAAAATACTCGAATGAAAGAAAATAGTTCAAAGGTACGGCAACACCATAAACGAATTTAAAAACCAAAAGCAAAATTCTCTATTTCCTTTGAATTATTCGAAAACTCGTGATGAGAGAATATTCTTTTCATATGAAAGTGTTTGACTGATGTCCCGAATTTGAGCACCTAGCGGAATCAATGAGATATTAAGACTGACATATGACGCTGCTACATCTACATAAATGGGGAAAGCTTTTTTTCAAAAAAGAACCATTAATTAGCTCAACATGCAATTTTTCATCCAATCAAATATGCAACACAAACACACAGACAATATATGCTTCTTATCCTTGGATTCTAATTATTCGAACAATACACTGTCTGACTCAGCATCTTTGAAATCTTAATGAAATTATATTCGGATTTATTCTAGAAACAAAATAAATCATTATGCATGCTCTTATAGGTTGAACGTGACTTCAATTAAACGTTATTTGATTAAGTAACAAAGTTTCACAGGTTTTATAATGTTGATTTTGGTACATTTTAATTTATTGATATATTTGAGTTAACAGCATGGTCAGCACTTGAACTTTTTCGTATTCCCAGACTTTTCCCCGGGTTATTTTCCTTGACTTTTCCAAGTTATTTTCCGTGATTTTTGTAGATCATTCTGTACTGAAATCATACCAGAATCAGTTAACTGCAACGTTGTATTGAAATTTCCAGGTTTCAATAAAAATTTCGAAAATTTTCCTAAGTATATTCAAAGGAGCTATTTTCTGACACAATTTTGAATTCATTTTTATTCGGAAACGGATGAAATTGGCAGGGTTCTTATACAGAAACTATGTCATCAAAATAAGTTTTCCATTCTTAATCAGAATTCTTTGACTTTTCAAGTTACTTAGAATCATTATGGATTATCAAACTTTGGAAATCACTCACGTTTTTTCCAAAAAGAAACCATAATTTTGGCCACTAGCAAAAATGCATGCTTGTGTTTCGAAAATATTTTAGACATATATAGACGAAATACATTAAGCAGCATTTTAACCGCAAAATATATGTTAATATTAGTATGTCCTGCTTACAGAATAATTTTCAGAAAAACAGCAAGCTTTCTTTCACATCTATCTTCATGATAGTATACTCGAAACATGTCGATTGCTTCAAATTTCATCTACAGAAGACTTAAATAAGCAAATCTACATACAGATTTCCCAAAATACATTTTTGTTAATATCTCTATCTGGTCCCCAAATTTGATTGTTATGTGGCCCACATTAAAGTTTGAAAGTTTTGCTCGACCCACCTAATGTATGAGACGTTGAGAATCATTCTGGACTATTCCACACTTTTGTGAAAAATGAGTTTGAAGCGTCAAAGCATTGTGTGTCATGCCATCTATTAGCTGTATAATGAATTTTATAATCGTGATTATTCAAGTGATAGAGTCAGTTTAACAGACGGTCCAAAGTAACTTGGATATCAAGTTGCCGGTGCAAGAGTGGATCAAGTGGCTTGGTCCACTCTGGCACTGCCAATTTAATCACCATATGCTTGCTGAAGAATCTTGGTCTCCTCTGACGCTGGCAGAACTGGCCTAAAAGAGTTTGACAAAAAATTGTACAAAAATATAAAGTGTAAAGCATTTTTCTCGAAATCACAGCTGGCGAGGTTAGTCCACTGTGGTTCTCAACGCCCCATATGAGGCTATATACAGAGGGTTTTTAATAAGCTATCCTAGGGAAAAGGTAAACTTTCATACAAAGCATATATATGAAAATATTAATGGGCATTTCTAATGTGAATAATCACATTAATAATAATGCTATATAATAATAATAAAACGTAACCTTCTTTTATTAAGCCCAAAAATTAGGTTTATTAATAAATAGAAAATCCTTTTAAAAATCGGTGAAATTTACAACATTCTTTTGCACAAGCAAGTTTGCCTACATCAGGGTTGAAACTTGTTAGTTTTAGCCTAAAGTCGCTCTCAAAACAAGTTTAATAAAACACTGATATTTCTTACACTGTCATTCTTTTAGTTGCTTACTTCTATTTCTTCACGATTTTTTTCCCCTTAAACATGAAACATATCATATTCATTATATTTTTTACAGCAGATAAAATAATATATTTTTGAAGAACTGATCTATCATTCCGCGAACCATCAAATCATTGCCAATTTGCGAACAACTATCTTAAGGGGGTCGATCAGTCAGATCTCAAAAACCCCTTGCTAATAATAAACATAATGGAATGGGATGCATTCTTATTTTTAAAATATCTCATAAGGAAATAAATATTTTTAACTAACTTCCTTTTTCTGTGTACACTTCTAAAAGGGTATCTTATATATACATATATATATATATATATATATATATATATATATATATATATATATTAGTTATCAAAATATTTCTAAAATATATGGTTAATTATATCCGAAGTGTTAAAATCTTACTCACAGCTCATACGATTTTAACACATAAAATATTAAATTAAGCATATATATTAGAAATGTTTTGACAACTAAAAAAAGGAGAGAGAGAGAGAGAGAGAGAGAGAGACATCCTTTAAAAAGTGTGCACAAAAAAATTAATTTCCAAAGCAAATATTTTAAAAATAAGAATGCATTCCACTCTCATACGTTTAACATTAGCCAGTGGAATTTGAGATCTGACTGACCAACCGTCTTGAAAGATCAACACATTGTATAATGTTTTTCATATCAGCATGTTGCACAGTAAATGTTGATTTGTTTATATTATATATGTTTTTTTCAATGCCGTAACAAGGGTGACTGGGATTGCAAATGTCACAACCCCTAGGTTCAGGATGCCTCCGAGCTCTATGAAATTAAGGGGTGAGGTACCTTTGAAACTGACAAATTGCAAGTAAAAGTAACCCAAATATAGATTACAAGAACACCCCATTTGATTAACTTTTGATGTTAAACTTTTGACACACATTGAAAGAGATACATGCTAACAGTTGAAGTTCTCAAAAAGAGTCTAGATGCATATAAAGTTTTTTAATTCAATTCGAAATTTAATGCTTTTTTACATGCTTTCTTTTAACTTGCATTTCTGTATGTGTGTGTCAGTCAAAACTTGTTACTCATTTTTCACCGACTTCCTGTTGATGTAGAGCTTTGAAATTTGGAATATATATGCATTCTTGAGGGCGATATATGAATTGGACATTGATTTTTTTTAAAATTCGATCCCTAAGGGCGGGCAACGCCTATCCAAAACTTGCATTTTCCCCATAGAAATAACGTTACGATTGTTTAATATTAATTGAAAAAATAGCTCCACTGTTACAACATTCATCCATTTTAACCACATTGTTGTCCGCATCATTATGACGTCAGCATTGAGCAACGCATACATTTGTGCTTTATAATATAAGTTGACTTTTTATAAATTTTAAATGAAAGTATGTTTATAATTATTATTATTATTTACATTTAATTTATTAACAAATTAATTCACCTTATATGCCCTGGCGCAGGATTTCTCATAATTGAATTGCAACAGTGAGCCTATTTTTTTTTTATTGAGTAGAGCTATAACATGTGTTTAAAATGACCTACATTGAGAAAAAATATAATAAATAATTAGTTCTTATGAAAAAACGTACAAAAAAATCTCAAAAATTTTAATTTTTTAAAATAAAAATAGATATAATTTCAAAATTTCTTACTTGATGAACATAGCAGATGGTCCTTTTGTGCATCTATAAGGTTTATGCCTTCAGTCAAAATTTCATGAAATTCTATCCAGCCATATCTTAGAAATCATGAGCGCAATAACCAAAATCACGGCTTTGAGAAAATTGATTTTAAAGATCAAATTACTTCTTTATCATATAAAAAGAGCCTAAACTCTTTTGGACATAACTCCCCTTCTAAAGCGAATTTTTGCACAGAGTTTCTTTTAAAATGTCCCTAAAGAATCAAGTTTTAATATAAGCTATTAAAATGATATCTGATTTTTTTTACACTTTCTGACCCCTAGTATAAACAAAAGATGCATTTTTTTTTTGCATTTTCAGAATTTAAAGTTATGAAAAACTACGATGAATTTCATTGCGAACAATGCAAATACGAAGATTATTGATCCAACCTAAATACATGTGGACCTAAATACAGTTGTGTGTTGTTCGTGTCCATGTATTAGTAGAAGATCTCGAAAATCAATTTTAACAAAAAAATAAATAAATAAATACTCGTATATAAACGAGAGAGAGAGAGAGAGGATGGTTAAAGAAAAAGAGAATTCTCAATTTCTCTTTTTTTTTTTTAACTGTTTGCATTAACCTTATGTATAAATACTCCCGTTTCTTTCTTTCTTTTTTATTTGTTTGCTTGTTTGAAGGGGTACACTTTCTATGTAGCCCTCTGGATTTTTTTATGTTGTTAATTTATTAATTCATTTACGTATCTATTTATTATTTTACTTATTTCTACATTAAAAATATAATATTTAATATAAAAATATGTTTGGTTTTTTTACACTTTCCAACACAAAATTTAAATTCTTTGTTAGCATCCTTAAATACGGTTTAGTTTTACGTTTGATAGGGTTAGTAAATTATACCTAAACAATGTTTATTCGTCTTCAATTAAATGTTTAGATATCCTTTATCTCAATTAGTCATCTATAACTAAACAAATTTTTGAAAGATGAGAGTTTTTTTAGCATTGAAATTGCTCAAACATTTTTGAATTATTTGAGTCTTTTTAATTATTTTTTATCTTTTAATCAGGATTTTTTTTCTAACAAATGTTTATTCTTCAATTATCTGAATGCCGTTCATTTCAATTATTTATATTAAAATTCAAATTTTGGACAGATGACAATTTTTTTTTTAATTTTTAAAGAATCGATTAGTTAGTTAAATATTAAGCTAAATGATTGAACATAATTTGTTTAATAATCAAATTTTTGACAAATGAAAAATTTTTCAGCATTCAAATTGTTCAAAGATATTTTTAGCCGTTTGAATCTTTTAGGTAGATTTCGTAAGAAATACTACCTATTACATTCTCCCCTAAGTTAGAATTTTTGAAAAAATTTTGCGGATCTACGCCGATTATGACTCCCAGAATCCAAAAACACCCTCATTTCAAAACTTTATCTATCTATCTATCTATGTCACTTTTTTATGGACACGATAACTCGAATAATTCTTCACAAATCTCTTCCAAACTGATACATAAAATCAAGGGGCATAAAATCTCGGTCAAGTTCGTTAATAGGCAAAATCGAACCAGTGGGGGGGGGGGGGGGAATGGGGGGCTTTTTGTGAAAACAAAAAAAATCCCATAACTTCTTAGTTATAATACGTATCGAATCCGTTTAAAGTTATTATTACTTCTAGGAAAAGGGCCAAAAATGTATGTATAACAAATTTTTTATATCATTAAAAATGGCCCCAAGGGGGGAAGGGGGGTGGGGGGTTAGAAGAAAAAACTTCGTCAATTTACAAGATATCAAATCCGCTTAAATTTATTATAAATCCTCTTACTATTATCTAAAACTTTTATATTGACAAGTTTTTTATAGGACCAACCCTTATAGCAAAATAAAATTAAAAACAAAAAAATCCCTGCCGGCTCCGCATGCGAACAAGTTAGATTTCAAAGTGGGCGGTCCCTTATGGAACCCAACTGGGCATCATGGCAAAAAGGTCATTCCTTACGCAATGCCCAACAAACAGGCGCCCGACGGTCTGCGTCTTCGAAATCTACCTGTGCCAGTAGGCCGAGCCGTCAGGGATTTTTTTATGTTGTTAATTTATCAATTCATTTACGTATCTATATATTATTTTACTTATTTCTACATTAAAAATATAATATTTAATATAAAAATATGTTTGGTTTTTCTACACTTTCCAACACAAAATTTAAATTCTTTGTTAGCATCCTTAAATACGGTTTAGTTTTACTTTTGATAGGGTTAGTAAATTATACCTAAACAATGTTTATTCGTCTTCAATTAAATGTTTAGATATCATTTATCTCAATTAGTCATCTATAAGTAAACAAATTTTTGAAAGATGAGAGTTTTTTTAGCATTGAAATTGCTCAAACATTTTTGAATTATTTGAGTCTTTTTAATTATTTATCTTTTAATCAGGATTTTTTTTCTAATAAATGTTTATTCCTCAATTATCTGAATGTCATTCATTTCAATTATTTATATGTTAAAATTCAAATTTTGGACAGATGAGAATTTTCTTTTTAAATTTTCAAAGAATCGATTAGTTAGTTAAATATTTTAAATTATCTTTATTTAAATAGGAAATTTCATTTAAACAATGTATATTCTTAAGCTAAATGATTGAACATAATTTGTTTAATAATCAAATTTTTGACAAATGAAACATTTTTCAGCATTCAAATTGTTCAAAGATATTGTTAGACGTTTGAATCTTTTTAATTAGTATTTGTTTTTTACCCAGAATGCAAATAACTCAAACAGAAATATCTCTAATAAATATATTTGATTTTTTTTTTTTCATAATGCTGTGAATAAAATTTTTAAAGAGAAATCTTCGTTTGCTGCACAAATAGGAATATGTTTTAGCTTAAAAACAATCCTAGTTAGGTTTTTATTCATGTATGTTAAAAATTAAAAATTAAAAAATACGTTTAGGATAGCATTTTCAACTTTGTGCGCCGTTATATGTGAGTAAGTTTAACAATTTTTTGCTCATTATTGGTATACCATTTTCTCATACATTATACATTATACATTATATATATATATATATATATATATATATATATATATATATATATATATATATATATATATTATTTAGCGTAGCGTGAAACCAACCAAAAAAATTAGTTTTAATTTCTTTTTTTTTTTCTTTCTTTTCTTTTTTTTTTGCGTAAAATCTTACAAGGAATTAATAACTATTTTCCTTTTATCTATAACTAGCAAGCTACGCCCGCTGCGCTGGTCAGTCTCTACAAATGAACCTTGAAGCAAACAAAATATATCGTTTAATTTGACCTTGTATTTGAAAGCAATCTGTATATTTACCTGGAATATCCTTCCACATTACTGAAAAATGACGTGATTGCGCTATTATATTTTCTAATGTGCAGTCAAAATTTTAGCTGTTAA
This sequence comes from Maratus michaelseni, assembly GCA_963931845.1. Taxonomy (NCBI): domain Eukaryota; kingdom Metazoa; phylum Arthropoda; class Arachnida; order Araneae; family Salticidae; genus Maratus; species Maratus michaelseni. The sequence continues at coordinate 125,339,170 of OZ007589.1, forward strand.
GGACCAACTCTTTTATTTGGTCATTTACAGTTAAGGTTTGCTAAAGAATGATAAAACTATATGCAATATACTAAAACCATCACTAAAAATTATCGAACTAACAATGCAAACTAATTAACAAAATCCATTCAGTAAGAAGTTTTTATAAAGGCTAATCTTTTATAATCGGGTTCATCTGATTATAGAACTTTTCCACGTAATTCTAAAACAGAACAATATAAAATATACTAAAACCATCCTTACAAATTATCTACTTAACAATGCAAGTCGCAAAAAATACGCCCAGTAAAAACTTTCAAAAAGGCTAATCTTTCGGAATCGGGTTCTCCTGACTGTATAACCTTCACACAACTATTTGACTAAGCAGCGTAGAACAATATGTAGTACATTAAAACCATTCCTGAAATAGCATCTGACTAACAATACAATTCTCATCAAAATCCGTCCAGTAGAACTTTTTCAGAAGGCTAATCTTTCATAATCCGAATCAAATACTGAAAAAGCTAATCACACAACTGTTTGACTAAGCAGCGTAGAACAATATGTAGTACATTAAAACCATTCCTGAAGTAGCATCTGACTAACAATACAATTCTCATCAAAATCCGTCCAGTAGAACTTTTTCAGAAGGCTAAGCTTTCATAATCCGAATCAAATACTGAAAAAGCTAATATTTGATAAAAAAAATATCACCTGTTTTTCGAATTTCCCCCTATAATTCCTTTCTTTTTTTTAAATAAAATTAATAACAGCTTTTTCTTTTATTTTTCCAGCTGTATAGCCATTTCAATTCTTTCTGCATAAAAAAAAAAAAAAAAAAAAAAAAAAAAAAGACAACTTTTGGCTTAAAATCAAATTGTTTAGGATCAAAAGTAAAATCAAAATCGCCAAAAACAAAAGATAAATCGCGAAATATTGTTTCGATAGCAATCTTGCCCCTTGAATAATTTTTTAAGCATTGCGAACATTCCCAATCATGTTTAAATTAAATATTTTCGTTTTATAATATTCTCTCATCAAAACTCTTTTTTCTTTCTTTTTCTTTTTCTTTTTTTTTTTTTTTTAATTAATTTAACACAGTTTTTCTTTTATTTTTGGAGATGTATAGCCTTTTCATTTCTTTCTGCAACAATAATGATCGCCAAAAAAATAGCAATGGTAACCTTTTCGGCCAAAATAACAAAACTTTCTATCATAATTCAATAACTAATCTACGTAGAACGTCGTGTTATACATATAAACCTTCCTCTTGAATCACTCTATCTATTAAAAAAAAACCGCATCAAAATCCGTTGCGTAGTTTTAAAGATTTAAGCGTACATAGGGATATAGGGACAGAAAAAGCGACTTTGTTTTATACTATGTAGTGATGGACATAAATTTCAATCTCTACCGATTGTATGTTGTTCTTTTGATATTTGCTAAGGGAACTCTCAGATATTTTTTTAACACTTTCCAACCTAGTTGAAAAGTGTTTATGACTTCGGTTTATCTATCTGGCCGTCTGCCGTCTGTCCGTCCGTCCGTACTCTAACTCTCGTAAGTATACTCAGATCGCCCTGAAATTTTTGTACGTTATTGACGTTTACTACAGCATGATCCCTATTGAAAATGAAGCGTGTAGCACTTATAGTTTACTTACAGGGACAGTCAAAAGTATTCCGTTACATTACAGTCAATGGGGAAAAAATCTTTCAAGTTACATTTTGATGATGTTACGTCATTTGAAACATGATGAAACTGATATACAACTATGAAGGAGTCATGCATGCACAAATATGAACACACCGCCGCCTGCGCGGCAGCGTATTACTGCTTATTTTACTGTTTATTACCGTAAAATGTTGTCTTTTTGTAAAATAATTATATTTTTGCTTTAAATTTGTTTTTATTTTTATTTATTTATTTTTATTTATTTATTTATTTTTTTGTGAAAAAAGCGAGTATTAAATTAACCTCATTCCTTATAAGCAGAGTTGATATAATTGTCGGGGAATGTAATAGATTTGAGGATCCTAAAAGTAACTGTGAACGAAAAAAAATATTTTTTTTAAATTAAAAATAACGATGCATATTACATGTTAAAGAAGTTGCATGGTAGTTTTCATACATTTCATAATCTAAATTTAAAAGTATTCTATGATATATACAATTTTAAAATAATTTTGATTAGTCCAGTATTGCAGACAGAGACGTTGGGCCCTGCTACGTGACCAGTTGGTGATTTGCTTGCGCCCCGCGTGATGTTGAGCAAGTCCTATTTACCAGATTTTGGCTCTTAAAGAAATTTTAATGAGTACCACTACCTTAAAAGAATTCACACATTTTAAGTGATGGAAAGCACTTACTTACCTGTGCAACTTAAGATAACAATCAATAGCCAGCTTGCTGTTAAATTATTATTCCACATCGTGGTGTTAAAAATCTGCTAGTCTCAAACTTTCAGTGGTCAGACAAAATCAGTGGTCAATACTAAACACCGAGCACTCTGCACTAATCTTTGTTTAATTAAATTACTTCATAGGTGTGCATGATCTTTACTGTGTTTCATTAATATCCAACATTCTTTCAACCTGTCTCTAAGCAAAACTTCTTTGACACTTTGTGTAGCGTAACCATCATAAAAACAGCTGAAATGGCACGTGGTCTAGCTCGGAATCGCAAAGTCTTTGACTGAGAAGAATGCCGCGAAGACCTTCCCGTACCTACGGTATAATTTGTCGGTAAGTCGCACAACCGAAGGTAAAGATCTATTTTGGTTACATCCCCCCTACGTCAAATCCTCCTCTGACGAAAAACTGAGGTAAAAATAGTATTCTTCCTCTAATATCTACAATAAGTAGCGTTTAGGCGATCCAAATGAGTGCAGCCATTGTTTTATCAGACATGCTTAAAAAAAATCATTTGGCGGGGAGCTTTATCGAAAATTAAAAAGGACAGCAATTAAGCTTGTCACAAAGAGCAGGCTAATTTGTCATAAGATGCACAGGAATATTTTCTTTTCCCTTGAAGCTGTGCGCTATACTATTGTAGTGAAACAATTTAACAAGACGTCTAAATAGAAATAATTTCGCACTTATGGTCATTCTTATATAACAGAACATGAGAGCCCAATGAGAAAGAAAGGTATTCAATGTAGCAACAATTCCAGATCCCAGAAGCCGAGTTTTAAGAGGAGTACAACGAGAACGAACACAAGAACAAAAAATCATGCGACAAGCATAGGTTATGTAACACTTTCGAACATTTCTAAAATAATTTTACAAATCTTTACCGTTTAATAAGGTTAAAAATGATATCTAAATAAACAAGGGATGACTAAATAAACAATTTGGAAAACGCATAACGTATTTAAAAGCCCAATTTCAAGAATTACCAACAATATTTGGAAAAATATCCGAACTCTTTCGTTCAGCCCCGTATATGATTTCAGCCCCGTATTCTATAGATTTATATATATATACTACATAGAATACGAAATTTTAGTTCAGTTAGGAGTTAGGAAACGCGTAGCACAGTTTAAAATTCCCCTTCTTGAATTTCTGCCAATAAACGGAAATGTATTCGAGAACTTTTGTGCTGCCCTGTATATGATGTATAGAATTTATACAGACCAAGTAATAGACAAAAAATAGCTAAATTTAAAAACGCGTTCAGCAACTGAAAAAGCATTTCCAACAATTATTGTTAACAGACAGTACCAAATTCTTTTGTGTGTCCCTCTAAATGAACGATAAATGCTATACGTACAATGATCTATAAAAAGCCTCTTGTAATGCACCTTAGTGATATATATCAATTTCAATATGTTTGAAATAGTGAAATATTATTAAATAAACCGCAAACGATTTTTCTCTATAGACTGTAATGTAATGGGATTCTTTTGAGTGTCCCTGTAAAGGACCTATAAGTGCTATGCCCATCATATTCCATAGTAAGCATCTTGTAGTGCACCTCAGTGATATATATATATATCAATTTCAATATGTTTGAAGTTGTGTAACATCATTAAAATAAACTGAAAATGATTTTTCCCCATAGACCGTAATGATACGCAATTCTTTTGAGTGTCCCTGTAAAAAAAAACTATATAAGTGCTACACACTTCATTTTCAATACCGAACATGCCTTAGTAAACCTCAATAACATATATCAATTGCATGACAATCCGAATATATTTAGGTGAGTTAGAGCACGTACAGATAGACAGACAGACAAACAAACAAACCGAATTCATAAACACTTTTCAACTATATTGGAAAGTGTTAAAAATCATGCATCAGACAGATTATGAAGCACTTTCCAATAACACTAACAGAATATTACTAAGAAAGTTCATTTTTTCAGAGAATGAAATGAGATATCTAAATAAGAAATTTAAAAAAAAAAAAACATAACTCAGTAAAAATCCGTTTGCAGCAATTTCTGTCCAAATCGTATAATTTGTGCGAATTCTTTCGTGCAGCCCTGTGTATGATCGATAGAATTTATACATACCACTTAATACACTGAAATTAAGATAAATTTGAAAATGCATACCACAGCTGAAAACGCACTTCCAGCAATTGCCGATCACAGTCAGTCGTCTAACTGAATGATTTTGTGTGCCTGTGTAAATGACCGATAAATGCATATGCACTGCATAATCCGTAGAAATCGTGTTGTAATATACCTTAGTGATCCTTTTTTATTTCATTATGTTTGAAATATCGTAACACTATTAAAGTACACCGCAAACGATTTTTCCGGATAGATCATAATGTAATGGAATTATTTTGTACGTGTCTGTAAACGAACTATAAATGCTACTTATTCTATACTCTTGGTCCTGAGAAAGCATGTTGCCGTTCACCTCAAATATGCATCGCAAACGATTTTTCCGCATAGATCATAATGCAACGTAAATGTTTTGTAATGTCCCTAATAAACGAACTATAAATACTACACACCTCATTTTCAATACCGAACATTCTACACTGCTAGCCATCCAAAATGCAACACCATGAAGGAATGCAAATAACAGAATGATATTTATTGGACAAATACATTATAATGGGAAGGACAAGTGATTACATTTTCAGAAAATTTGGAAGTATAGATCCTGAGAAAACACTACCCAAAGCAGCCACCTCTGGCCGCAATAGCAGCATTTATCTGCCTAGTCATGGAGTCGAACAGAGATTGGATGTCATGTACGGGTACATCAGTCCATGCAGCTTCAACACTTTGCCACAGTTCATCAACCGTAGTGACAGGCGAGTGGTGGCGGGCCAGTCGCTCAGAAGCCATTGACAGGACATTTTCAATTGGTGAGAAATCAGGAGAACGTGCCAGCCAGGGCAACAGTCAAACATATTCTGTATCAAGGAAGGTCAGGATAGTACGAGCAACATGCATTGTCGTGCATTGTCCTGCTAAAAGGTAAGAGTTGCGGAGGCATCGAAGATAAAGCAGAACAACGGGCCGTAACACATCAGAAATGTAACGGCTGCTGTTGAAATTGCCGGCAATGCGAACAAGAGGTTACCGAGACGTGTATCCAATGGCACTTCATACCGTCACTCTAGGTGATATGACAGTATGACGATTCGAATGCAAGCTGGCAATGTGCGTTTTCCACGATGCCGCCAAACATGGATGCTGGCATCTTGATGCTGCATATACAGAGCCTGGATTCATCAAAGACGACGTGAGACGCCATTCCTGCGTCAAAAATGTTTACTCAAGTTCTATTACGATTAATTAGAAGTATTTGTTTAATGCATTATTCTAAATTACCAAATTTACCTTATGATAGGGTTTAGTGCAATAAAGTTACAGTTCTTGCAGATTTATGTCAGTGTTTGAGTATATTCTTAATAGAAATGGAAATATGTGGTGAAATCGTGAAAATGTTCTCACATCGTCATAGCTACAAATAAAGGCAATACAGTAAGGAAAGACACTTTTTGCTCAGGAAAAAACAGGGTTGTAAAGTAGAAAATAGTATTGAAATATTTAAACTTTTAATTACTATAATTTAAGTTTGCTTCAGTTTAACATTATTCTCGAGTGTGTCGCAAAAGAATCAAATGTGCTATGAGATAATAAAACTTGAAAAATTCTGGAGTAAGGATAGTTAGTGCTAAATTTGTATGAGGCAATGATTCAACGGTCACAGGGCGACATCTTTATGGTTGCAATTTTATTGGTGCGTGCAAATGTGGTGGCGTGTTTAATAGTATAAGGTTAGTCCAATAAGTTGAAAATCGCAGAGATAGCGTACCCAGATTTAGCACCACTCTGCCTGAGATTCTCAGTGGGTCAGCTGATTTATGCTTACATTTCTACCCTGCCCAGATAGCGGCTCGCCCAACTGCCCCCTAGAGCCTATAGAAGGGGCAGAGGTGTAACTCAATTAGTGAAGGTAACCCAACTATGGAGGATTGTACATTACAGTGGTGTAACCCGATTAGTGAAGGTAACCCCACTATGGAGGATTGTACGGTACAGCTATTGATAAACGGTCAGAGACTTCAAGTTTGGTGCAGGGATGAACGCCCTCTAGGGATTGGAGTCACTCATTTTAGACAAATGGAATCACCTTATATTATTACGTACACCTTGGTACAGAGTGATCCAAACATTATTAAGTGATCTTAAAAGTTATTAAGAAGGTAATTACTTAGGGGTTTTTTTAATTGTTATTCTTTTATTTTCCTTTTAAAATTAGAATCTGGACACTTAGGAGATTTATCATGCAGAAATACATGGAAGAAAAAAAAAATTAGCAGTGGTAGATGTCTATTTTTAAAATGAACTTTCACCTTACTGCGTTCTCAATATTCTGGTTGTGCAAAAGCGAGTTAAGTCAGCTACAGGTCCTTTTGTTGTAAAATCTTGCACCGATACTGACCCGAGCCTGAAAATTCTGCTTAAAGTCAACTAAAAATCCCCCTCAAAAAATCCGTGAACACGAAACCCGACCCGAATTCGACGTGAAAGAAAAGTAATCCATATTTTAATACAATTTTGGGAAAGTAGTCTACAATTATATTTCTAATCTCAATTTTACCATTTTTGTATAAAAATGAACACATATACACTCATTAATTTTCTAATACATATTTTTTTTTCATCTGAAAAATATTCAGGACTTTCTTTTCAAAAATCCGGTCAACCCTAACGCGACCCAAAAGAGTCAAAATCCAACCAGAAACCGAAACATTTAACGTCAACCCGACTCTTACAACAAAAAAAAAATCCCTGACGGCTCGGCCTACAGGCACAGGTAGATTTCGAAGACGCAGATCGTGGGGCGCCTGTTTATTGGCAACTGCAGAAGAAATGACCTTTCTGGCATGATGCGGCAGTTGGGACCGCCCATTTCGAAATCTATCTGTGTCTGTAGGCGGAGCCGGCAGGGATTTTTTTATTTTTTATTTTATTTTGCTGTAAGGGTTGGTCCTATAAAAACTTCTCAGTATCAAAGTTGTAAATAATATTAAAAGGATTTATAATAAATTTAAGCGGATTTGATATCTTGCGAATTGACGAAGTTATGATTTTTACCCCTATTTACCCCCCCCCTTGAGGCCATTTTTAATTATATCAAGAACCTGTCATACATAAATTTTTGCCACTTTTCCTAGAAGTAATAATAACTTTAAACGGATTCGATACGTATGGGATTCAAAGTTATGGGGATTTTTCTGTTTCACCCCCCCCCCCCCTTGGTTCGATTTTGCCCATTAACGAACTTGACCGAGATTTTATGCCCCTTGATTTTATGTATCAGTTTGGAAGAGATTTGTGCAGAATTATTGAAGTTATCGTGTCCATAAAAAATGATATAGATAGATAGGTAGATAGATAGACAGAGAAAGTTATGAACTGGGGGGTGGTTTTGGGTTCTGGAAGTCATGATCGGCGTAGATGTGCAAAAAGTTTTCAGAAATTCCAACATAGGGGAAAATGTAATAGGTAGTATTTCTTACGAAATCTACTAAAAAAATTAACGTGGATAAAATCGAATTACCCGGTACGATACACGACTACTTCTTTCTCGAAAACCTGTAATTGAATAAGCGTATTGTCTCGTCTTTATGGCTCTGTGGGAGAATTTCTCACATTAAAACGTCTGCAGTAACTATTTAAATTACGACAACTCAGTTGTGATTTTGAAAATAACTTTTTGTTCAAGATTCGCCTAATCGCAACATTCAATATTTGCCTAAAATTCTGAAGTGTCCAGATTCCGAATCTAACAAGGAAAAAAATCATGTGTCGCGCATAGATTATAAAACACTTTCCAGAATATTCAGAGTAGTGTAACAAAACTGCACCGTTTAATAAGATGATATCAAAGTAAACAATTTGGAAAACGCGTAACACATTTGTAAACCCAATTTCAGCAATTACTATCATTAGTCGGAAAAGTATTCGAATTCTTTTGTGAATCCCTGTAGAGGATCTAAAAATTTCTATACATACTACATAGCATGCTAAAATTTTGATCAGTTAGGACACGCATAATACACTTGAAATATCCCCCAATAAGCGGAAATGTACTTGGATTCTTTTGTGCAGCCCTGTAGTATATGATCTATAGAATTTATACACACCAAATAATATGCGAAAAATTGGTAAATTTAAAAACGCGTACCACAGTTGAAAACGCACGTGTAACAATTATCACTCATAGACAGTACTGAAACCGAATTATTTTGTGTGTCCCTTTAAATGAACGATAATTGTTATGCACATCATATTCTACAGTAAGCATTTTGTAGTACACTTCAATGCTGTATATTAGTTCCAATATGTTTGAAATAGCGTAACATCGTTAAAATACATTGCAAACGATTTTTCCCTATAGACCATAATGTAACGAAGTTCTTTTGAGTATCCCTGTAAACGAACTATAAAAAGTACACACTTCATTTTTATTACAGAACATTCCATAGTAAATCTACATAAGATATATAAATTACATGACATTCCAAGTATGTTTGGGCACATACAGACGTCCAGACAAACCGAAATCATAAACACTTTTCAACTAATGCTGGAAAGTGTTTAAAAAAAGAAAGAGGCGATAACTTAGCTAAAAGCTATTAGCATTTAAAATGACATATATGTAATATATACTTTCCATAGGAACATGGACATTATAACTCGGTAATAAAATATCACATTATAGGACCTCAAAATTCCCAATGTTGGTCTTTTCGCGATACTTCGATGTAACTGATGATTTCCTGGCCATTGAGAGTGTATTCTAGATCTAGGTAACATTGCAGTTATTATAGGAACTCATTTCAAACGAATTTCAACGTGTCGGTGAAAATCAAATTATGAGGATGGATTACTCGTGGTTGGTTAAATCTAGTAAACATCTCCAGTTTCACAGCAAAATATAAACCTTGTAAGACTTTTGGAAGTGTGTGATAGGAAATATATTTCAATTTACGCCCCTGCGTATTATTTTCAACAGCTTATTTTGAAATAAATTTTAAGAAGTGGAAAAAAAAAATCGCGTAATTTTATTTGCGCGTATATATATATATATATATATATATATATATATATATATATATACGCGCTTTTCTTTCTTCACCACGATCAAAATGTTTGTAGGTCAGGGGTCGTCAACCACGTGCTCGGAGGCATACTCACGCCCACCAACTATTTTTCTTGCATCCACGAAGTCTGTATAAATTTATACATATAAATACAGTATAACCCCGCTTTTAGCCTGAATTAGCATTTTCTCGCAATTTACACTTTTTCTTTACCTCCCTTAAAATTCGTAAATAGCAGCAAGGGAAAACTTACCAGTATTTTTGTTTAGAAATGTTTACCACTTTTAAGCGTTTTTTTTTTTTTTTTTTTTTTTTTTTTTTTTTTTTTTTTTTTAATTTTAAATAAGGCGAAAATTTATTTTATAAAATTCTGGTAGAAGTTTGTCCCTGAAGTGTAAAAGTGGGGTTCTACTGTAATTTCCCGCAATTTACACTTTATCTATTGTCTCCTTTGAAAAGTGTAAAACCGGGGTTCTGCTGTAATATCACGCAATTTACACTTTTTCTATTATCTCCTTTGAAACATGTAAAAGCGGGTTTCTACTGTAATTTCCCGCAATTTACACTTTTTCTATTGTCTGCCCTGCCTTGAAGAATGTAAAAGCAGTGTTCTACAGTACATGATGTTTTTCGCTCATTTATAGTAAATGCTGGTATGACGGAAATAAGCAAGTGTTTCTCAATATATACAGTTTTTCTTACAATAAAATATGCAACGAATAAGACACTGGAATCTTACGTGACACAGCCATAAATCTAACGATAAAGTTCTTTCGTTTCTTTTCGGAAAACAGTGATGGATTTTCACTGTTCTCAAATCCTTTGAAAAAGACCTCGAAGATAATAATAATTACTTCTGAAAACTATTAATGCGTTCACCCATAACCATGTCTCTGCTCTGCATTAATAGCTAATTTGTGTGTTCGAGAAACCAGTTCTTCGAACTCGAGAGAGAGTGGCCTGGAAAATGTTGCCGAAGTGCAGAAATACTAGCTTATTCCTTTTTTTTTTCCTCCTGTGATTAGAGGATAATTGCGTAACTGTCAGACGTAATTCAGTCTCAGAGTTTCATCATTGATGATACAAAGAAAATTATGACATCCATTACGACTGCGTCTGAAAAAAAAAAATGTGTAATCGATGGAAGAAGTTTTTTTGGTTATTTCATACGCATTGCCTTCGTTCACTTTTTTGTTCAGTGTTGAATTCAGGGGGTGGCCCGGGGTGCACATCCCTCCCCGGAGCATTGAAATGTCCCCCTCGGAATATTTCAGATTTTATGCTTTTAATGGTTAAAAAGCGCAATCCCCCACCCCCGGAATTTTACAATGCCCCTCCCCCCCCCCCCCCCCCCCCGGAGAAAAGTCTCTGAATTCAACACTGTTTTTGTTTGTTTGTGTAATGCTTGTGAAGATATGTGCCCATCTTTGGGTTTTGGAATTTAATTAACTAAATTTATTTTCTCTGATTTTTAATAAAGTAGTAAAATGTATACTTCCCAAGTGGCTTGAAAAAATAAACATTAGAAGAAAAATGAACTAGGAGTTTTTCGTCGGGGGAAGGGGCTTGCTACCCTGAGGGCCTGAACCCTCGTGGAAGACAACTTTTAGCTGTGTTTTAATGTTTGCGTTCATGTGTGTAAATTTTTTCTAAAACTTGACTAAAAAGGGGAAATATTTTTCTATTCTCCATTTTGAAAAAATCCAGGGAAAATGTTTGTTTGAATTTCTCACAATTCTTATCTGTTACATTTCTGTGTTGCTCTTTGTGTTGAAATGTTTAAAAGTTTTCATACACGAGGGGTTCTGACAAAAAAAAATCCTAATTTACGTGTACCTTATTTTATGTTTGTATTATCCATATAAATAAACGTGACCTATACTGTTAAAAATTTGCCTCAAACTGTCCAGTCATTCTACCGTTTTTATTGAAAACGGTTACATAACCGTAATTTAACTTTATTCTGACCATGATATGCTTAATAATATGTCCAAGTAACCGTTATCGAATGACTGGGCATTTTGCTGCAGATTTTTAACAGCATAAGATTCGGACCAAAGGCACAACTGTTCCGAAATCTTGCCTCTCCCTGGATTTCGTTCTGCGGGTGCTCATGCTTGACAAAATACAATAAATTATAAGTGAGTTTTCACATAAAATTATCATGATAAATAAAATTTTATTTATATTCGAAAATAAACGACAGTTTTGAAGAGAAATTACACAAATTAAGGCGCTTGCGCCAAACACTTGCGCATTCAATTCTACTCACTATACCGTGATTTCATCTTAGCCCCATGCAGTACACAGGCCTTCTTTTCTTGTGCAATGAACTAAAAATTTCGGAAAATTTTACAAATTAATTGAAGTATTTCAGTTTTTGTCGAAAGAATTGGATTTTTTTTCTTCAAAAGAGGTCCTAGACATAAAATTTTACTTTTTATATTTATAAATATTTTTTGCTCATTATTTTTCTTGAAATATATATTTATTTTTATATTTATTTTCAAATGTAAATTCTTTTTGAAAAAAAATAATTTTAATTTTTAAACATTCGAAAATTAAAATTTTATCCATGTTTAAAATTTCGTCTATTTTCTGAAACGAAAAAAGTATGCAACATGTACATCATAAGATTAGAGATTCCCTAAAGTAAAAATTCGCGTTCTGAGTTACTATTTGACAATTGCAATGTAGTAGAATATTCTTAAACATACTCTTCTCTGCAACATAAAGATAATGCTTGCACTTTTTTTTAATTATTTTTATTTTTATTACTTAATAATTAAAATATGTAAGACGTGACAATGAATTTTCGGCTAAAGTTAAATCAGCCTTTTAGAACTACGTATTTACAGTTACGGTATGACGAAAGAAGGAATATTCAGTGTTTTTGTTATTTGGATCATGTACAATAAAATATAATTTTATTTAATATTTTTTGCATTTATTAGTAACTCCTGTATAATAAGGCTTATATTATACGACATCTTCATAAATACTTTTTATTACATATGCATTTTTACTAGTGATACATGATAAAGACTATCGTAAAAAATGTAAGAATTTCAAAATAGACACGTTGTCGGAATGAAGCACATGCAGCCTAACTTTTGTTTTATTGCACAAATAAAGATCAAGATAGTCAATGGTTTAAAAGGAAATTAAAATATCTTTAATACAAATAAGTGTGCGGTATTTGGCACAAACAACAAGTTTCGCTTAATTTCAATCCAAATTCGGGTAAAATATAAGTAAAAATTTATTTGTTTTCATAGTTTTATATAATTTTTGTTATAAAAAATCAGTATATATTTTCCAATATTTTGATTTTTAAATGACAGGGTTTCTTGTTGCTTACAAACAGCATAAAAAAAGTTCGACCAGTTTTGAATTTTAAAAAAAACCCTCAATCTCAACATCTTACTAAAAAAAAAAGATAAAGAAAACACGATTTTTTTTTAAAGATAAATATTTATTGTATTATGGATTTTGTTAAATCCAAATTTTAGTTTTTTGATTGTTTTATTTATTTATATTTATTTATTATTTTAGTCTTTGACTGTTTTATGTTTACAAAACGATAATGCCGATACGTATTATGGTGTTGCCGCCTATAAGGAAACTTTATAAGCTAAGTTTTTTTTGAGCATTTTTCTTTTTAATTGTAAGTTCATTTTTTAAAAAAATGAATGTTCATTCTATTATGGATTTTTTTTTTTTAATACCAATTTCAGTTTTGTGTGGTTTTTTAATTTATTTATTTTCAATTTATTTATTATTTTAGTCTTTGGTGGTATTCATTTAATTTAATATTAATTTGTATTTGCAAAACAATAATGCCGATCCGTATTATGGTGCTGCTCTCTATGAGGACAGTTTATAAGCTAATTTAAAGAATGGGATTTTTACGAAAAGTTATTTGAAATTCATTTTTTTTGTTTTATACCAAGGGTAGGTACAGACTATACAAAATTACCCCACCATTTAAACACATTTATTTCTCTTCTTTTTCCATTCTATTCATCTTTTTACCATTTCTTATTTTCCGAAGTATTTCGTTTTGTGTGTGTGTGTGTGTGTGTGTGCGAGTGTATTTACGTTGAATACATATTTTAAAAAATCCTTTTAAAAAATATATCCCTGAAATAAAGAATTAGCATTACGTTAGAGGATAAGGTGAACATTAATTTGTATTAAGTAGAATGCATTTAAAGCTTTTTTTTTTTTTTTTTTTTTTTTCTATTTAAACTTAACTCCGATATTTGAACACATTTTTTTTTTTTCTCTCTCTCTCTCTCTGTTCATTCTCCATGCTCTCCTTTTTTCTTCCACTTATTTCTTGTTCCTCGTTGATTCGTACTCCCTTCTTTGGTATGTGCATTTCGAAGGGACATAGATTTTAAAATCTCCTTTCATAATTCTCTATCACTGAAATAAAGGATTATAATTGCATTAGAGAATAAAGGATTAGAATTGCATTAGAGAATAAAGGATTAGAATTGCATTAGAGAATAAAAATTTAACTTACATTAAATGATTAAATACAATGCATCTTTTCCAACTGCTAATCTTGTAGGGAGGGGAAGGAAAATATACATTTTTTTTTTACTGTGTGTAAGTGCATTTTGAAAAGATGAATACTCATTCTATTATAAAAACAAGGGAACCCAACTCGGACTTTCCGGATTACAGAATATACAGGGTGAAGCAAAAGTCTTGCCTTGATTAAAATAATTCATTACAAAATAACCGTTTGTATAATTATGTAACTTGTATCATTGGATACGTCAGTTTTAGTAGTTTTTTTTTTTTTTTTAGCAATATATGGCGCAAATAGGATTGGAAGGGATGGACCAACACCCTGGCCTCCGTGCTCTCCAGATATTGCTCCTCTGGATTTTTTTTCTTTTGGGGCTATATCAAGAACAGAGTCTGAGACTAGAACTGAGAAGAACTGAAGACTAGAATACAAGCGTACTGTGTGCACTCAAGGGCGGATCTAGAGAGTCTTCAAGGGGGTTGGCGATATTAGAAGATTGGAGGTTAATACCCGACCCGCAGTCTTGGTCGGGTCGGGTCTAATTTTTTTTAATTGCGGGTCATGTTTACTTCTACTTTTTGCTACGGGTCGGGTTGACTCCTACGTATTTACTGTGGGTCGGGTTTGGGTCGGGTTAACTTGTTTTTTGGTATGAGATGGGTTCGGGTTGGGTTAATTTTTACCTTTTTTGCTGTAGGTCGGGTTGACTTCTACAGTTTTCCTCCGGGTCGGGTTGACTGACATTATCGGGTTAGGTTTTTTCACTCTTGGGTTGACCCAATTTTTTAAAGTATTTTTTCCGATAAAATATATATGCACTAAAAATTTCATAACGGACACTCCCAAATAGCAGAAATCCTTATGTAGGAAATACTTTTTAAATCTTTTATTTAGTAAAACCTCCGAATTACGGACACCTTGGAGCCGTCTAATTTATCCGCAAATTCAGAAGTAATATCATGTACAGTAAGACCTCCGTACGGTCACTCCTGAAGAGTGGAGACAGTCCCCAATACAAATATTTGCATATTTTTGCGCACGCCTCCGAGTAAGAGATAAATTCGATGACTCCGAGATGTCTATTATTTAAATGTTTTACAGTATTTGAATATTAATGAGTATATATATATATATATTTGCAATTCATTGCCTTTGCATAGTTATCTTCATATATCTGGTCAATGTTGCGCACCAACATCCATCTTCATCTCATTGTTTTTAGTACTTAAAGATCTAATATCAAGTTTTTTTCTCATAATTATGGGTAAGGTTTCTATCCTTTTTAATATTGTATTAATATTGTATTTATTTTTTGAACTTTAAGTTTTTATCACAGGTTAATTCTATGTCTATGAGTGGTCATCCCAAAATCATATTCTTTAGCAATTTTAAGGCTAATATGATGATGAAACCACTCATTTTATTTGTGGAATTTATGCATTTGGGACTTGATAATTCTGTATAAATTCCACAAATTTCATTCATTCAATTTATTTCATTCAATTTTTAATTTAATTTCTTCTTCTTTTAAATAAGTATTTAATATCTATATTCATAGTGTTGGGGTTACAATTTCGTTGTCAATAAATTATTACTTACTAAATCCTAATTTCACGGTTCTGTTGGTGTATCGGTAATGTTTCATTAATTGTTATATATATATATATATATATATATATATATATATATATATATATATATACTATATGTTTATATTTCTATATAAAAGAAAATTGAAATTAGTGATTTAATTACATACTACATTTTATAATTCTATTAAAATATGGATTCATTTTTTTTTTCATTGTGGTTTCGAGAGGACGAAGAATTTTTTTTTTTTTTTTCGAGGTTCGGTTATGGTTACAATTGAATTTTCGGGTTCGGTTTGGGACAACCCGATCTGAACAGGTCTCTATGTGGAATTTTAAGTTGTATGTTCAAAAGGGGGAGTTATTTTAAATACGATTTTTGTAGTATCTTAAAAATTGCCCATTGAGCTAAATTTTTTAGGAACTCCAAAACCTCGCTGTATTAAAAATTACGGTATAAAAAACTACAGTAGTCTCTAGGGAGCGAGAGTAAAGTTTTGAATTGCTACGGGAGCTTACAACACAGCCCATGCTACGGATCTTGTATTCTTATATGTGTATCAGTAGCAATGATATTTGTAAATGTGTCAGAAAGAAGCGAGTTTGTTTTTGAGAACTAAACTTACAATTCATTAAGGCTTATGGCCTATAGTACCGAGCCCTGTTTTCTTGACTATGGGCCCTGGTGTGCTATAATATGTCTCTGTCAGACTGTCAGCCTAACGCAGGACCATCAGTGTTTAGTCCCCAAGTAAGCTTGGTACTCAATTTATAGACCCCGAATGGATGAAGGCCTGATTAGCCTTGGTCAGTCTGCAATCAAACTGGGGACCTGTAGCGCGGTAGAGAGAAGCGCTGACCATTACACTACTGGGCTTACTGTTGTTAAGAGTATTAACAAAAACAATAAACGAATGTTGTAAATTCCCTTACCTTTTTCATCTTTATCACCCTTTTTTAAGCCTATTTTTTTTATAATGGAAGCTGCGCAATTTACTTCGAAATTTCGTTCCTTGTCTATACTAATAAGAGAAAGTTTCGCTCTCTGTGTGTGTGTGTCTGTGTGTGTGTCTGTTGGCGATGGCTAGCAAAATCTAGCCCACCTAGAAGCCTGCAAATTTAGATTTAGGTAGTCCAAACCCTCTCCTGATGCATCTGAACCTAAGATTTTTAATCTTTTGAAAATTAGAGTAGTTATTAACTAAAAACTGATCAAAGATCACAAATAAAAATCACTTTTTCGAAAAGAGTTCGCGCATGCCCAGAAGGCATTTATTCATTCCTCCGTTAAAAGATTAAACAAAGCGTGGATCATTCCATTTCTTTTTAAGTTTTTCGAAATTCGCCATGGGCGAACGGCTCGAAATACGGAAAAACCGTCTACATATTCTGAAAGAACATACTTTTACGTCTCGAACGATCTCGTTGGTTGAAATTTTTTTACATTTAACCCTTTAAAAAAAATAATCAAAAAGTATCGAATTCGTGTTTTTTATTTTCTCCTGTTTTCCGAACCTTGCATCCACCGGAATACAAAAGATACGGAAAAACGATGGTCACCAAATTAAAGATCTAAATTTGCCCTTTTTAAAGCCACTATTGGTTTTTAAAAATATGAAAATTAACCCTTCAAAAAAGTATATTTTCTGTATGCCGTTTTGCAGTTTTTGCGATTTTGGCAATTTTTAAAAATTCGCATCGGCGGTTCAGAGAAAGGTACAAAAAATTAAAAATACCAGACAATATCTACATTTATTCCTTTTTCGATATCTGTATTTGTTTTAGAAAAATACGAATATTAACCCTTCAAAAAAAATTCGCGCGCAGGATTCACTTTTGCGAATTCCGATTTTCTGCGATATATAAAATCTGGCATCGGATCTCTAAAATAACCAAAAAAAAAAAAAAACACCTAAAGACATCTACATTCTATCGGGTTCATGCAGAAACCTTTAATTTAAAAAAATGCACGTTAACCCTTTCGAAAACGTTTTTTACCGTAAATCAATTTCGCTTTTTAACTATTTCTCCTATCTTTAAAAATCCGAATCGGCGTTTATAAACAAGATACGAAAAACTAAAAATACCGCGCCTAATCTATATCCCTTTGTTTTTTAAAATCTGGTATCCGTTTTGAAAAATTTTAATTTTAACCTTCCGAAAAGAAATCCTTTCCAAAACTCACGCGATTTTCATTTTTTGGTCCAGGTTTAAAAATCAGCATCAACTGAGGAAATGTGAGTACGGACTAGAGATGGGCAACATCGTTCCAGCCGGAATCGTTCACCGAAAGGACGAGTTCTTTGGAGTCGTTCCTTTTGGAATCGTTCCGAAAAAAAGGAACGATTCAGAAAAGGAACGATTCCGAGAAAAAGGAACGATTCCGAAAAAAAAAAGGTTTTCGAGAAAAAGAAACGCTTTTGAGATAAAAATAACAATTTCAAGATAAAAGGGATAATTTTAAGAAAAAAGGAACAAATCCGGAAGAATTAGAACGAACATAAAATCCATAATATTAATAATACTAATTTATTTTCTTACGTATTCATCCATTTTCTTAAGCATCCATTCGCCTTATTTTTAAATTTTTCGGACAGATGATTTCGTTTTCAAGAGTTCATTTCATTAATGAGTGTGTGTGCAATTAATTAGCAATTTTTTCTAATTACCATAATACAAGTATACTCCCTGACTTTATGGTTTATGGCATTAAACTCAATTCCTCTTGAAAATTTACCCCTGGATGACCTTTCATTTACCGTATAGTTTATCAAAGAAATTTTATTGTAGCTGTTTGTTTTGCCCACCAGGGTGGCGACCCATTCCATTTTTAGTGTAATCGGGTTTCCTCTTGAAAATATATCGTTGAATGACCCTCCATTTATACTATTAATTATTTTATGCAGGAATCTTTATTCTAGTTCTGATGTTTGGCACCAGGGTCTACGCAATTTTAAGCCTTATAATTAGATCCCTCTTCAAAATCCACCCCAAGATAACCAACTATTCATTTACATGTCAGTCCTCGGAACCCGCCGTTTTCAGAGTCACTCCATTTCGGTACGATTATTTGCAAATCGGTCATTTTCTCAGTCTGCCCATTTCTAAACAATTCCCAGAACTATCTCCTTTTAGTATTAAGTTCATGCGTAAATAGAATCTTTTATAAAATTAAATTCGGATACCTGTCGATTTGGGAAAACATAATTCATTAAACGAAGTATATTTGAGAGTCTTAATATATAACAATGTCCTTTCTGACTGCATTATCAATGCACAGCCGAAACCGAAATGCCTGCACCTGAAATCGTAAATTTTTAGTTGTTACTTCCTGTTATGACATAAAAATCCATTAAAAAGGTGTTTTCTGAAATTCAACTGTTAGGTGATTGAAAGTTTTTGAAAAGGTATACCAGTATATTTAAATTTAGAAATTGCACATAATTAGAACTGTAGATATTGAGATAAGAAACAAAATCATAACTATATAGTTCAATACGTTTCATTAACTTAACTAACTTTCGTCAACTTTATAGTTTAATACAAATACGATTTCAAATACAGAAAATAAATAAGAAAATACAAAATACGATACTCTTAAAAAATATTTTATTTCAAAAATAGGAATATATAAAGTTTGTTGATTTGGTGAAATCCTAAAATAATCCGCAACAAAAGAGCAGGTTAAAATGTTAGTACAACAAACAAATTCATCAACAGTTTCATGGTAGTAAAGTAAATTAACATCAATAATATAAAACAGCCAGGAATGGTAATTTCTCTCTAAAATTTTTCATTCAGTGGTAACAATATTTTTTTAATCGATTTTATTTTCTAATAATTTTTGTTTAATAAGAATTACTGCTATATAATTCCTAAACTTTCTATATATGGAAAAAACTCACGATAAAGTCTGAAATACAGAATCAATTCGAACCTATTTGGGACAGTAAATTGATTTGCCAGTATATTCGATGAGTTCGTTAATCAAGTATGTAGCTGTTATAGTTCGTTTACAATAGCACATAAAAGTAAAAAACATTCAAAGCTTGTCATCACGATAGCATCCGAAATATACCGAGCATATTTAAACCGAATTAGGACAGTATATTGTTCTTGGAAGTATCTTGGAAGAATTCGTTAATCAAGTACTGTTTTGTTGCCTCTATGTGATCACCTAATGATAAAAAACAGTCCTGTTGAAAGCAAATATAATAAAATGAACGAATATGTTTTTATTTTAGGTTGCCTGATTACAAGTCTTTTTGGTTTTTTGTACCGAAAGAAAATTAAAATCCTATTTTGGCGCCCCCTTCTACACTGGCGCCCGGGGCATATGCCCCCTTTGCTCCACCGTAGTTTCGGCACTGCAAATATCTGTTATCCACCACCACAGTAACAGCCATTAATCCGGGAGCTGATTTCGGTAGTTGCGAGTACCAATCCCGATCGTGGAATCGCGATTGTCACAAGAAATTATTATGAAAAACGATTTTTGTCTTGCTTTTATTTTACGTTGTATTAAAACAAAGTCAAAGATATTTAAATTCTTATTATTTAGAAAGAAATAGAAAAAAAAAACTATACAAAATCTATCACAACTTGCATTTTTTAGCAGTCAATAATTCAAAAAGAAATTAGCAGTGCTGCACCATTTTTTTTTTTTTTTTGGCAAAATATAAAAATGTCTATTAATCTGTATACACGTACACAATTATACTCTTTACTGTAAATTATGTTTTTCTTTTTTTTTTACTATATATTTTTACTATATACTATATACTTTTTTACTATATACATATATTATAAAACTAGTTTAATGTAATCTTAACATAAATCTATTAAACAGAAAAAGCATAAAATATGCAGCTTTACATACAGTGTGATTCATAAATATCGAAACAATAGGCTATCTCCTTAAATATTGCCCCTTGGCACATACTTCCAATTGCAAATTTTCATTAAAAAAGGGTGCAAATTTTGATGAGATAAGTTGCAACTCCATGGGGGAAATTACATCTACACTCAATTACATTATCTATTTGAGAAAATACAAAAATTAAATTTTTATATGGCCCCCGTAGGATAAAATTTTCAATTAGGAAATTTTTCCTTATCCAGTCCTGAATTAAACAAAAAAAATTCCATCTTGATATCTGCAAAATTCATAGAGATATTAAAATCCAAAATTCGTGACTTACACCACTTAAGCATACCTCTGAGAGACGCGATATCAGTTCATTTGCAATGCAAGTTAGGGATCGACCATAAATTTACACATTATTAAAAGTCGATCTAAGACAATGACTTAACTGTTAGATATAAAATAATAGCGTATAGATTTTTACGTTAAACTTGCTTGAGAAATATGCTAGAGGTCTGCATGAGGCCAAGATTGCCCCCAGGGTCGTAATCGGCACGGCCCGCTGGCCGGACCGTGCAGGCCCGTGTCTTTTTTGTTCTTAGGACGTGTCGGGAAGGCAATAAGATTTATAAAAATAGTAATAGCGATAATGAAACTTCTGTTAACGGAATCATTGTGAATATATTTTATAAATTACACAGAAATATTTTCAAAAATCTATTTTTTGCTACAAAAGTTTGTAACAAAAGTTAGGATGTTTTTAAACCTATTTTTCGTTTATTCCAAACGACATTGTTTTTTAAAATAAATCTTTATTCGAATGTAATAGTCTAATAGCATAAATAATCATTAACGTTGCTATTGCGTATTTTTTTTAATAGATGCCAAGCTCCCACTAATCTTCCGTTCTAAGTGTGTTTATTTGACCCAGGTTCAATACGTTCGAACCAGAAACTCTTTTAAGAAATTCAGTTGAATGAAGTAATGATTCGACTTAAAACATTTAAATTAAATAAGTCAAAGATTCATTGATTAGTGGGAGGTTTGGCAGCTATGTTTTTGTCATGCGAAAACATAGTAATCTAAAATATACTGTAAAATTTTCTTATAAATATGTGTGTAGTATTCTTTAAAATAATCTTAATTGTATCTTAAGATAAATGGGAATTTTTTGTACAAATTTCGGCTTGTGCAGAAATCTAAAATATGCACAGACACCTGTCTAGATAATGAATTAAATAAAATTAAGTGCATCGTCCATGAAAATGTTTTTTTTTTTTTTTTCGCATCATATCAATAAACCCGACCTGAAACATAAAGTGCATAAAAGAAATTTATATCTCTAATAAACTTAAATTTTGTAAATTTCGCTGTATACCAGATTTGTATGAGAGACTAGGGTATGCGTTAAACAAATTTAATATCCGTACCCGAGAGCCAAACTATCGTAATCAGAAATTGAAGCTACAGGAAGGAGTTACATATTCACCTGGAAGCTTTTAAAAAGCATTTAAACGTTGTATAGGACCCAATCTTTGTTTAAAACTTTAAATGAATTTTTCGGTATCATAAGTTTTTTTCAGCATTTCTCATCTTTAAATTTATATAAGTCAATAACCTCTATAAATGGTTCAAACTTGTAATATATCTTTTTCAAATATTTTACTTAAATTTTAATTCGGCAAATTTGAAAAAAATTATTCACTTTTGACAATATGATTTGTTTAAAATAAGTTGCATCTTTTTTCTTTTTTTTTTTTTTTTTAATTGCTATTTTAAAGATTTTTTTAATGAATATTTTTCAAAATGCTGAATGAAAATTAAAACTTATATATTTCTGTTTAATTAAAGGGAAAATATTCAATTCGACAAATAATATTTCGAGTTATAATAATTTTAAATTACTCTGCGTTTAAAAAAAAAAATTGTAAGAAGTCTTATGATGTGATTCTGTTTACAAATTATATGGCTAATCATCACAAAAAAATTCAAGATTCTAACTCTATAAATAAATAAATAAATAAATAAAACTAGATGGAACCCGTCAAAACTTGACGGAAAAAAATTACAATAACAATATTAGTAAAATAAGCTTGCGTATGAAACAGTCTTTCCAATATTTTATTTTAAAAGTTTTTTCCCACAGTGAATTACACTACTATTTCCGATGCAAACTCCAAACAAACAATCCATAAACAACTGTGTAATAATGCAAATCCGTTTGATATTACCACCATATTCCCCACGGCAAGAAAGAAAATTTCCTGGACCTCCGAAGTATCACACAAATAGTATATCCCTACGTTCATCTCATATTCAGTCAATAAAAGAACATAGTAAATAAAGCACACATCCCCCCCCCCCTGTAAGAATGCAACCGAATAGGCTCCTATGCGCAAGCGCATGTGCATTGCATCTCCCCAAACGCGCCGTCGAAATACGACGTTAAAAAAAAAAGTTTTTAAATGTTTAAATTAAAAGTTTTAAAATGTCTTCTTTAATCATTATTCGTTTCAAATCCATATCTTCTGAAACGCATCCATTGTTGTAAGCTAATCAATTTTTTTTTTTCAATTCCTACTATTAGCTCACACTCTCTATATATTTATATATCTTGTTGAAATTTTCAATCATTAATAAAATATTTTCTATTCATCCACTCAAGTTCAAATACATTTTTTTAACTCGTCTTGGATGACACTTGAGTTAATATAGTTTTTTCAAATATTAATTCATTAAATAAATTTAATTAATTAATTTTAGTTTTATATGGGAGAAAAAGTTTTCTCCCATTGTTTTCATAAATGAAATGAAAGATTTTCCTCAAATTAGTGATGCCACAAAAATAAAATACCGCAACGATGATTATAAAGAAAATGTTCAATAAAGATAACGTGGAACATTAATGCTCCACGGGCTTATTTGATATATTTATGATATAATAAGCAGATTATAAATCAATCTGCAGATAAGGGAGATTTTTAATGTTTTCAATTGTAATTTATTTGTATGATTTCTTCGGTTCCTTTACATAATCAGGATGATTATTCCTTTTCCATCACAGTCGGGGATTTTTTCCTCTTATTCAGTTAAATATCCAACGGATCTTTAAAAAAAATAATAAAATACAGCTCCTAGCATATTCTGATGCAACATATCAATTTTATGTTAATGATAAACTAAAATTTTTTTTTTTTTTTTTTTTTTTTGGACAGATTTTAGTTTAGCGCCAAAATGCACTATCTTATGGGTAATCTGATCTTATGATTTATCAGGGGGTTTTATTTTTTATTTATTTTTTTCAGTTTTTATGATGGTTAGGAAAATCTATTTTCAATTGGGGCAACTTTCCCAGGGACTATGTTACATTATTAAAGCAAACTGGTGATCATTTCTGGGATAGAATTGAAAAATATTTCATGCTTGAAAATTATTTAAAAATTCAGTTTTCAAATAAATTTCAATCGAAAACTAATTTTTTTCTAATTGATGATGTAAGAACTGAAATTGTAAAATGTAGTAAAATGTAGTAAATAAATTGATAATTTGAAGTATTTAGAAGTGTTTTTTTTACCATAACACTATTTTTAATAATTTTAATTTTCCTGAAATCCTTTACTTTTGTGATTTTTTTTTTAAATGAAATCTTCTAACCTATAATCTCTATAATAAAACCGTAAGTCATGTGACTGTCATCAACAGTTCCGGAATGTCCGTTTCACTTTTTCATATGCCAGGCGGCCATTTTTATTAAAAATTATTTTTTCGAATAAAACTTCATAAATGTGACATTTTTAGAAAGATCGTTCAAAATAAATTAATATTTGAGAGATGTCTTACGTTCAATTATGTATATATTCTCCAATAACTTCAGTTGAAATTAGCTTCGTAGTTCAAATTCTCTATCCTTGAAAGTAAACAACAAAAAAAAAAGATTCATTCGTCGTGAAGGTTTAAAATATTAAACCATTAAACCATGGAGATAATCGTTCGTAAAGTTAGTTTTCCATGAAAGATTTTTTGGAGCGCTGCCTGGTGTCAAAAAAATAATTCGTACCAGTGACACAATCAAAGTTTACCATAATTATGTGCTATACAACTCAACTTCATTCTTTATCTTTTCTTGATGTAAGCTGAATGTAAACAAATACAACTCATGTAATGATATTTAATGAATCAAATTTCGAAACAAATTGTCAGTTAATTTGGTATTTATGTATTATACGTGAAAGAAAGAGAGACCACCGAAAATGATTGTTAATCACTAATCATATTTACCATTATTAATGACCAATCGCTTTCAAAACAGTAATTTAATATACATTTACAAAATACATAACATCATTAAGTACTTTTGTGTTATTTGGTCGCAAATCTCGCCAATAGAATTTTTAAAATCGCCAATACCAGCTTTTATTTTTCGCGTGTGCAAATTAGAAACGATACTTTTATTTTGAAATCAAATGTTCTGATGGAACAGCTGTCGTAGACGCACCGGGACACTATATTAACTATAGAGTTGCAATATAGAGAGAAAAAACGGGTTGCTGTAATTAGAATTATAGGCGGTAATGTTGGTGTGACATATTTACGTGATTATCAAAACTGGCTTCCAAAAGTTCAATGTTTCACCAAACCATACTCGAAAATTACGTGTTATAATATGCACTCCGATTATGTCACATTATTCAAGACGTTTTAAATGAGAATAATGATAGATTTTCTTCTTGATTCTCCCGTAATCAAGTCTACAGCCAAAGTTAGCGAGAAACAAACAAACAAACAAAAAAATATTGGCAACAATATGGTTCAGTGTAAATGGTGGATATCATTAAAGACTTTCACAAAATAGACTTCATTGCACCAAATCGTATTAACTAAAATACGCCATTTGGCAATGGATCCAATTACGGAAAACTACTTAATATGTTTAAGAATCTCCTCATTAGCAAGCATATTGCAACTGATAAGCAAACGGATATGAAGCATAAGTGCTTAAGTTGGTTAAGCGGTTTTTGTCAAGAAAGATGAAATACATAACAACAAAAAATATGCGAAATACTACCATGATCGAAAAAGTTTTGATTTGTCTATTAAAATCATCCGGTTTGGCGAAGGATTACGGAAAAAAAATAAATTATGAATAAAAGTAACGTGTTACAGTGCTTAACATACATTTAAGGGAGACCAAACTGGTCGCCAGTGGCGGCTAGTCTGTATTATAATAGCACAAATCAGTTACAAGTTATAACAACATCAAATTTCATCTGCAAGTCAGCCATTTTCTTCTGAAGATATTTTTAAAAAAAAATAAAACTTCATAATTATAAGAACACTCATTTTATCAAACAATTAAATATGACTGCAAACTGTGGCAGATGACTGTTTCCAACATGAATAAGTATGAGAAATTCCCGTCAAGCGTATCGATCTGGGTGGCTCAGTCGCAGAGCGTCGGCATGGTATGCGTAAGGTCCCAGGTTCGAATCCTGGCCCAGGTCAATTTTTCACTCCTGTTTGTTTAGTGCATTTAATTGTCTGATAAAATGCGTGTTCTTAAAATATTGTAAAATAAAGTAATCAGACGTAGTGTTTATGCTTTAAAAAATATTTTAAATATATAATATACGTTTTTGAAAGATCTTTAAAAATAAATTAGTTTTTGAGGGAAGATGTACCTTCTAAAGTGTATACATTAAGAGTTATCGGTATTTAAAATTTATTTCCAAACGTAAACAAAATTTTGGAAATGAATTAAAGGTGATTCATTTATTTCTATATAAAAAAAAAAAAAAAAAAAAAAAAAAAAAAAAAAAAACGGTAAAGGACAGGCATTTCGTTCGCAGGAATACCTTTCACGTCATTTTTCTATAAATTAATGAAATCCAGTTGTTAAATTATTTTTGTTTTAGAAGTGAAGTTTCCATTTAAATTTATTGTAACAGTACAATGTTTAATTGAATAAAATAATGTAAATCTAAGAAATTGCTAAGAAATTCCAAACATGCACAGGGCAATGCAAAAAAAATAAATAAATAAACAAAAAATAAATAAATAGATAAATAAATAAATAAAAATCAGCTTTCATAAATTCTAAAAAATGTTCATATATCTCAATTACAATCTAAAGGAGGGTTTATTTCTATATTATTCTACATATAATAGTAATTTCAGCAAATATATTAAATTCCAATGCGATCTGTTTTAAACTTTAAGATGGTTTATAACACATGATAAAACTAGTCGGATGTGCCAATCCCAAAACTTTCTCCTATCTCAGTCATGTTAATACTTCAAAATTCGTTATCATATCCCCAATAAAATCAATATTTTTCGTTATTCCGTTGTACGTCAGCTGCTTTCGAATCGTCGGGTTACCGGGATGCGATCAACTGATGTATAATACTAAACTACGAAAAGTCCTTCAGGTCTGAACCGACAGGAACAGATAGCCTCCCTATTTCTTGGTTTTTCGATTTTAGCTAATTTTACTGGAAAACACGAAGGTAAAATGCGTGGAACCTAATTAAAGAAGATTCAATCCCAGTTCTCGTCAACATTGAATTTGAATGAGAATATCGCCAAATTAGTCCTCTACAGCCAAGTTGGCTTCATTTATGACAGCCTATTTTGGTCGCCAAATTCGGCGATATTTCGCCAACTGTCGTCAAGTTTGGCGAGAATTTGACGTTGGCGAATATAAATATATAGTGATAAGCATATAATAGGATTAATTGTTACAACAATGAAAGAAAATTTGCCAAAACCATGTTAACTATAACTCATAAGTTAAACCCGTTTATGGATGAATTTTGCTGTCTTGTTTGAAAATGTCAGCCACCCTAAAATTTCAAATCGCTATATCTCAGGCATTTTTTAAGATAGAGGCAAAACAAAAATTGTTCCGGATTCTCTGAACATTTAACGAAAAAAAATTGTAGGATTTCTAATTTTTTTGCACATCTTTTTGAATTTGAAATTGAATTTGGCTATTTTGACCTTTTGAATTTGGCTATCACAGCACCCCCTTTCGTCGAAATATCCCCAAATTCTGATAGAACCTGCTTGCCATAGCCAAAAACATAGAAAAAAAATGTGGTTCAATTTGAAGCATAACTTCATACACTTTTCGATGATACAAAATAGTGAAAATGGAACAAAAATATCGATCGCAGCGCGCCCTTTCGTCGAAATATCCCCAAATTCTGATAGAACCTGCTTGCCATAGCCAAAAACATAGAAAAAAAATCTGGTTCAATTTGAAGTATAACTTCATGCACTTTTAGATGGTACAATAGTGAAAATGGAACAAAAATATCGATCGCAGCGCCCCCTTTTGTCGAAATATCCCCAAATTCTGATAGAACCTGCTTGCCATAGTTAAAAACATAAAAAAAAATCTGGTTCAATTTGAAGCATAACTTCATACACTCTTAGATGGTACAATAGTGAAAATGGAACAAAAATATCGATCGCAGCGCCCCCTTTCGTCGAAATATCCCCAAATTCTGATAGAACCTGCTTGCCATAGCCGAAAGCACAGAAAAAAAATCTGGTCCAAATTGAAGCATAACTTCATACACTTTTCGATGATACAATAGTGAAAATGGAACAAAAATATCGATCGCAGCGCCCCCTTTCGTCGAAATATCCCCAAATTCTGATAGAATCTGCTTGCCATAGCCAAAAACATAGAAAAAAAATGTGGTTCAATTTGAAGCATAACTTCATATACTTTTAGATGGTACAATAGTGAAAATGGAACAAAAATATCGATCGCAGCGCCCCCTTTCGTCAAAATATCCCCACATTCTGATAGAATCTGCTTGCCATAGCCAAAAACATAGAAAAAAAATTAGGTTCAATTTGAAGCATAACTTCATACACTTTTCGATGGTACAAAAAAGACCCACACAGACGGACAGACGGACAGACGGACAGACAGACATTTTGTAAAAATATGTTTTTCGGAATCTCTGACCCCTAAAACGTGTAAATCCGTCGAAAACCGGGAGTCGAAAAAAATTTCGATTACAATACTTTCTTCTATTATAGATAGAAGAAAGTAAAAATTATAAAAAAGAATGGCGCGTCACAGTTCGGGGAGAGGATGGGGAGGAGCGTGAACAAAATTAGGAAGTATAATAAGGCTATCTGTTTGAAACTTTACGATATTTTATAACACATAACATAAATTTTAAAAATAAAGTTGCGTCAAAAATTATAGGGAGGGGCG
This sequence comes from Maratus michaelseni, assembly GCA_963931845.1. Taxonomy (NCBI): domain Eukaryota; kingdom Metazoa; phylum Arthropoda; class Arachnida; order Araneae; family Salticidae; genus Maratus; species Maratus michaelseni. The sequence goes on from OZ007589.1 coordinate 125,367,965, forward strand.
GAGCGCGTTTTGCCTACACAAGGGGGGGGGGACACTTTTCTAAATTTTAACGATATCCGTCATGCACATTTCGTTACAAAGGGCTGTGACCACTTATTCATGTTATGCACCACAGGTAAAACCCCCACATTTTGCGCCCCCCCCCGACACTACTCATGTGATATATTGTTCGAAAGGCCTGTGACCGCTTATTCATATTATGTATCTTCGGGGTCCATCCTCCCGCTTTCACCCCCCCCCCCCAAAGGGGGCATTTTTCTAAATTTTGCCGACACCTCTCATGTGATATATCGTTGGAAAGGTCTGTGAACGCTTAATCAAATTATGCAGGTGGGGGGGGGGGGGTATTTTCTGAATTGTGCACATATCCTTCATGTGATACATCGTTGGAAAAGTCTGTGACCGCCTAATCTTATTATGCATCTCCGGTGTTCATCCCCCCACTTTGCCCCCCAAACGCGATTAGCTTTCACCACCAGTGGGCGCTTTCCTATCTCTGTTTCTATGGGTCGGATCACGACGGGGTATGGCTCATTCGACTCGACATCTATAGAGCTTTCCGATTTTAGTTCGTTTTTTCACCACCAGGGAGCACTTTCTTATCTCTGGTTCTATGGGCTAGATCACGGCGGGGTATAGCTCATTCGACTCGACATCTATAGCCTTAACGATTTCAGTGTCCGAGGTTCGTATAGAACAGATTGCGCTACCTGGTGGTGGAAGATAGAACTTGAGCGTGCGCAGCACGACTGCTATACGGTGCCGAAGGCAGCGGGGACCCGTGTCGGAAGTTCGTTTGTTTACAGGTTTATACAATTCGATGTGCAAATTAAGGGATTATCCGGTGCCGAAGGCAGCGTGGAACCAGGTCGGAGGTTCGTGGTTTATCTTATTCGAGGTTTTAAAAGGATTGAGGCCCCGGTGTAAATTAGGGGCCCGCTAGCGGGCGAAGCCAGCTAGTGCTAATAATAAAAGAGCGTGATATCACGTTTGATTTCAAATGCAGCGCTGACACGCTATGTACATATTCCATTTTTATTCATTTAATGGATTAGTCAGTGATATTTTTTAACGGAGGATAACAAGTATTATAACAAGCCACATTTAGTATGTTGTTTTTAAGAGTGTAATTAATTTAATTGAAAAATCTACTGGTATTTCTAGTTAACCCTTTAAACAATGACTGAAAGTAAAATGTATTTTTGAATTATTTCTCATGTTTAGATTATTTAAATTATGTTCAATATTTAAAAAAAAAAAAGAAATGATATCTACAAAAACAACTTTTCAAAAGTAAAAAAGGCCAAGCGTAAAAAAAAAAAAAAAAAAAAAAAAAAAGTTGTGGCTAAAAAATGGTGTGATATCAAATTTCCAAGCTATTATATTGCTTATTTAACTTTTTTCCATTAAATAAGTTATCATATATATAAGTCGAGTGCCTACGTATATGTTAATAGAAATCGTTTTCTCCTGTACTAAATACATCCTAATGAGTTTCTGAAAATTAAATTTTTTTCAAATTATGCATGATGGGCTTGGCGGCCATCTTTGCATATTATTCACAAAATTCTAAGCACCCAAATCCGTAGTTAAAATCCGAAGTTCAAAATTGTTATTTAAGCAAATATTTAAGAGTTTCATTTATAGACTTGTATGCTCTGAAAATTGTGTCTTAAGATAATGATGACTTATCTTAAAGATTCATCTTATGATTTATTTTTTAGAGTAATTATTAATTTCAAACTAGTAAAAATCAATTTATCAAAATATCAGTCTTATCTAATTTATCTGTCCGTAGTTAGAATCTGAAGTTCGAAATTTCTATAAACATATTACATTGCAAACATATTACGCTTTTACTTTAGAAATTTGGGTGCTTAGAAATATGGAAAGATGGCCGCCAAGCCAGCATTCAGGACCATGGGTGCATCTATGCACCCTCAAAAAGAGCATACAGAATTTGTTTTAGGCACCAGTAAAAAATAAAAGTAATATTTGCTTTCTCTAATTAGAGCATTTTTGTGATAGTTTAAGTAAAGGTAGCTTTTTAAAAAAAAGTAGTGCCAACCGAATAAAATCTGTGTAAAAGCCGCCGCACAGTGGATCAAAGTATAGCAGATGTCGAACATAGGATTATCACAATAGTATAAGCCTATATATATGAATTTTTTTGTTATATTTAGGTTTAAATAAGTAAAATAAATTATATTCAATAGATCTGTATGGTTTTTATGAGCAATTTAATCTTTTTTTTTTTGTTTAAAACAGGACTTTTAGAGACGTACTGGATAACTAAATTAAACTTAAAATCAAAGTAAAAGAAAAAGCTTTGAAGACGATAATTTTATTACCTATCATGTTTTTACTTATATCCTAATGACATTGGCAAAATATTCAAAACATTTGTTTAATTTTTAATTGACAACATATGTAATATTTACACAACTCCTCTTCAAAATCGTTCTACAAAACCGCAACATTCTTCTGCAACATTTTAAAGCCTATTTCAGTGCATATTTTTTATCATCGGGATTGAGTTTTATAAAATTATTTTATAGTGATCTAATTTTATTATATTTCTTTTTTATTTGAAGCAAGATTATTTCATTTTGCTTTTTTTATATTCTTTTGAAAGATGATAACAAACAGATATTTGTTTCTGTATCTAAAGAATTTAAATGATGGTTTTAGTTATGAAAAATCAATGCTTAGTTTTGTAAGTGAACACTGTGAGCTAAATGCTTCAGAAATTGATGAAGAAAATTTAAAGGAGCGTTTACGTAAGTTTTGTGTAGCTGTAAAAGATCGATGGCAGAAATATCAACGAAAATTAGATCGTTTTAATACTAAAAACGATTCTTGGATTCAGTGTTCCTTCAAAGTTGGTAATGAATTTAAACCATCTGAAGTTGAAAATTCGCAGAAATCAACATCTCGGAAATCTTTTTCAGATGTAACTGAAACTTATAAAAGAAGACTAACTCAAAGTTTAAGAGAGGATACTTCTGTAGAAGTTCTTTTGCATGCAGCAAAACAAAAATTAGCATCCGAGTGTTTTAAGATTCTTGCAAAAGTGATTGATCATCTTATAAAAATCCGAATGAAGTTTCACAAATAAAAAACTTTTGGGAGAAAAAGATTGAAACGAATTTATTTTCAAAGGAAAAGTGTTTAGCAATGATGCTAAATCTCGATCTTTCTAAGGAACAATATATCACTTTAAGGAAAAGTTGCATTGAGGAAGGTAACAACCAGTGGCAGACGTACTATTATATTAAACAAGCGAAACTGGACTATGTTACGTTCCAAAAGAACAAATATCTATTACTGATAGTTTGGTTGAAATCAATTTGCAGTCAATTTTAGACTTAACTGTAATTAGACTTTTAGATGCATCTAAAATACAATTTGAATCCAAAATGCACTTAAAATTGATATGTAAATGGGGTTTTGACGGTGTTTCAAACCAAAGCATGTATAAACAAAAATTTTATGAAGGATGCTCATTACAATCAAATAGTTCAATTTTTATGACTAGTTTTGTTCCTATTGGATTATTATGTGGAGCTGAAACTATTTGGCAAAATCAAACTCCATCATCCACTAGATATTGTCGCCCTGTTAGATTTGAAATTGTCAGCAAGAATACTGAAATATCAAAAAAGGAATATCAGCAAATGGAAGAAGAAATAAAAAAATCTACAGCCTACAGCGCATAAAAATATAACCATTGATCACGAAATGAATTTAACAATAATTGATGGAAAAATTATTACGGCAATTTCAAATAAATCCTCCTGTTCAACATGTTATATTTGTGGTGCAAAGCCTTCGGAAATGAATAACATTGATAAAATTGTTAAAAGAAGTGTAAACGCATCCTCATACAGCTTTGGTGTACCTAGTCTACATGTAAAGATACTGTCTATGGAATATTTGCTTCATGTTTCTTACAATTTATCATTTAAAGCTTGGAATGCTAGAACTGAGGACCAAAAGAAGCAAAAAGAAGAATCAAAAAGAAAAATTCAACGCGAATTCCGAAAAGAATTAGCTTTGCTAATTGATGTTGTTAAACAGGGGAGTGGTTTGACACATGATGGAAACACTGCAAGGACATTTTTTGCTAAGTTTGAAAATACACCTGAGATCACTGGATTGGATAAAGAACTTATTAAACGTTTTGTAATTATAATGTAAGTTATCTCCTGTGACGAAGTAATTAATGCCGAAAAATTTGGCGAATTTGCACTGGAAACAGCTAAGGAATGTGTTTCGAAGTACGGGTGGTATTATATGCCAGCTTCTATTCATATGTTATTAATTCATGGAAAAGATATAATTACAAATTTTGCTGTTCCAATTGGCCAATTATCGGAAGAAGCTGACGAAGCTCGAAATAAAGAGTTTCGGAGGTACCGGAAATCCCATACGATAAAAATAAGTCGAAAAGAATGTAACGAAGACTTGTTGCACCATTTACTTATAACATCTGACCCGTTGATTTCCAGTATTAGACACAGAGTAAAAAACGTTCAAAGGAACAAAAAATTTCAAGAAGCATTAGAACTTTTACTTTAAATAACACTTTAGCACTCACACATCATGCATCCATTTATTAGAGTAGATTTAACCCTCTGAGAGTCTTTGCGCTTTTCAGCATTTTCATGTAAATATTTATATAACCCAAGATACTTGTATATTGAATTTAATTTTATAGTTTAATTTTAAATTACTTTTTTACATTATTTCATCTTAGAAAATTCTCACAGTATAATATTTATTAAAAAATATTTTTGTGTACGGACAATTTACTATGCTTTCCGTTAATGGAAAATTATGCGATAGCCACTTAGAGTGTTTCAAATCCATTTATTTAAAAAATGCGCAGGTTTGCGCAAAGATTGCCCTATACTACATTAAAATACAGGCTTTTAGGAACACAAAGATGTCTTTGAAATTTCACGCAACTTCAAGCAATTTAAGTTACACAATTTTTAAGTTTATGATACCGTTAATTTTATATGGGCTGTTCATAATGTAAAATAATACATAAAATTCAATCAAAATGTAATCAGTAGTGGTTTAAAATGTGTTTTAGGAAATTAATAATGATATTTTAAACGAATAATTATTAGTGGTTACCTTGGTTTCATTTCTGAGCACATTTAAAAATCACTAAAATTCGCAGAAAAATTCCTCTGCTGAAAGATGTATATTCCGAGCTATACAAATAAGATATAATTTTATATAATTTAAAAGATAAACATATATTCGTATTTTGTAGATATTCTTTTAAAATATTTCATTGCAAAAAATTAATTATTTAACGATTTTTTTTTTTTGGCCCTATGTTCGCATTTTCTTAAGGATTGACCCACTGTGCGCCAGTCCCGAAGGGGTTAACATGGACAAAGTCGTGTGGTTCTGCTAGTTACTTGTGTAAATTTAGTTTTTTTTTTTTCATACAAAGCTTGTATTGGAAAGAAAAAGTCGTTTGATTAATAGGATACTTGGCACTGCGGTAAATTTATTATTAGTTGTTGAATACTTTATCATTGCAGATATATGGACTTGCATAGAGAAAGGTAATCAGCATCACACAGTTTATTGTAAAATTCAATTAAAAATTCATAATTATCAAATAATTATTTAAAAGTAAATTAATGATTATCAAATTTAATTTTTTTAATTAATATTTTAAAGAAATTATCAGTCAATAGTGGTTATCTTAATAAGTACTGCTTTCGATATTATATTTTTGTATTCAAAGAATCTGTGCGAGGGGGCCCCTCCATACGCATCTGTGCCCAGGGCCCCCAAATTTCTAAATCGGTCCCTGCGCTCCAGTATAAAAGCTAAAAGTTTGTCCCAAGCCTGAATTTGCCCGTACAAAAATGTAATTGGTACTTCACCGCCAGACTTAATTTCTGAAAAACATGCCGATATTTCTGAAGCAACATTATTCTACAATTAAAGTTATTCATAAAGCCCACTTACTTATGCGCAGATTTTTTTTTCAGATTATATTCGAAATTCATGGAATACTGAATGACAACAATATTAATGACAATTAGATAATTGTGTATATAAACACTCATTAAATATTTGAATTATGCAATTACATTCAGATGAATATTCATTAATATTAATATAGTTTAGAATTAAAGAAACAAATAATAAAAGAAAGTCATAATTTTAAAGCTCTACAAAGAAAAATAGTACATTTTAACTTTCTTCTATATATAACATAAGAAAGTATTGTAATTGAAAAAATTTTCGACTTCCGGTTTTCGAAGAATTTACACCGAAAGAGATCCCGAAAAACATGTTTTTACAAAATGTCTGGCTGTCCGTGCGCGTGTTCTCTTTGTATTAGACCGGGAGGCGGCAGCACAGACAACCACCTCATCGAGTTCACGGCTAAAATTCTAGGATTAGCTAAATCTTGATTCGCATATTAAAACGCAATCGGTCTGCCAAGTCATATCTTGGTAGAACACACGCGAAAACCCGATTGTAGCAGTTGACTCGTAGGTTTACCATTGTGTTTTCCTGCACCCAAAAGTATGAAAACATGGAGAACTGGGTGCAGGAAAACACAATGGTAAACCTACGAGTCAGCCGCTAAAATCGGGTTTTAAGATGTTTTCCACCAAGATATGATTTGGCAGACCGATTTCGTTTTAGTATGCGAATCAAGATTTAGCTAACCCTAGAATTTCAGCCGTGAACTCGATGAGGTGGTTGTGTGTGCTGCCGCCTCCCGGTCTATATCAACGAAAGTGTATGAAGTTATGCATAGAATTAAATCAAATTTAATTTATGGGTTTTTGACTATGGCTAGTAGGTCATGCTTAAATTTGGGGATATTCCCCCAGATGGGGGCTCTGTAATAGCGATTTTTGTGCCATTTCCAACCGGGATCGTAATTACGACGGGACAGTAAGGACAGTATTTTAAAATATTGTCCTTAAATAGAGATCGTCGTTAAATAGAGCGACGTTAAACAAAGAGCCAACTGTATATGTTTTTGACTATAGCCTGCAGGTCCCAGTTTAATTTGGAAATATTTCGACGAAAGGGGGCGCTGAGATCGCGATTTTTGTTCCATTTTCACTATTGTATCATCGGAAAGGGTATGAAGTTATGTACAGAATTGAACCAAATTTTATTTATAGGTTTTCGACTATGGGCAGCAGGTCCTATTTGAATTTAGGGATATTCAGCCGGAATGGGGCGCTGTCATAGCGATTTTTGTGCAATTTTTCGTAGTTTAACATCAGCTGTTCATGCAGCGAAGGTAACCCGGCTCTTCGAAAGCAGCTGACGTAAAGAAGAATTCTGTGATAGCGAATTTTGAAGTATTAACATGTATGAGATAGAAGAAAGTTTTGGGATTGCCACATCCGAATAGTTAAAAATATATCTCTCTGATTTCTTAAACCAAATTAAATTTCCGAAAATTATGCTAAAAAAATGCACAACATCACTACAATTTTTACGAAAACAAATAAATACTAATTTGTTGTGGCCACCACAAAACTTTCTTCTATATAAATCAAATCGTTTGCAATAAAAATTAAATAACAATCTATTCGTTTTTGAGATATGGCTAACTCGGAAATCGTAAAAAACAGATCATACTGGCGACATCTGTTGGGCGGGATAAACCCAATTCTAATAAAGATCTATTTATGCCAAGGTCAAACATAATCTAAAGTTAAATGAAATTCCGTGCGTTAATTCTTGAGATATAGCTATCGTGGAAATCGCGAAAAATGCAGCATAGCAGCACCACCTGTTGAGTAATTTAAACCAAAATCTCATCAGCACCAATTTATATCAGTGTCTAACTGAATATGAATTTTCATTAAATTCCCCGCATTAGAGCTTCAGCTAGAGTGCCCACAAAATTTGTATCACATCTTATACGATCTGCAAAAGTTGTGACAGTTTTCTAGCGATACTCAGCTCTTGCTCTGCATAGTATCAACATGTAATTGCATTTATCTCCTCTCCGGCCGGCGTTTCATTACCGGCCTTGTAAAGAACCTGGATTACCAATAAACAGAGTCTGTAATTACATTTGAAGTCTTCCTATATTCTCAGTGAAATTATTATTGCCATTCAAAGAAATGACAGCATTGTTGAGCTCTAGGGATAGGAAATAGTCACTTTTGGTTAACAGGTTGCATCATTCTACAGTTGGATAAGCAACATGTTTCAACAACCTGTTATTTTTATAACATGTAACTATGCTGCCAACGGACGTTTTAATTAAACGGCCTTTAAACAGAATGTTTGAAATAATTTTGGAAGTAAGTATAGACGCTGTTTTCTGTTGAGATGAATACACATCGTTAAAATCAATTTGCATGGTTAAACTCAATTTTTGCCTGTAACTTATAAAAACTTAGTTAGTTATGATACTTTGAATTTTATGCATTTTCAGCTTTTTTTAGTACAAAAAAAGACATTTTTCCATTTTCAGTGTTTCTAACACTGAAAATTCATGAAGTTCTAAGTATCATAACTCAGTAAGTTTTGGTCACTGAAGAATATTTTTTTACTGTTTTACTTGTTAGAACACTTACAAATTTTCTAAATAAAACTTATAGGACCCAGGCATTGTATAAAATTTTTAATTCCTTAACTATTTGAAAAGTAACCAATTTTACGTAATTGATTTTTATATGATGCAAAACAAAGTTTGAGACATTTTTGCAATTTGAAATATACTTCTAAAACTAACGGTTTAGAAATTAGCTATTGGTACACGATGAGAAGACACACCCTGTATAAGAAAAAACACATTTTTAACAACATGATTTGTAAAAAATTAAATTTGATCACCAACTTCATTGCAGTCATATCCAAAGCGAATCTCACAAATATTATTTATATACTTATAACAGGGCTACACTACATACCGGGCTTGCTCATTCATTATGATGACGTCACAAAAGGTGGCTGACTAGGAGGAAAGACATACAGCGATTGGCACAAAACGATGGGCGCGTTGCTTTGGACCAATCGCTGGTCGCGGCCAGCCACCATTTGTGACGTTTTGAGAGTGAATGAGCAAGCCCGGTATCTAGTGTTGCCTTGCTTATAATCAAATGCAATTCATCTTAACAAATTTTCAATATGATTTTCAAATTAATTACAATTGTATTAAAATTAAGTTACCACACAACTTATACAATGCTATTTTCTCAGAGATTTTCACATCAAGCTGATGCATGAAATCAGGGCCCCCTAGATTAATCTAGGGGGGCACTGATGAAATCTGCCAACTCTTGTCGTATTTATTAAAATACTACTGCGTAGCTTCAAACAGTAGGGTAGACAGACAAGTACGTTATAATTAGAACCGAAGCGAGTATTTATCGGCGACATATCTGTAAAATCAAGAACTATTTCTCATATTCCAAAAGATGAGAAGGAAGTGCATAAAATAGGGAAGTTACAATCAGCTGATCAACTATTATACTTCAACTGAAGGTCAGGGTAGTTCCACCAATCAGAACTGCCTATTTCTAGTTTGTGACCTCCAGCATGACGTCAATTGCAACTACCCCAAGGCTAATTAAAAAGAAAGGCTACGGCGGTGCTTTACGCCTTTTTTTTTTTTTACAGACCGCGGGAGTCACGTGATGCTCAAATCCACCAATGGACTTTACTCATATCACGTCATCTGTGGGTAAAGAGAAGACAAACACCAATAGGTGTGAAGAACATATTAACACAGCTTCCCCTTCGTCCAATAAACAGGCTTTTTCCGAAGGAAATTACCCTCAGAGGTGGGGCTGTTGCCACTCGTGGGTAAGGTCCATGCCAAATACATTTAAGATACACAGACTGGCAATACCCATTCAAAAGCCATCAGCCATCTGAAGTAAATTGAAACACCTCAACCGCGAGGTCTGTACGTCAGATTTGAGTTGTTTACTATTAATCGCTATGGCTAGAAGCTACTTAAAAAAATTAATTTTTATTAATGTATACGAAGTTTATGCCATTTTTTTTACATCAAGCTATTTTTTGTATCTCTAAATTAGCATTAAAAATATTTAATTTCGTGAAATAAAATTAAATAAGGTAATTTATTAATAATTTTTTGAATGGTATATTTGAGTACAGCATATAATTTTAATATGCAATGAAGGCGAAATGTACATTGAAACAACTTGGTGGAGATTATAAGTTGAAGCGTCTGAAACCAAGAAAGAATAAAAAAGGTGGGGAGGGGGAGAAATCTATCTAAAGTTTAATTAATTGATCCTTCAAAATATTCATGCGTGCGTGAATGAATGTTAAAATTCAAAGATGATTCCTAATCAGTTTTGTAATAAAGTATATTTTTAATAGTTAATAGAGCTTAACAATTTCAAATAAGTAAATAATGTAAGCATAATCAAATAATACATACCAATAAAATAAGCATACACATTTAAATATACATTCATCAATTTTAATTTTGTAAAATATTGATATAATTGTTATTTGTTTCAATACTTTAGATTTATGTTCGAAAATGTTATCTTGTAAGTTAAGCAAAAATAAAACTTGTTTAGAAATAAGATTTTTGTCTAAAAGATAATATATACATATATTTATTATTTTAATTACTGAAATGGTATAAGAAGATCTTTTAGTTCTTATTGTTTAATCATTGCTTTTCTTTGAATCATAAACTAAACTGGAAAAAAAAAATCTGAAATTGATAATTTTGACTGTAGGATGAAACAAACACAACCCATGCACTATTCTAACTTCAAATGCTTCATGATTTTAAGCCAGATTACAACTAAATTTGATAATTTGTAGATTATAAGGCTCTTTGAAACACAGGTGTGTATGATAAATAATAAAGCCATTCCAATTTTATCATTTTAAAGTAAACTAAATATATTTTTACGATAACTTAAAAAATATTTTTGCAATTCACTCATACACTCACGCACAGTTTTTTTTTTTTTTTTTTTTTTTTTTTTAATCGGTTATAAAAAGGAAAAAAGTCACCAAATTTAGGAGATTTTTTCCTTTAATGGCAACCTAGCCATTATATTAAGTTATTCGTTTGGCGCGGTCTTGAAAATCGTGCCAACCAAAAAGTCGCCAAACTTTTGTTTATATGTTTGCGGGAGTGTAAAGCATCTGTTGCTAAATTTGTTTTTTGAAACATGAGTGTTTATGAACAAATACAGAGTAAGCAGAATAAATAAAATATCTTGTGCTGGATTCTACATCTACCTAGGAGGTTATGCACATAGATGCCATTGTCCAAAGATGTACAATTAAAATTGTACTGTGTGTGGTGTACAATTGTGAGAATCAGCAATTAACAAATAATTTCGTATTCATCGGTAAGTAAATTTTTATTTATGGGTTTACTTAAGAATGTCCTTTTTAATAAATGTTGGTATCATTGTTTCATTTATTTAGTCAGTGTTATTTAAAAGTGATGATAAAATAAAATTCGAATCAATTTGATCTGGCCAGGAATTTATGGCACAAATGGTACTTATTTAAAAGTAGTTACTTGATTATAAGTTGTTTAATTGAGATATATATGTTTTCATTATCATTTAAAATGGAACAGCAAAATTATATTTATTCATAATGTAGTACTTTAATCTTTATCTTTTTTCAATATTTATACAATTTATTTAATATAAAGAAGCTATCGATATTTTTATATACAAACAGAAGTAACTTGTATAAAGATATATATATATATATATATATATATATATACACGGTTCTTCTTCATTATCCCGTCAACCGTCTTCCATAAAAAAAAAAAAAAAAAAACTTATGTATAATTATTAATTCATAACTTTTTTTAATCAATAAAAATATCACTTTCTTATGAATCGGTTCATTTTAATTTAGATGTTAAAAATTAAAGCTGTTTAACTTAGCTGTCTTGGAATTCCTAATGCATTTCTAATTTATAATATACCTTGCAGAGTGTGGTATAAAATAAAATATTTACTGAAACACTACGAACTTTTTATTACTGTTGTTATCCAAAACTGTACAGTTAGAATAACTTTTGCAAGTCCCAAATGAATATCAACATATTGATAACCTCCTAAGCTACAATCAAGTTATCTGTGGTCTGCCTACTGATGGAAGTCGAGGAACTGACTTGCAAAAGCTGATGTTTGGAATTCGAGGAACTAAGTTAACAAAGTCTTCTGTTACAATTTTTATGCCAGCTGGAGACATTCACAGGCAGAAATTTTTATTTAATTTTTCTGTCTGTAAATGTAACTTGCTAGAGCTTGAGATGTCTTCCACGTCCAAGAAACCTCTTGCTGCCAATCTTCATTCACAGTAATTCAATAGGTTGATATTAAGTCCATTTAAGATTTGGAAAAAATATTTTACTTGTACTTTTTTGAATAACAACAGTAATAAAAAGTTCTTTGTTTTTCAGTAAATATTTTTATTTTATATTTTTATCTGAAAGTGTTATACATTAGAAATGATGGTACTTCTAGACTTTCTTGGCAGGAAAAGGAAATTTCACATGCACAGTTTCTGGTAACCTATTTACTGTTTATTTTACAAAATATTTGTTTCTGTATTTATACAATTTATTTAATATAAAAAAGTCATTTATTTTTTTGGTACTTCTCCATTACCCCGTCGACCACTCTTCATAAAAATGTTATTGCCAAACTATAGTATTTAACGCCAAAAATGCAGTCCCAATCACTTGACGTCAGAAGCATTACACGTGTTTGTTAAGTCATCAAGTGGTTTTCAATTCACCATTTACCTGTATTTTTCATTATGTTCATTTTGTTATATATTAGAAATGCTGGTACTTCTCAACTATTGAGGTCTTGGCAACGGGTTACAGAGAACTGAAGCATCCCTAAAATTTGTCATGTATATTTTCTGGCAACCTATTCACTGTTTATTATATAAAATTTATATAATTTTTTTTTCAATATTTATACAATTTATTTAATATAAAGAAGCTATTTATCTATTTTTGTATACAAACAGAAGTAATTTGTATAAAGATATATATATATATATATACATGGTGTTCTTCATTATCCTGTCGACCGTTTTCTATTTTTAAAAAAACTATCGCCAAACTATTATGCCAAAGCCAATAAACAAATGGAAGAATGTTGCCATTAGAATCTCATTTTTAAAAAAAATTCAGCAAAGCCCATTTGAATGAATCATCAACTAACAGTAACTAAGCAATAAAATTTACAATATATTAATGAAAACAGAAAAATATTTTTTGGATATTTAATTATTTTTCTTAATTATCCCTATCAGCTGGTGGATAAATGTTTGTGATGTCAGTTGAAACTGATATATTTATTATATCGATGCATCACAATTTTTTACAATGCTTTTACTCTTCTTATATCATGTTGTCATTGTTTAATGACATAATTGTTATTTTACTTAACAAAATACTCAATAAATCAGTAAAATATCATTAAAAATACTGATAAACATCAAATTAAAAATCACTGGATAACATACCAAACGCATATAACTCATTTGACATCAAGTGAATGTGGTGTCACAATCATGCATTTTTGGCGTTAAATTCTATAGTTTGGCGATAATGTTTTTTATCAAAAGTGGTTAACGGGGTAATGAAAAAGTATCAAATACATATATAGACATAATATAGAGATATGCAAATACATATATAGAAAGAATAAAAGTTCATCTGATTTGTTTTCAAAGCTGTTTGTATCATTCGGCAAAAAATTTCACTTTCTAAAGCCTGAATTTCATCAAGCTTTTTAAAACAATGTCAAGGCCTTATAGTAGAAAAGTACCAAAATGCATTGGGAATTCTAAAATTAATAAGGATTATCTGTAACAAGTAAATTAAAATGAATTTATGATTCATGAATTTAATACTTTCATTAGTAGTACATGGTGTGAATACTACAAGAAAATGTTTTAATAAATTTTATCTTTTTCTAATTCACTGTATTAATATTAATAAATAATATATATATATATATATATATATATATATAAAGCTAGTCTACTTAAATTAAAACATTTAAAATTTTGGTACTTTTATGTTAGCTGAGCACAGGTAATAAATTGCCAAATGTTACCATCTTCATTAATTTTCATTGCATTCATTTCATTTAAAATACACAATTTTCACTTAAAATACACATTTTTTTCTCATGCATACACATAACTCATTTAATTTAATATACAAAGAAGAAAAAATACTACAAACCAAAACATTTTATTTCAACATCAAAGCATTGTTTATAGTTTACACATGCGTAAAATAAAAGCTGCTATTGGTGAAAAAGAAAATGCTACTGGCGAGATTTGATTAAATTATAATTATCTACTATAATTAACGACTAACAGAAAGAGTTTCTCTTGCTGTTCATTTCTTTTCGAACATTTTTAATAAGTAAGATAATAGTGTTATTTAAATAAATTTTATCTTTTAAGAAATTCTTTTAGATAAACAATCTACTATTCATATTGAATTAATATCAGTATGTCTGGAAGGTTTAAATCAGTCACAATAATAAAAAGATTTAACAAAAGTCTGTGTCTTTGAAAGTGTACTCTGTTTTTATACAAAAAGAAATAATAAAACTAGAATGGACAATGTAGGAAGTGTTTGTTAGAAATTTAACTGTCTTATTATGCAATTTAAAATTGTTAAACCCTTTTTGAAACTCGAAATTATATGAAAAAAAAAAAAAGAAATATATATATATAGGTATTAGAAACTTAAAGTAGAAAACAATGTGAAAAATAACATGCTTAGTGTACATAAAGGTAAAAAAATGCTTTTAAGGGTTTATTCAAATCCAAACTGCTTATTTTGAGACACATTTGTAAATTCATTTTTGCTCTAAAATGCATCCAATTGGCAGGTTCTTATTCAGAAACTTTATAATGTCCGTATTGTCTCGATTTTTTGATAAAGGCAGAATATATTTAAAAAAGGCTGTCAAAGTGGACATTTTGAATCAAATTTCCCGAAGCGATAGCGCTAGAAAAAAAAAAAATATATTGTATTGCGAAAATAATTGTTTGTAAATCAATTTCTAATTAATTGAACGAAAAATAAAAACATGGGGCCCTTATAAATGTCTTCATAAATCACACCGCCAAGTTTCATGTTTTTATTTTAAAAAATGAGTCTTAAAATGTGTCTCAAAATTTTGAGTTGTTGAGGGAAAAAAATTCTTTTGAATACCGCCTTAAACAAAAAATTCTGAAGTCAAACTGAAAATCATAAAAGCATGAGACGCTAATAAAAATACTTTAAGCCCACTAGAAAAAGTATGCAAATGGCAGCACACACTGCAGATTAATCTAATAACTTTAAAATAAAGGCTGTGCTTAAAAAAATTGTTAAATTTAATTTCCTAAATTATTGTATCTTCTAGGGATGCATCAAATATTCAGTATTCAGCCATACTACTGAATGTTTGGTTAAGCTGAATATCAAATTATTTGGTTAGGCTGAATATCAAACTATTTGATATGCTGAATATTCAATTTTGGCCAAATATCTTCATATTTAGCCAAACTGAATACTTAAAGAAAGTGTTTTTACATTTTTTTTTTTTTTAAACCTTAGATAACTTTTATTTTTAACTGTCAATAAATAAAGATATTAAGAAATACAATCATATTTAAATAACAGAGATTGCTTTTGCTTTATTTATTTGCAGTTTGAAAAGTAACAATTAAGAAAAGGAACTGTTAATGATGACATTCATAGGAACTAATTATCTGTAAATACAAGTTTTTGAATATTGTTAGCTTTTTTACAACCGGGTATTTCTAAACATAATGGAAGATAATATGCTTTCAGGCAGTGGCGCAGCCAGAATTTGGTTCTAGGGGGGGTTTTGAGTTTCTGATAAAGGTGGTCGCCGGTTATATGAATCAGTGGTTAATGTAATCAGTCTTTTAAATGAATGAAATCATAATGCTTTTCTCCGCAATTAAGTTGGTTATGATTCATTTAAACAACATTACAGTTACAAACTATAAAATGCATCAATGAAATAACACAAAACTAGATTAGATTTATAAAGTGTTTAAAAATGATGAGGGGCAAACTTTAAGATGGAAGAGTACAGTACAGCAAATAATTTTATATACAGTACAGTCGCTGAGTTTCACACGAAAAGTTACTTGTCAATCATATTTGACGTAATAGTAGACAATTTTAAAGCATTAAAACAAAGTATTCTGAACAACGCGAAACCTTCCGATTCATTTTCAAAAATGAAAACATATGCAGGCATGATAATTCAAGTGATTTGTTATCGAAAAGTTTTTCATTATAAATGAATTACATATTGAATTATAAGCTATTGTTGTCTCAAAATTACTGACTCTTAATGTCTTGGAATTATTCTACGAATATTTTTCAATGTTTGCCTTCAATAATTGAATTCAGTTGGAAATGAAAAATGTTGACTCTCACTATGATTCGTCTTACCTAAAGCAAAGATCTTATACAAAGTTTAATCTTAGCATTGTGCCAAGCGCGCTTCAAAAGGAGGTCACAAAGTAGCAACAATGTTTTGATCCATGCCGTTGTTTTCTAGATGGGTTTTTAATTAATATCTCAAATAATTACAGACACATTGAAAATCATTACCAACAATCCTTAGATGATTCTGCGTCGATAACCCTCAACTCCCCGCTGAGCACTTGAAAAATAAGACATATGAGTGATCTTATAATAGTTCAGTTTTTACTTTTTAAGTATGGAACCTTAATAATGGTGTCAAAATTCTGGTAACCATCTCCTCTCTAACATTGGCTATATTTTATACAACAATTTCCAAACAATTTTTTCGGTACAACAATTTCCAAAAGGGGTGTAAGAACAAAAATCATTCTAAAATTGCGGTTTCTACGATATTGTCGATTCTAGCAATTTGAAATTTAATCTAGCGGTTACTTTAAAAAGATATAAATACTAACTAAAAATGGTTTCTAAAAAGCTCGAAATTTAAAAAGGGGAAAGGAGCAGGAAACGTTCTAAATTACCATTATTTGTGCAGTTAGGGCTGTATGGAGAATTTCGCTGTCAAAATCGGAGATGAAAGTGATCGTAATTTTTGGTGCATTTACGTTCATCGAAATAACCCTAGGTTCCCCACCTGATAGGAAACAGTCCACAGCAAACAAAAAAACAGTACAATCAAAGACGCATAATCACGTGAAAACTTTTCTTTATTTCCGGACACATCGACACATCTGGAAAGGGCGAGGTGGTCCTCTTTACGTCTCTAAATAATCGACCTTCCTGTTCAACAGTTAGAGAAGATCTCATATAATTTTTCAGATACATTTTCACCAACACATAAATGAAAATATGCCAAACACTACATTTTCTCACCAGGCACTCAAGTTTTTTTTTAGAAAGCCAGACATGTGTTAGCAGCGAACACAAAAATGTTGATATTGCATATCTCATGCAGGAATCAATTTATGAAAACGGCGCCTGCATTTAACACAAGATACGAAGAAAGACAAAACAGCATATGTTAAAGTCATCTGCAGTACATTAAAATAACGAATTGAAACCACAGAGAAGTAACGTACTTTTACTGTGACATTAAAAATCTGGGAAAATTTTTAGCTAGGAAGAAATGATTACTTTCGAGATTAAAGAATAAAAAGATTTTGAATGCAGACATTAATTCACATAGAGAAACTTTAAGATAGAAAATTTAAATTTTAGAATAAAACATAAAATATATATGATTCTATATCATGGGCTGGAAACATGAAATTTGGCATAGTTGTTACTTTAGAGACTTAAATGCTAGCCCAGAACAGTTAGCAGGAGCAAAAACATGTTCTAAAATTGCGATACAGTTGGTATAGACAGTGGCGTAGCTACGTTTTTTGGCGCACGGGGCAGGAAGAAATTCTGCGCCCCCCCCCCCCCCCCCCCAAATAAAAAATAACCTAATTATTTTTTCTCAAAACGACAAAAAAGCCTTTCCGGATTGTACCGGGAAGAAAAGGTAGTTTTCCTCTTCTTTGTTTTTCAGAATTGAGTTAATTTTACTCAAACACACGAAGCTAAAATGTGTGAACCTGATTATAAAAGATTCCTAGTTCTCATCAATACAGAATTTCAATGGGAAGTTTGGAAAAGTAGTCAGCTATCAACATTTATGGCGACATACTTTTATAGCCAATAAATTTAGCTAAATATTTCCTAATTTGACATGAATTTCACGTTAGGAGATATGTGACTATGTAGTTTTAAGCTTATGAGAGTAGCAACAATGATTGCAACAATGAAAATAAATTTGCAAGAAACCACGTTTGCTAAAACTCATAAATTAAACTTGATTATGGAGAAAAAAAATCTGCTTTCTTGTTTCATTTACAAGGTGCGTACACTCTTTGGAATTTCCAAAGAGTTCCATATGTCCTAAGTGACCAAACTTCAAAAAATATTTTTCAATTGTCTCACTATTTTTTATTTATTTATTTATTTTTTAATAATCCTTAAAGTGCATTTCATAAAATTAAAAATAGGATTTTCAGCAACATAAATAGTTTATTTTCTAAAAACAAAATTTTAAGTAAAAAGTTATTTTTATTATATTTTAAAATTTGTTGTGACATTTTAACTGATTAATTCTTTTGAAAATATGGTCCTTACAGTTATAAGAGTAGATTTGTAAGGAAAGTATGAAAAAAAATGTCGCGAAAAGTTAAAAATTGTAGGAAAAGTTGTTTAATTTTCTTAAATTTTTTTTCAATTAAATATTTATTGTACTCAATTAATTTTATCCCAAAAATTGCCGTTTTTGCTTGATTATATCATAAAACTTTCATAAAACTATGTTATATATTAACTAGGGGGCCTACCCCCTGCGAGCTACGCTCGCCAACCCCCGCTCAGACTTAGAGGCCTCTAAAAACATGACAGCGTGCTTTGTTTTAAAAATATTGGTAAATCTGTAATTGGGTTGCCATGCTTTTAACGTTTTAATCGGGTATTTTTTTTTTTTTTTTGTTATCATGGCTTCATACACAGCTGTTGCGACAACTGACGACTGTTTTCGGGATTGATAAGTAAAATCAATTACACCTTGAAAACCAGCTTGTATAAAATGGTTAGGTTTAAATTGTGGCTACCTCTCAGACTTTTATAACAACGATCTGTATTCTATTCTTCCTTTGCGTTTAAGGATGAGAAAAATTCCATCTGCTTGTGAATAACATTAAGAACCACGGTATTGAAAAGTACTATGTTATAGACATTTTCAGTAACACGTTTTAATTTTCTCTCTATTTTAGTGCACCATCATGCATATTTTCATGTTATTTTAAATATGTAAATTATTTATTTTAATTAATATGTATATACGAATTTTCTAATAATTATTTATCATACAAAATTAATTAAATATTTTTTGCATGCATGCCTGCATTTATTCGGCATCAATTGATGAGATATTTAAACAAATTTGCTATCCGCGATAATTTTACACCATGTTATGTCACTTGAATATTGTCCATAAGAAAATCGGGTACTATTCCAGTATAGGATCCTTTGCTTTTAGGTTTGGCGTAATTCGAGTTTCAAAAACGGATAGATTCGTTAATATACATATATTTGTTGCCAAAAGTTATGAAAACAAACCCAATGAACTTTTGGTGCTTTTCTATTATAGGGGTCTTGACGCTTTTTTAAAAAGCTTGGCGCAATTCGAGCATTAGAAAGTGAGATTTGGTGCCAAATGACATAAACAGCCATGGAAAAAAATTCGACGATTTTTTTGTTTATATGCGTATTTTAATTATACGTATATTATTATTGTTTTTTCTATACAAATTACTTCTGATTATATATAAAATAGGATAAATGACATTTTACGCTAAACAAATTGTATAAATATTGAAAAAATGCTTCTGTATACGAAATGACAAAGTGAATAGGTTGACAGAAAGTATGTTGCCAAATTTCCTTTTCCACCAAGGCTATTTTCTCTGTTTCGTCATATACTGGAAAAGCACCGAACTTTTATGCTTGTTTGTACATGTATTTATATGTATATATACAATTTATTTATAATTGTCTTTCAATTTACCTCTTTTTGTACATAAAAATAGATAAATGGCTTCTTTATAATAAATAAATTGTATAAACATAAATGACGTATTTACATAAATGACGTCATTTGGACGAATTTATTCAAAATATTTTCAGTTTATAAATTAAATTAACTGCTGACAGACGATTGAATCCTGACGATAGAAATGTGATTTTTTTTTTTTCAAATTTTCCTGTAAAACATAATTTAACACAATCTTGTCTTCATTATTGATTGAAATAAAAGATAAATTCAAATTCAATTTGAAAATGACGAATAAAAAGAAATCAATATTCCCTATCGGGATCCTTTTCATTTTTTGCCCTTTTTTGTCACAAAAAACTGAGTCATTAGTTGCCATCATTACAGAAATGTCAGTAAAATTAGAAAAAAAAATAATATCTCGAAAACTAATTCGAATTTCAAAATTCTATTACCAGTTTCGACATCCGCGGATTTTTATGGACAATTGGTATTAATTTCACCATCAAGCGTTTAATATTTTATTAAAAATAAGCTCTGAAACATAATCAGTCGTTTAATCAGTCGTTTCATAAAATCGTTTCATAAATTCGTTTCATAAAATCGTTTCACAAATTCGTTTCATTAGGATTTTATATATATAGGGTAGATAAAATCTGTATCTTAAAAATTTACAACCGTTCACCTTGTTTGCAAATGTTAATTACCATAAAATTTTTACTTTGATTAACCTAAAGAGAAAGAGATATATATATATTTGTCCATTCAGATGAAATTTCTTTATTTTCTGTCTCTTTTGCTTTATTTTGATCATGATAGTAATCCTGGTTTGAAAAATAATCTAAAAATCTATTTAGAAACGTTGAGCTTGTTGTTTAAATGTAGCGGCGTAACTTCGGTTGCGTCCTCGAAACTTATAATATTGTGGTTTACAACAAATTAATTGCTTTTATGGCTTAGCCATAAAAAGTATGTAGATGATCTCTGCAATATCATTTCTGATTTATAGTAAATACCGTATACAATGAGGACGGAAAATTTGTCTACGATCGCGTGAAAAAAAAAAAAAAAATCGCTAGTTTTGCCAGCAAGGCTCTGAAAAACATCCATCCGAAAATTCGGCAAATCGGTCTCAAGAAACAGTGTTGCCAGCGGCTTTTTTAAAATTGAGATTGTTTCATTCCCACCACTTTTTTAAAATGGTATAATTGGTCTTATTCTCGCGTTATTTAATCTGTCATTAAATAAGGCGAATATTCCTATTTAAAAAAAGTGGTAGCAATCAAGCAATTTGAATTAAAAAAGAGTAGCGAACTGGCCACACTGGCCAGAAAGAAAAAATGCAAAAATCGCCAATCAGCAGCAGGAATATATCAGCTAGCAGTAGTTGGAATATATGGCTGTATGATACAGCCATTTGTATACTGATCGTACTAAAAAGATTGAAAAGCCCTGCTTTCAGTTTTATACATTTTAAGAAGGGGCAATTGGGGGTATGTAACATACATTTTATTATTTGGCTTTTCTCAATGCCAGTTCAGCGGAAAAATATAATTTACAATATAGAAGAAATAATATATTTACTTCAGTTCCTCCAGCTAAATCTATTTTGCATTGGTTCTGAAAAGCCCCTATTACACGCAATTACTCATATGGAATGCTAAGAACTCAAAAATCAGTGTGAAAATCAATACAGCAATAAAGAAATGCTCTTTTGACATAAGAAATGTGACACCAGCAGGGTTCTTTGTTTTATAAGCTAGAGGATAAACAGTGAGGAGCATCCATCTGCGCCTGGCATTCATGGATCTCTCCATATCCCCACTTCATCGCCGAATTTCATCAAAACATTCACGCACACGGAAAAAAATACGTCAAAAACTCTTATTTATTGTCAAAATATGTGAGATAATTTTGGCTTAAAGCTTCTCTCAATTGGGCGCCCCCTCCTCCATTTAATCATGTTGCTCCTCCTTTCAGATACGTAATCATGTAAGGTACAAATTGTGTTGAGCCACTCCTAGAAACATTTACAAAAGCTTTTTCGTTCATTATTTGGATATAATAAAATATTTTACTAAAGAAAAGACACACACACACCAAGGAAAAAAAAAATCAGCAATTTTTATTTATTGTCAAAATGTGTGAAAATTTCGATTAAAAACCTCTCTCAATTTGGCGCCCCTTGACAGCGGCGCCTGGGGCGAGCGCCCCCCTTGCCCCCCCTTAGCTACGCTACTGGGTATAGAAGCTTGGAATTTGGCATGGTGGTAACTTTTGGCATGTAAATGCTCTCTAAGAACGATTTCTAAAGAAATTCTAAATTTAAAAGGATGAAATGGGCGGAAAACGGTCTGAAAATGATCTAAAAACAATTAATTAGGAATTGTTTGTGCTAGATATGTGACATTTGGCACGGCTGTTACTCTAGAAATATAAATTATCATCCGGAACAGTTTTCTAAAATTTAGAAATGTAAACGGTTGCAAGAACAAAAAAGTTCTAAAATTGCGATTTGTGTGATACAGTTGGTATAAATGCTTGGTGTTTGACATAGTGGTTACTTTTAAGATATAAACACTCGTTCAAAACGGTTTTTAAAAAATTCAAAATTTTAAAAAGTGAAATGAGCAAAAAACGTTCTAAAAATGTTCTAAATCATAATATATTTAGAACTTTTAGGGCTAGACTCTTGAAATTTTATATGATGGTACTTAAGAGACGTAAATGCTCGCCCAGAATTTATTTTTTCAATTCGAAATTTTAAAGAATGTAAGAGTAAGAAGCATTCTAAAATTGTGATTTATGTGATACAATTGTGTGGAAATTTGGAATTTGGCATGATGATTACTTTTATGTAGTAAATGCTTCCTTAGAACATTTTTAAAAAAATTCAAAATTTAAAAGGATGAAATGAGCGAAAAACTTTCTAATAGCGTTCTAAATTATGTTTCGATGCTAAAAGTAACTAAACGTCTGTATTTCGACACAATCTTTTAAAAGCATCTCGGAAGATCAAATTTACAGCGCCTACAAAAATTTTGAAACGCTCTAATGAATAAAAGTATTTAAAAAAATCTGAGAAATTTTCGATAAAAATGCTAAAAGAAAGTTAGGTGCTGTTTCGGCGTGGGTTAGCTCCGCTTCGGCTCATGTTTTCACTATTAAATGTGACTAAGTCTATGATTTAGTCTTTTTTGATGTGACTCTGTTCTCTTCGACTGTAGTCAAAGACTTAGATTTATTTCACGGAATTTTAAAGAGGGGTTGGATACAGTTATATTTAGAATCGAATAAAATTTCAGAGAGTTCGGACAATACCTTTTTTTTTGTTGTTGTTGTTATTTTAAAGGACCCGTTGCAAAAAAGAAAAAAAAAAGTGGAAAATGAGGTGCGTTCATTTTATAACTAGTTTCGCAATTAAAAAAAATTAATCCTCATCATTTCAATGAAATGAATTATGTTAGTCTGCTAGGAGCTAAATGAGCATGCCTTTTTTTTTTTTCTTATGTATGCCACGTTTACAAATGCGATTTTTTTTTCATCAGGGAGATCTTGCTTTGTGAATGATTACTTTCATGGTTTAATATTTTTATGACTCATAATGAACGAATCTCCTGCGTTTATTGACTCTAATGGATTGAGATATTCGGTTAACCTAATTTCCACTGAAGTTATCTCAGAATCTATACATTTTTGAACGTAACTCTCAAGAAAACTTTTTTTTTTTTTTTTTTTGAACGATTTTTCTAAAAATGTAACTTTTATACGATTTTATTCGAAAAAATAATTTTGAATAAAAATGGCCACTTGGCATATGAAAAAAGATGTGGTCAGCCCATATTTGTTTTCCTCAGTCACATGACTTGCACTTCTTTAATTATATAGATTACGTATGATAGGATTTAACAGAATAAAGAAAACTTTCATTAATATATTTTTAAGCTTTGATTCTATTTTAATAAAATTTGAAATGACTCGACAAAATTCTGCAACGATGCTATATATATTAAATTTCAAACCATTCGGTTGGGTAATTTTTGCGCTGTTATATGCGGACAGACGTACAAACGGGCAGACGCACGGACCAGGTGACGACTATAGGTGCTACGTTATTTGTATAACTACGAACGCACCTAAACAGAAGCGAGAAGAAAACATTTCTTTTACAGTTCGATATCAAAATTTTTCCATAGTCTGTAAAACCATTATATTTATAACTGAGGAAAAATTTATAGAATTCAGACAACAGGGGTTATTTAAAAAAACAAAAACAAGAAAGCGTCTTTTAAAAATGCTTTTATAACTCAAAGCGTCTGTCAAACACTTTTACTATGACAAAGTGACGCAGTCCAAATGACCAATTTTGACTTAACCAATGTATGTAATATGCTCTTTCACAGTTTTAAGTAGAATTCTCGCCGTTTAATTGAATCACATTGATGTATAGAAATTGATTTAACAAAGCGGCGGATTCCGCTAAGGCGGGATTTTGATTCATATAAGCGGTAATTATAGTAATTTTTTTAGCTCTGGGAGGGGTTTTAACCCCCAACCCCCCCCCCCCTTGACTGCGCCACTGCTTTCAGGGGTTATAATAAGTAACAAGACAAACAGTTTTTGTATGGGAAACCAGAATTGCAATCCACTTATTAAAAAATACAGTGTGTCTCACTCCATGTCGAACTTGCATTTTCATTTAAAAATAACAATATATTCAAACATCAGACTTACTCTACTTTCTGTGAAATACAACAAGAAGTGTTAAAATGTGACACTAGTGCAGTGCAAACACTAAGCTGGACATTCCACTAATTCAGAATGCAGCTGACAGTACATACACTGTATCACTGATTAAAATTCAATCACTTCAATGATTCCAATACACTTTATACAAAACAAAGTTAATATGTTAAAAACCTTGCTAAAATATCTTCATTATTGTTAAAGTTGTGAAAAATTAGGGTTCTATTTGTAGTGAAACACCTTGTATTTTTGATTGAATAAATGGATTGTGATGCTGGTTTTCTGTACAGAAAATGCTTGTCTTGGCCACATTATCTTCCTAGAAAGTTTGTTCTAAAATTTTGCAAACACCATGTAAATTTCCAACCTCTGAAAATAATCGTTCACTTTATTCATTCTAGTACATTTCAAAAACTTTCTTGCTAAGTTGCCACCATTTGAATTTATTATTATTATTTACTCGCTTCTTGTAAAATAAATACTATATTACTGTAAGATATTCCTTGAAAATTTATTTTTGATTTTAAAATATTTGTTTTAGAATGTAAGTAAATTTTATTCATATATTTTAGTTCACAGAAGAAGTCATAAGTTAATTTTTTTATTATTAATTTAAAAAGTTAAGACTAATCCTTCTTAAATAATTTAAAACATAGAATTTTTTAAAAATTTTATTGTAAAGTTTAATTGTGAATTTTTTTTTTCATGAAAATTGTCTTTCTGTTAAATATTATGAAAAATTATTTTTAAATTTAACTTTTAAACCATGAAATATAGAGGTATTCAGTTAGTCGAATATTCAGTATTCGACCAAAGTCACTATCCGGTGCATCCCTACATCTTCTTATTACATTTTCCTTGTAAATGTAAATTTTGGTGGTGGGTTACTATTTTTCCAATTTATTTTTAATTTATTCCAATTTATTTAACATGGGTTACTATTTTTTCTTATGGTCACAGATAAATTTTGTTTTGCTGCAGAGTGACACAAGAAAAATCTCTTACTGGGAATCAGTAAATTGGAATTTTAATCACATTTATAATATATTTTAATTTATCATGAATTATAGCTTTTCATAATAATAGCTTCTCATTGTATTGATTTTAATGTGTCACATTTACTGTGGACAAGTCACAAAACAAAATTTTTCATTTTATGAGTAAGGATGATTCCAAACTCGCCCCCAATGAGGATCCTGCCTGGTTGTACCACTGTTATAATTTATAACTATTATTATTACTTATTTATATTACTGCAAATGTTACTTTACATTATTGTAACGAATAAATACTTACTGTTGAATCATGTGGTAATAGATTAAAATACAAAACCATGCCTAAAAATTAGTTATTTAAAAAAAATAAATGTTTTTTCAATTTATAATCAATATTTCTCCAGCTGTAGAAAAGAGGGTTAAATCTGATAAGATGAATAAACAATGTATTTAAAAAAAAAAAAGAACTGACAGTCAATAAAATTAGCATATAGCATGCCTTTATAATACGGATGCCTTCTTACATGCAAAATAAATTTCTTGTTGATCAGTGTAGAGACCCGATTATAAATCTTTGTAATTTTATTCTTTCATGATTTTTTTTTTCAGTGAATAAGTGATTTTTTAGTATGTATTTAAATAAAACATACAATTTTGCATTCGTCAAAATGATGAATGCTCTACAGTTAAGTTCTGAAAAGGCAAAATAAAATTCATATTGTAATATTTGCTCATAAAAATACATGATAAAATAATGTATTCTTTATTTCGAAGCACCAAAATGTCACAATGCATAAATACCCAAAACATGGTCAGTAACATCTCAAATTCCCTTCACTAATCTTAAACCTATAGACCTATAATGCATTCATATTTTTTTAAATATCTCTTCCTCTTTTTTTTCAGTGTGCTGCTCTTAAAAGATGCCTGTTTTATATAGTTGTCAAAATATTTCTAAAATTTATACTTAATTTATATTTGTATGCGTAAAAATTGTTAATAGCTGTGAGTATGATCTTAACACTTCAAATAATTAAGTCTGGCTAAACATGAGATAAAATGTCTTTATTTTTATGATTTTGAAGTAAATTATCAATATACCTTTATAAGACGAGTTTCATTGAATAATTCAAGAAAAAAATATCTCATCATTATTATGCATATTTAGTTATGCATGACCAGAAATTCACAAAATTCTAAAATCTGCACAACCTCTGGTCCTAAGCTATGTAGATTTGAAGATGTATGTAGGAGTGGGAAATTTTCAGAAAATCTTACCAGCCAGCAAGAAGCAACATACAGTTGAAAATTGTTATGACAGAATTTACGCAACTGCAAAAATAAATCCTTACTACAATAATACATTTTTGTTCCTTTTTTTCAAATAAAATTAAGAAATATATACAATAGAGGAAAGTTTAGTATAAGGTTAGAACTTAGTTACCATAGTGATATTACAGTAATTTGAAGAGTTGCAAAATATAGCTAAGAAATAAAAACAATTCTTCTATAGCCTGCAGTTTTTAAAAGACTTCTTAAAGATTATCTCGCCTCATCAGAATAGCCACTCACTAGAGGCAAGTAAAATGATATAATTCCCCAACCCTGTGTATATATATTATTGTTTTTTATATACAAATTACTTATGTTTGTATATAAAAAAATGGTACTTCTCCATTATCCCATCGACCACTTTTCATAAAAAAAATTATCGCCAAACTGTAATGCCAAATAAAAAAATAGAGGAATGTTGCCATTGTAATATCAAAATAAATAAAATAAAAGAAATTCGGAAAAGCCCCACTCACCAAAGTGTCAACTGTCAGTAAGTTTAAACAACAACAAAAAAATGACAATATATTAATGAAAACAAAAAAAAAAAATCTTGGATATTTATTTATTTACATTATTTTTCTTAATTATCCTTCTCGGCTGGTGAATAAATGTTTGTAACATCGGTTGAAATTGATTTATTGCACTTAACTATGCAACGGAACATTCTTTCAATGCATTTTCTCTTTTAACATCATGGCACAGCCGTTTAAGGATGAAATTGTTATTTTAATTAATGAAATAACTAATAAATCGGTAAACATAATGAAAAATACAGGTAAATGGTGAATTGAAAACCACTTGATGACTTAACAAACACGTGTAATGCTTCTGACGTCAAGTGATTGGGACTGCATTTTTGGCATTAAATCCTATAGTTTGGCAATAACTTTCTTATGAAAAGTGGTCGACGGGATAATGGAGAAGTACCAAAAAAATAAATGACTTTTTTATATTAAATAAACTGTATAAATACAGAAAAAAATCTTCTGTAAAAAGAAACAGTAAATAGGTTACCAGAAACTATGCATGTGAAATTTCCTTCTCTTGCCAAGATAGTCGAGAAGTACCAGCATTTCTAATATATAACACTTTCAGATACCAGTGTTTCCCCCAGACGACAGTTTCAGAAGGGTGCTGCACCCTGCCTGCCCTTTGGTTTGCAAAATAGCACCCTTCTCGCCCCTCATAAAAATAATTAGCACCCTTCTTGCCCCCTCCAGCAAAATAATTAGCACCCTTCTTGCCCTCAGAATAAAAGAGTGCCCTTTCTCCTTTTTGCATTAAAAAATTTGGTTTCATAATAAAAACTGACTCAATGTTGTCTTAAAAAGAGTGTTTTGACTTTGAAATATCAAAAGTGGCTTTAAAAACCAAAAGAATACCTTTAAGCTTTAACAATTAAAAAAGTGCCCTTAAGAATCTGAAAAGTGCCCTTAAGAATAAAAAAAGTGCCCTTTTTCTCACCAGCAGCACCTTGCCCCTTTTTATACCTGGGGAAACTCTGCAGATACAAATATAAAATAAAAATATTTACTGAAAAACAAAGAACGTTTTATTACTGTTGTTATGAAAAAAAGTACCAGTAATATAATTTTTCCAAATCTTAAATGGACTTAATATCAACCTATTGAATTACTGTGAATGAAGATTGGCAGCAAGAGGTTTCTAGGACGTGGAAGACATCTCAAGCTCTAGCAAGTTACATTTACAGACAGAAAAATTAAATAAAAATTTCTGCCTGTGAATGTCTCCAGCTGGCATAAAAATTGTAACAAAAGATTTTGTTAACTTAGTTCCTTGATTTCCAAACGTCAGCTTTTGCAAGTCAGTTCCTCGACTTCCATCAGTAGGGAGACCACAGATAACTTGATTGTAGCTTAGGAGGTTATCAATATGTTGATATTCATTTGGGACTTGTAAAGGTTATTCTAATTGTACAGTTTTGGATAACAACAGTAATAAAAAGTTCTTAGTGTTTCAGTAAATATTTTTATTTTATACCACACTCTGCAAGGTATATTATATATTAGAAATGCATTAGGAATTCCAAAACAGCTATCTACTTTAACAGCTAAATTAAAATGAAACGATTCATAAGAAAGTTATATTTTTATTGATTAAAATGTTATGAATAAATATAATTTTGCTGTTCAGACTAAAAATTAGTTTTATATAACACCGAGAGCTGATATCTCAGTGTTTATATGATAATGAAACATATCTCAATTAAACAACTTATAATCAAATAAGTAACTACTTTTAAATAAATCCCATTTGTGCCATAAATTCATGGCCAGATCAAATTGATGAATTTTATTTTGTCCTCACTTTAAATAACACTGACTAAATAAATGAAATAATGATACTAAGATTTATTAAAAAGGACATTCTTAAGTATACTCATAAATAAAATTTGACTTACCGATGGAAAGATAAAGTTTTATTTATGCCGATTGCCGGTGCTATTGTATGCAACACACATATATAACAATTGCGATTTCGTCCTAATAACAGTGGCGCAGCCAGAATTCGGTTCTAGGGGGGGTTTTGAGTTTATAATAAAGATGGTCGCCGGTTATATGAATCATCGGTTAATGGAATCAGTCTTTTAAATGAATGAAATCATAATGCTTTTCTCCGCAATTACGTTGGTTATGATTCATTTAAACAGCGTTTACAATATTAGAAGCGCGATAGAATTAAAAATAGCTAAAAGAGGAACCACAACTAATTTATAAAATTTTAACGATAAATATACGAATCTCCATCATAAGCAAGAGTTCGTTGCAACATTACCAACAAATGAAATATAGTCTTTAAATTTGTGTACAGGGCTCGGAAGTAGCGCGCTACAAGTAGCGAAACTACAGTAGCCGCTACTTTTTCCAGTAGTTTGTAGTGTAGCGCGCTACATTAAAAAAGCGAGTAGCGCGATACAAAATATCAGTAGTTTGTAGCGCGCATCGACGCTACTTTCGGTGGGAGGAAAAAAGGTCCCAATCTTCAAATCACATGATTATAACTCGTTTCTTTCGTGCGAAATATGTTCTCTGCTGCAATTTGCGAACGTCAGCGACAAATCTCATTTGCAGTGTCATATATTTCTCCATAGACGACGGGCACAGTCACAAATTAGCTGTCATTTTCACAGTTTGGGTGTCAGAAACTTCGTGTACTGTTATTTAAATCCATAGAAATCTTCTCAATATAATGTATTTTTATACGACTACGATTTTTTTTTACCAAAATATAGTCGTCTGGCTATGTTAAATCTTTATTTGATTAATTTCTTCTACCTTTTGCCTCCCACTCCCAGCAAGCAAAGAAATGTAAAATCCTTATTAAAAAAAGAAAAAGAATGGATTTATCTAAACATAAATCCTCTAAATTATCCCTAATCTCTCAAATTCACGCTTCCCCATAGTAGCATACAAAGGAGTTTAAAATATTTTTAAATCTTTATTTTTATACAAAAATAAAATCTTTCACTCATTTGTCTAATGACAACAAATAAAAATTATTTCCTTGTCCCCAAAATTTACGCTTCCCTTTTTGCCCCTCCTCCAGCATACAGTTTCAAATATTTAAAACTCTTTATTTTAAAAAAATGTCCACATTTGTTTCTACCTAATAATAATATATAAGTAACTATCTAAATTGCCCCCTAACTTCCCATAATTTACTCTTCTCCCCCCCCCCCCACAAGCATACAAATAAATAGAAAAATTTTAAGTTGTTTCTATTTCTATATAAAAAAAATCTTCTGCACATGTTACGTGTGTCTAGATTTAGAGGTGGCCGCTATTCAGAGATATAAGCGTTTTCAAATATATAAATTTTAGGAATTAAAAAGTGGCGCTAAATAGAGGTGGCCGCCTTTTGGAAGAAAAACCAGAATGGAGGTCTTATTGTATATAGATTTTTAACCTGAAAAAATATTTTGGACATTCTTTTGAAATTCGGGTCAACCCGACCCCTACCCGCTAGAGTCAAAACCCAACCCGAAACCGATCCGAGCTCGAAATAATGAAATTCAACCGGATCCACAGTAAAAAAGTGGAAGTCAACCCGATCGGAATCCGACCCACAAAAAAAAAATCTAGAACCGGGTCGGGTCGGGTGCGGGTAAACCGACCCGATGCAGGACTCTAAACGGTATACAACTAAAAATCTAATCTTTAAATGGTTTTTAGGTGCGTTCGTAATTATATAAATACGTAGCACCTATTGTCGTCGCTTGGTCTGTCCGTCCGTCTGTCTGTCTGTCTGTCTGTCCGTCCGTCCGTCCGCATATAACAACGCAAAAACTACCCAACCGAATGGTTTGAGATTTAAGATATATTATCTTTGCAGAATTTTGTCGAGACATTTCAAATTTTATTAAAATCGAATCAAAACTTTAGGAGATATTAATAAAAATATTTATTAAGAAATTTGAATTTTTTTTTTTTTAAATCGGTGCTTTCTTGTTAGAGGAGCTTCCGATGGATGTTAAATCGTCAAGCGACCGAGACACTTATTTTATTACAGAAATTAATCTGCAGACGATATAATTCATTTCACAGAATTAAAAATCATCTAGGTCTGAATATTTATATAACTAGCTACAGTACGAACGCACCTCGTTTGTCACGTTTGACGTACAATTTCCAACTTGTTTAAAATTAGTTGCGGTTTCAAAACTTCCATTTATAACGAAATACTATAAGAAGCAAAACGCTAAATAATCGTTTCCTGTCTTCCTGTCGATCACACAGTTTTTTGCCATAACAAAATTAGAAGTATCAAGAATTAGAATTGTAACTATTCAGCAGAAATGTTTCAGCTGTGCAGGAGCATTCGTTATAACCATTATCGTACCAGTAGTTGAAAAAGTATGTTTATATTAACTTCCTGATACGAATTCTAAGATTAACAAAACAGACAGGTACGCATTTTGCTTTTGTGAAACTGTGATCTGCGGTTTATATAGACTTTTAATGTGAAAAAATATTTTGGACATTCTTTTAAAAAACCGGGTCAACCCGAACCCGACCCGCAAGATTCAAAAAGCCAACCCGAACCCGAAAGAATGAAAGCCAACCCGATCCGCAACAAAAAATTTGAAGTCAATCCGACCCGAACCCGAACCGCAACGGGAAAATATAGCCGACCCGAACGGCGGGTCGGGTCGGGGTAAAAGCGGGTAACCCGACCCGATGCAGGATTCTAAGCGCTACTGTGCTACATCACTCTCATAAATGTGTAAGATTATTACAATTTTTGTTTTCAAATTTCCTCTTTTAAAAAAAATTCCAACATAATTAAAAAGGTTCTATGAATTTGCTTTGTTTGTCTGTCCGTGCTCTAACTCTCATAAATATACTCCGACTGCCATGAAAGTTTTATGTTATTGAAGTTTACCATAGAATGTTCAGTACTGAAAATGAAATGTGTAGCATTTATATCTCGCTTACAGGGACGTTCAAAAGAATTCTGTTACATTATGGTCTATCGGGAAAAATCGTTTGCGGTGTATTTAATTAGCGATGATTACTGAAGTAGCGAAGTAGTGACTACTTTTGGAAAGTAGTTTGTAGTCGCTACTTTTAAAAATAAGTAGTTGTAGTTGTAGTTAACTACATTTTTTATAAAGTAGTTGTAGTTGTAGTTCGTTACAAACAAAAAGTAGTTTTTCCGAACCCTGGACCCCCTACGAAACAAATGATTCGAAAGAAACACCGATTGCAAAAATCTGCTCATAATCGAAAAATAGCTTTTTATAACTTTAAGTACTTTTTTAAAATTCTTACTTTTGCAAAGATTTTTTTCCTGGGTACGCACATAGCTTGGTCTTAGATATAACTGAGAGCAAAAAACGCAAAAAAAGCCACTTGAAACTGAGATAGACTTACAATGTGTATGTTTTTTTTTTTTTTTCTCTGGAATTCGATGATCTGTTATTGTTTCGAACGTGGAACAAAGACAGAAATGCAATTAAAAAACAGACCACTGTATACTATATAACTCAAAGCGTCTCTGTGAGAGTATATGACCCATCTTTTACTATAAGACGTCTCGACAAAGTGACACAGTCCAAAAATCAAGTTTTGACATAACCTATGCGTGTAATATGCGCTTTCACAGTTTTAAGTAGAATTTTCGCCGTTTAATTGAATCACATTGTTGTATAGAATTTGATTTAAGAAAGCGGTGGATTCTGCCAAGGTGGAAAGGCCAAAAAACTTAATTTTAACTTTAGTTGTTTTGATTCATATAAGCGGAAATTATAGTAATTTTTTTAGCTCTGGGGGGGGGGTTTAACCCCCAAACCCCCCCCCCCCCCTTGGCTGCGCCACTGCCTAATAATAAGCTAATACCACAATAAAGTGTTAAATTAGGCAATATACGTTTAAATTTAATAACGATTTTAAAAAAAAATTAGAAAAAATCTCGAATAAAGAAATTATAGCGCAACACAGCTAACCACACATAATATACTACTATATGAAATTTCAATAATCTGACGTACGTCAGCTGTGATCAAAAATCCTCAGTTAAACTGACAGTTTTGCCAGTCTATGTATCTTAAATGTCTTTGGTCCATGCAGGTGTACGAAAAGAGCACACGTCACTCTAGGGGTTTGTAAAAAAAGATAAATGGAATGCACCACGTTAGCCTCGCAACTACCCTATACTCTTCGTGAATCTGGGTTGCTATAGTTTGGACAAAAACTTGCCTATGTCACTACTCACTTATAGAAGTACTTTACATTATGTACTACTAGCCAATCAGTGATTAGATAGGTTCTTCTAGCCGCTCGTATTTCAAGTGCAGCAAAAGTTTCAAGTTGTGGCCAACCAACCAACCATTCAAACATAAACAAAACATATCTCCGTTGTAAGTATGTTGTTATATTTTGATCTCTTCCATTAAAATGGACTTGAGAAAAATATGAGAGATTTCACCAATAGTAAATAGCATACATCAGTAGAACAACTTTAAAATGTATTTAATATACATATACTACAACTTTTTGAAAACCACACCACTCATACTATTTAAACTCTCTTGGATTCAATTCTGTAAGAGTTTATCTTAATTCTACAGTGTTTAAAGCATTTTCGAATCTAAACATCAATTTTTCTTTATTTAATTTATTTATTTTAACTAAAAAATGTATTCGTAACAAAGATAATAATAAAATCAATAGATTTAACATGACTACTGCTGAACTTACTGAAATAAACTCTTTGACTTCTGAAGAAGACCTTAAAAATATTTGTGAATTAGAAAGTCATAATAAAACACAACCTTTTAAACATCCTAAAGAAGAACATTGTATTTGTGAAGTATGTTCTAAAAAGTTTTCTAGTAAAAGTATTTTAAACCGTCATACATTTACACATTCTAATGAAAGATCTTTTGTTTGTGAAATATGTCATAAAGGATTTACTCATTCAACTAATTTGAATATACATCTTTGTACACATATGCAAATAAAACCTTTTCCTTGTAAACTATGTGATAAGGGATTTGCTCATAAAAGGAATTTAGAGGTGCATCAGCGCACCCATACCAAGGAAAAACCATATATTTGTGAAGTATGCCAAAAAGGATTTTCTCAAATGGGTACCTTAACTCGCCATTATCACACTCATACAAAAGAAAAACCCTTCGTTTGTGAGTTTTGTAATAAAGGTTTTTCTCAGAAAAGTCACATGTATGAACACATTCGCACTCATACTGAAGAAAAGCCTTTTGTTTGTGAAATATGTCTGAGGGGCTATTCTGTGAAAAGTAACCTGAATGAGCATCTGCGGATCCATACGAAAGAAAAGTGTTACTTTTGTGAGTTATGCGGCAAGGGATTTTCTAGGAAAAGTATTTTGATTGGTCATTTAAGTTCCCATACAAATGAAAAGGATTTTCTTTGTAAAATGTGCAATAAAGGATTTGGTACAAAGAGTAACTTGACTGTACATATGCGTACACATAAAAAAGAAAAGTATGGGCATCAGAATGGAAGAAGGGCAGATGAGAGCCATTGCCCCTCCCTAGATTTTAAAATTTAATTTAACCAATTTTTTTTTTTTTTTATCTTTGATCATTTTGAAAATAATTATAATAATAATAAATTATTATTCTTGAGAAATACTAAGAGAAATAAGAATGAAGAATTTTTCATCAGGGAGATGCTGCCTCTCTGAACTCCCCATGAAGGACAATTTTTAATTGTCTTTCTTTTTATGGTCATGTATTTAAAATTTATCTGAAACGTGGGTTCAGGAAGGCAGAGCTTCCCTGTTAAAAAAGAGAATTTACTGTTTCCATTCTTCATTT
The DNA here is from genome assembly GCA_963931845.1 of Maratus michaelseni. Classification (NCBI taxonomy): domain Eukaryota; kingdom Metazoa; phylum Arthropoda; class Arachnida; order Araneae; family Salticidae; genus Maratus; species Maratus michaelseni. The sequence continues at coordinate 125,403,481 of OZ007589.1, forward strand.
TTAAAAAAAAAGTTTGTATAAGCTTTCTTTTCCAATTTTAATATTTCTTATTTGTTAAATTTCTGTATTGCTAACTTCTAAATACAGTGCAACCTCGATTATCCGAGCTAATTGGGACCGCTAGTACCTCGGATATCGGAAATCTCGGTTAATAGAAATTGTGCATAAAAACTAACCGTGGTCGCGAATTTAACATCTCTTAGAATAAAATATAGTAAAGCGTTTTTTGAATAATAAAAATAAACATGTATAAAGTTATGTTTCACAGCTCAACAAATTTAAAAAGAAAATCAACTAAAAATAGTAAATTTTAAAAAGCAAATTGAAATTTTTTTAACTATTCTAAATTAAGCGCAGATTTTCGATCAGTGGCTGTCCGATCACGCCAATTTTTGAGCAGCAGAAGATCTATCGGCGCAGCATCGCTTCTTTGCTCCAAATATTTTAGGGCAGTTGTTAGTGCTTGAACACCTTCAGTATGACTTATAGTCCTTGAATCCTCAAAGTCCTGGTCCTCATTGTCAGCATCATTAATGTCCAATAGGAATTAACGGCTTGTATAATTTCTTCATTATTAAGGATTTGAAAACTTGGATGTTGCTTTTCAACGTCCAGCCATTCGGAAATGTCCTCTTCCAAAACTTCTTCACACCTTTTAATGCGATTAATAATCTCAAATAGTTCTCCGTCTGTCGGTGGGTTTACCCTTGCTGGGATTCATCCTCTCATCTCATTTGAATAATTATGTAGCCTGTAGCATGGACAGTGAACTAAAACGTGTGGTATTTTTCAAGGCTCATACACACAAAAAAAAAAAAAAAAAAAAAAAAAAAATCAGACTTTGTTAGCGGCTTGGTTAACAGAAAGCTCGGTTAATCAAGGTTCTACTGTACTAAAAATTAAATTTTTTACTACATTTTACAATTTCAAGTCTTACATCCTCAATTAGAAAAAAAAATTAGCTTTCGATTGAAATTTATTTGAAATCTGCCGCTTAATTTAACGACTTTTTAAATAATTTTCAAGCATGAAATATTTTTCAATTCTATCTCAACAATGACCATCGTTTGTTTTAATAATGTAAAATAGCCCCTTGGAAAGTTGCAACAATTGAAAATAGGTATCCCTAACCTTCATGAAAAGTGAAAAAAAAAAATAATAAAAACCTGATAAATCATAAGATCAGACTATCCATAAGATAGAGTATTTTGGCGCTAATATAAAATCTGTCAAAAGAAAAAAAAAACTATTTTTAGTTTATGATTAACATAAAATTGATATGTTGAATTCGTTGATGTATATGTTGAATCAGAATATGCTAGGAACTGTTATTTATTATTTTTTTAAAGATCCATTGGATATTTAACTGTATAAGAGACCGACTGTGATGGAAAAGGAATAATCATCCTGATTATGTAAAGGGATAGAAGAAACCATACAAATAAATTACAATTGAAAACATTAAAATTCTCCCTCATCTGCATATTAATTTATTATTTTTAACAAAAATTCTTCATTTTTACATAAAAATTGATTAGCTTAAAACAATGGATGCGTTTTAGAAAATATGGATTTGAAACGAACAATGATTAAAGAGGACATTTTAAAACTTTTAATTTAAACATTTTAAAACTTTTTTAACGTCGAATTTCAACGGTGTCTTTGGGCAGATGCAATACATATGCGCATAGGAGCTCATTCGATTGCATTATCACAGGGGGGGGGTGCTTATACTAGGTTCTTTTATTTACTGAATATGCGATGAAAGTAGGAAATTTGTATGATACTTTATGATAGGACTATTTGTATAATACTTTATAGGTCCATGACCATTTTTTTTTTTTTTTTTTTTTGTCGTGGGGAATATGGTGGTAATGTCAAACTGATTTGCATTACACATTTGTTTACGGAGTGTTCATTTGGAGTTTGCATCGGAAATAGAATTTCACTGGGGGGGGGGGGGAGATTTTTTAAAATACAATATTTGAAAGACTGTTTCATACGAAGCCCCACTTAAATAATAAAGAAACTTATTTTACTGATATTGTTATAGTATTTTTTTTCCGTCATGTTTTGACGGGTTCCATCTAGTTCTTAGTTAAAAACCCTAATTTTGTAATTAATTAGCATAAACACTAATATGTGTTCTAAAGACCCATATAATCCCATTTGATAATTAATTAGATCACACCTAAATATTATATATCTATATTTTCCTTGAAAATTTCATTTTATCATTTGCAAAGCCAAGTGATGACAAAAATCATATACAGCATGTTTAATTATTGTTTTGTGAATGCAAGTTTTAATTCCTTTCATAAAAAAATTAATACAATTTTTTACGTAATTTACAATTAATAACGTATTTAAGCAATGTTTTTAGCTTAGTTACATATACATTACATAAAATAACTTTCTTAAAAATTAACAGAAATGTGGTATTGAAATTTTCATGATGTTGCCATTTTATTGATGGCATTGGGCGATTTTCTTTTTTTTTTCTTTAGAAAGAATTAAAAAATCACCAATTTTATTCCAGAATAAGATTGAACATATATTTAGGCTCATTAAAAAAAAAAAAAAAAAGCATCAAGATACCTGTCCCTCTCCCTGATATTGCATTTTTAGAAAATCATCTTTTTTCTAGCAAAAATAAAAATTAATAATAATTTATTATTTTTTAGGGCACCAAAATAAATATGTACAGCCCTCTAGTATTTTTTTTCTGGGTTTATCATATTTTTGTTGGAAAGTAAATAAATTTTGAAAACAATTAAAAGGTTTGGGAACCAAATAGAATTTTTTTTTACAACCAAGTGTAGCTTGTTTAACGCTCCTCGGATATGTGCAAAAAGGTGAATTTGAAAAAATTTTGAATGGCTGTAAATAAAAAAGTATTGAAGCCAGTGATAAAAAAAATTAAGGGGTTATTTAATACCATATGTTTATTGAATATACCAAGTTTCATCAAAATCGGTGACCATGGGTGTACTGGTGTGGTTGAATTGACATGGAATGACCCTGACATTATATTTACCACAGTTCCTGCTTGACAAATTTTGAAGCAAAAATAGCACAGTTCGATTAAAAGCAATCTGTAATTTAAAGAAGAGATTATAATAATCATAATAAACTGATAAACACAACAAGTAATTTTATGTTAGCCAGATACTAGTGATATATGTACAGTACATGTTAAAAAGGCACCAGTGATATATATATATATATATATATATATATATAGATGTATATCTATCACTGGCGTCCAGCTAACATAAAAGTACCAAACAACATAAACAATGTAAAATGTATTTCAAAATCCCTCTTTATTATGTAACAAACTCGATATACACTGAAAAACTACATACAAGTTAATATACTTTATTGATTGACATTATATTTACCACAGTTCCTGCTTGACAAATTTGGAAGCAAAAATAGCACAGTCCAAGGCCCGAATTCTAATTTCTTGCAGAAGATCACAAATGATAGCAACTTACTAAAACAGTAAAACTATGCATAAGTGTTCTCCTGAGAGCAATAAAATATACATTTCCTGGCATCAGTAGATTCACCAGACAATCTCCTTTGCAGCGTTCATGGATTTTGAAAGTTTTCAAACTTTTTCTGAAAAAAAAATTATGAAGTTTTCTAACTGAAACCATTCCTTGTTGTGAAAAGGGGGGAGGGGTTTACAAAAATTCCTGTAATGTACTACAGATTAATTATTAAAGAAAATTTCAAAAATAAACAAACATCTAATGAAACTTTTAGAATAATAAGGAATGGTTTAATAATTAGCAATAATAATTAAATGTAAAAACTGTTTACTTAAAAACATATTTGTTCATTTTAACAAAAGTTAAATTTTACATTTCTGTAGTTACCATATTCGATTGAGTTTTGTTTTGTTTTTTTGTTGGGGAGAGGGCTAAGAACCTAAATACAATATTTTAGATATATTAGGATGAATTCATTGAAAAAATTAAAACTGATGAATAACAATGCCAATCATGTACAGAGATTGCTATGATCAGTCAATTATATGACAGTAACAGAGTAAACTGAGAAGTGAATTAAAAATGAATTATATGGCTAAAAATTTATTGGAACCAGTTTTAGGATAAAGTTAAAAATTGCCAGTAATAATATTAAATAAATACCTGAAATAAATCAAAGTATTTACTCACAAAAAAAGACATTACTGAACATTATGAATTACGATAGCACTATTCTAATTTTTATTCATATACTGACAAATTTGGGTTTTTAAATTCATGCCTATGAAACAAGGTGAGTTTTGAAATAAGTAACGTAACTAACAATTAACAAATGAACTGGTAACATAGTATATAAATACAGGAAAATAGTACTTAAAGAATTTATGAATACATAGCTTTATAAAGAGTTCGGTAATATAAAAAGTAACATAGCTAACAAATGAATTTTAGTAGCGTAGTACGTAAATACATGAAGATAGTAATTTACGAATACATAAAAGAAACTTCTACAGTTATGAAGCAATGTAGAGAAACATTAAAAATATCTGAAAAATATTACGTACCTTTGGTTTGTAAATCTCTTTTTTATTTCAAATCTTCTAAGCGATTTGTTGCAAAGAACAGTCGTTTCTCGTCTGTGAACCTGATCTGTGTTTGTGTAAGATAAGGGTTGGATCAACGCCCCTAGAGATAATGCCTAAGAGCTCAATTTTGACGTCACGGCAGATTGGCTGACTTTTTTTTTTTTAACTTCTATAATAAAATTGAAGATCAATTAATTCAAAACACACTATTTGCTTTTCACACCCGCGCAAAAAAAAAAAAAAAAAAAGACTAGTATATCAAGAAAAATTTGTTTTATGTAACAAAATTTGAAATACAAAATAGTTATTCTTATTGAAAAATAAAAGCTATCTTTTGAGGTTTCATTAACACTTTTTTTTGTTAATGTGCAAATGAAAGCTCGCATATTTGAGTTCTAGCATATTTTCATGAAAATTAATAATATTTTGATTAAAGATTGGATTGCTTTCAATTAAAGTACTTATTTACAGTATATATGTGCATTTTTATCAATATTAACAATGCTAATCATTATCTATTAAAATATGTTTACTTTGTCACTGCTGAATACTTGATTGAATATTTGCATTTGATAATTACAAATTTCATTTATTTTGCCATATATGCAATGTTTTTTTTTATAATCACTAGTAGTAGTTTACTATTATTAGAAAATATTAAATATAGATTTTAGTTATGTGCAATTGAAAAGATATAATTTTGTTTTGGTTTATATTTAGATATTTTGTTTTTGTTATGCAAAACATGATAAGATAAAAACTAACTTTTAATTAGTTTTTTAAATATTTTTAACACAAAAGTAATTACAAAATTTAAATGATAGCTCTAAAAAATTTGCTAGATATTTGCATTTTATACACAATACACACACATATGAATGTAATATTTAATAATTTTTTTTTCAAAATATAACCAAAGATGTTTTATTATGTAATATAATAATTCTAATTATAAAATAATTATTATAAATACCTAAAAATCCATATAATGTGAATGTAATTATGTATTCATCGTGGTCATCTAAATAATGTGATTATTATATTTAGATGAACTAAAATAGTACCAGAAAAATAATAAATATAAAATATATAATAATAAAATAAATTGTAATCGGAAGTATGATGTTTTAGACCTTATTTGAATAATGTGATTATATTTAGATAAACTAAATGATAATGATGTCATAATGATAGAATTTAGATAAACTAAATATAATCCCAAAAATATAATAAATTATGTAATGATAAATATAAAAATAAAATAAATTGTAATCGGAATTATGATGCTTTTTAGACCTTATTTGCAGAGGGTGTAATCAGTGTGGTATACATGTAACATGCATTTATATAACAAATAAGTAATTAAAAAAAACATTTTTTAGCTAAGTTTAGTATATTTAAGGCAAAGGCAGATTTGAATGCTAGCCGTAATAATTTCATTTGAACATTAGTAAAAATATATATTTAATATTTTCTAATAATAGTAAAATATCTCTGGTGATTATAAAAAATAGTACATTATATTAAGTTTTATCTTACACTTTTCACTAACTGATATATTTTTGAATATGAATTAGTGACAAGAGAAACATTTAATTAAGTTAATAAATTTATAATTTAATCTCTGTATGAAAAAATATAGCAATATTTTAGCGATAAAATACATTAAACAGGGGGGAGGGGAGGGGAGGGGGACCATCAGAATGAAACAATCGTGAATTTCTCAAAACTTATTTTTATAAATAAAATTTACATTTTTTTATGAGAAACAACTCAGGGATCTGTTTAGGAAAAAATTGGGTCCTTTAAAGGACCCTTCACAAAATTTCTCATTTCAAATCAGGACCCTTCACAAAATTATTTTCCCTAAAAGAGGACCCTTCACAAAATTATTTTCCCTAAAAGAGGACCCTTCACAAAATTATTTTCCCTAAAAGAGGACCCTTCACAATATTATTTTCCCTAAAAGATGGGCCCTTCACAAAATTATTTTCCCTAAAATAAGACCCTTCACAAAATTCTTTGTCTTAAAAATAGGTTTTTCACAAAATTTTTCCATCTTTAAACCGAACATTTCACAAATTAATCATTTAAAAGTAAAATCTGACCTGTCACTTTTACATACATAAAAAAAATATATGTATTTTACATCCATGTATCTTCTTAAAAATGTATAAATAAGATCCTGAATATAGCGATAATTTCAAATTTACATAATTATGTCTAGATTTTTCACAAATATGAAAAGCTGTTCACAATTTCACAAAAACAGGACCCTGGGAAAAAAGCCTGTCACATTACCAGCTGCAACAAAGCTGTGCGATTAAGCCTAATCGTGCAACAAGGACAAAAATAAACATATTTTAATAGATAGTGATTAACATAGTTAATACTCATAAAAATGCACATATATACTGTAAATAAGTACTTACCTTAATTGAAAGCAATCCGGTCTTTTATCAAATTCGAATTAGGGTACGTTCAGCGACGGCGCCCTATAACCCCAGAGAGTGACTCTGTCACGTGAGGTGCTACAGCCCCTAACACTCCTACAAAGCGAGGGTGAAGAAGGGTGATACCGGTTCTGAACGGGATGGGGTAATAGCGAGGGTAATAGGCAGCAAAACAATAAACAAATATGGCAGACGTTTTCGCTGATTTTCTGAAATGAAACATAACGTATTATTTATACACCAAATTTAATGTTTTGTGGCAAAATTTTTGACTAAGATTCTCACGATGGAGATAGTGCTATTATTTTTTAAAGTAAATAATTAAAGAACAGTGGATTACCAAATTCATCTGGATAAAATTGCAAGTTATATCAAATTATTAACGATGTTGTTTCCTTGATGAGTTTTGTGATTAATTATTTTTATTTTACATGTTTAAGCATGGCGTTATTATAGAATTTTGAAAATGAAAACTTTGTTGATATCGCACTTGTGATTTTCATCTAGTACAGCTAAGATTTTTCTTATACCTCAGATAAAGATAAACTTCGTCTCCTGCCTTATAATTTTATTGATAGTTTCGTTTTAATTTGAAATTAAGACTACATCTGAGGTGCTGTCTTAGACACCATATAACATGACATTTGAAAGAAGAATTTATTTTGTCAACTGGAATTCAACATATTTTCTTTGTAAATATATAATGTATTTGTATTGATGCAATAAATAATTTTTGTTTAATTTTTTTTATTTCATTTACTTTTATTCATTCTGTATATTAAAGGATTGATCTGTAATGTTATATTTAAATAAAGAAATAAACATGTTTATTATAAATAGTAACATTTATAATATATTAAAACTTCATACTTGACAGCTCAAATAATAATAAAAAAAAAAATGCATGCTTGTTTCAATTTTAGTATATAATATCTTGAATGATATCAGGTTCAGGATAAAAAATAATATTGATTAATTTAAAGTAAATCATGTTAGATTTAATAGAGAAGCAAATTATCTTGAATATAATACTTAATATCTTGATTCCTATTTTTATGATGTCTATGCATATCAATTATGTATATTCATATATATTCAAAGTACAGCTGTATATATGAAATCTTTCATTATTTTAAGATAAATTGAACGTATTACACTTTATTTAAGGTACAAATACTATATTATTTGTTAAAAGTAAATTTTGATACAAGCTTCGAGAAACTAAAAAGAAAATTGAATAGAGTTCTTTGATAAATTAGAGAGTGTTCTTATAAGAAATAGAATTTCTTGTAAAGGTATCTCTTTTTTTGTTATTAATGTCACAGTTAAAAGCATTCTTGATAAATATTTACACAATAATAATGGTTTTTGCAATATTATCTTGTAGTAAAAATGTTTTAAAATCTGCTTAATTTTTTGAAATTTATTAAAATTTTGTGCTTTTATTTAAATATTGAACAGCAGAAAGAATTTCATTTTTCATTTTTTTTTTTTTTATCGGACATTTATAAGTAAGATAATTATTTATTTAATGTTATTTAAAAATATTTTCTCTTTTAAAGAAATTCTGTTGCAGAAACAGTCTACTCAAATTGAATTAATAACAGACGTCCAGAAGATTTAACCCATTTATGCCTAGTGTCCTAATTCTGGGACGTTTCAGTAAAAAAAATCATGTTTTCCAAAAAATAAACTTATTGACATCAAACTTGCTTAGAATTAATCTCAAGATTTTACTTTTCAAAAATGAACATAGGTGGCAACATATTTTAAAGAAATTTTTCATCTTTTGATGTGTTAAGGCACATATGTCATATACGCAACATATAGGGGAGACCGGTACACACTGGACCTATGGACACAGTGGACCACCCCCTAATATTTTATTTATTTAAATTTTTTTAAGCTTCTCTTCTATCCTAATAGACAACAGCACTGCAATGATTATTTATAGCCTTCAGAAAAAATGTTTAGCTCAGATTGAACTATTTTATCCTGCTTTGTTGTTTTGAGCTTCTAAAAGTAAAATTTTTCATCATCATATTTTTATTTTTTTAGTAATTAAAGGTTGTAGATAAATAAAATAAAAAAGCTTTTTTGCAAAGCTAAGATACTTGTTTTTATTTTACTTTAAAGTTAATATGTTTAAAAGAAAGCTATAAACAATATTAATATGATTATTTATTGAACTTAAACATGGGGTACAGTGGACCACCCACTCCTGGGGCACAGTGGTCCACAATCCACTCTGCTCCTCTAATGCAGAATGTTCAAAATATTTAATAATTGCTTATTTTCTATAAAGAAAGATTGTTTTAAAGTAGATTTAACTGTAAAATAAAGTAAACAAATAAAAATAACAATTTATTTAACATAGTAAGAAATATTTTGTTTTGTATTTACTGCCTTTGATAAATATAACTGTAGTCTAATTGTTGATGATTCTATTCAAGTAAGATTCATGAGACTCAAATTGAATGGAAATCAGTTTGTTTCTCCCGAAACTGTAGATGAATCTGCTGTTGATGTCAATGATTTCATAATGTCGCTCTCAGACCCAAAATTATTTCTTGAAAATTCCAGGCTCAATCTTACTCATAAGTACTTTGGAATTTCATTTGCAAATTTTAATGTGAGCTGATTTTTTTGTACTTAAGTAATAACTTCAACTAAATTGCAATTGTTCCTGTATTAATCTGTTATTATTTTCAAAATATAATTTTTTTTGTTTTTTTTCAAAATTTATATTACTATGTTATTTTGCAGGTGAAGGGACAACAAAAAAGAATTAGATTAATGAAAAATAGATTTATATTGTATTTTAGATAATACCTAATAGTGGTCCACTGTACCCCGGTGGGTGGACCAGTGTACCCCGCTTCCAGGGTACACTGGTCCACTTTACAAGTGTATATATATATATATTTTTTTTAATGTATTAAAAACTATGTTGTGAGAAAATTATGATGGATGTAAGAAGGTTTAAGGAATATTCAAAAATATTTTAATACAGATCGGTCAGTCTGTTAAAGAGAAAAAAAATGTTAACTGAAAAAGTGGTCCACTGTGTACCGGTCTCCCCTATACATGTTGGCGCGATTGCAACAAAATAACAATTTTATGCCTTACATGGTAACCCGGTTATTTTTTATTTTAATTCTATAAATTATTTTTATTACGTATATCAATATTTATTTATATCAAACTATCATTTATTTATCTTTATTTCCTTTTTAAAAATATTTCATTTATAACTTCATTTTATTTTTATACTGAAATAAAAAATCACGTGCTATTATTGCATGCTATTTGTAACTAATATTAAAAAACAAAGTTTTCGACAAATTGGCGGTGGAAAAAAATCGTGCCAACGTGGTGCATATGATATATGACACCTGTGCCTGTGTTAATTCCACAATTGATACTGATTTTAACTAATTGAAATATAGCAAGGCAAAAAAGGTGAGCTATTTTTTAAATTAAAGCTCCACATGTATATATTTCATGTATGCGTTTGAAAATACATTAATATAAAACATGTATTCTTGAAAATTCAGATTTTTTTAATTTAAATCAAGCTAATGACGTTTTACATAGTGAATGGCATCATGTTTTCTCCCATTCTTCTGTGATATTAAATATTTAGATTTTTTTTTTTTTTCAAATATGAACCATTTATTTAGCTATAAAACCTTTTTAAATACATGTGTAAGATTAATATGCCTTTTTCTTTGTGAATGTGGGTTTGTTTTTTCCTTATAATGAAAAATTGTGCAGCTAGGATCTTTGTCAGGGAGGAGTTTTAAATTATTATTACTCAGAAAAAGTTCAAAAATACTAAAATGTTTTTAAGAATAAATTGTTAATGAAAACTTGACATATACAAAACCAACGTAAAGAAAACCACAAAAAGTTGGTTTTCAGTGTAAAATGAAAAGTAACTAAGTGATAAACAAATGTTCTGAATGAAAAATTCAAGAACAACTTGCATGTTTATGATGTGTGTTCTGTTTTTATTGATATTTTCACTGAGAAAGGGGCTCCTCTTATGAATTCTTCATAAATGTGTGCACTAAACTTATTTTGGCAATTGATAGGTACTTTGGGTAGGTGATTCCTGATTACTTCAGACTTTGCGTTGCTTTTTACACTTATGTATTTATCTTATCAGTTCTTTTTAGTGTTCTTGAAGTGTTTTCTACTTCTTTATTGCCCCCTGTGTGCCACTGAAATTAAAATGCATTTCGCTGCGGCATTGAAATTAAAATATTTACTCCTAACATTCGTTTTAAGAATTCCTAACCGTTTCATAATTTATTGAGTTGTAGCAGGCAGACCCTTTGGGAAGCCTAACAAATGCAGAATATTAGAAACAATCAGGTATGATGGCCTTCATCCTTACATAGTTGTTAATGAAACGAAGGTACGATGTGCTAACTGTGGAAAGAAATTCGCATGAAAATGTATAGTTGAATTACATGAAAAATATTTCCAAGAATTTCACAGCAAATGAAATTTTCTAAATATATCAATGTTTTCTTCCTTTACATTTTTTTTTCTAGCAAATTTAATATCACATTTTGTATCGTTTGAAAAAAAAGGCCCTTGTTATTACCCATAAAGGAACAATTTCATTGTTTTACATGTTTATATTTTATAATAGCCCCATGACATCTAAAAACCAACTCAATAAAAAGTGCATGTAGCCCAAATAAATTTAGCATTCAGCTGTTTCATGGCTTCATAAAAGGATGTCAATCTTCAATCCTCAGGACAAAATAAAAGATGTGAGAAACAGCAGTAGTAATATCACATATACTTCGCTGCTATTGTTCCTTCACGGAAGAAAGGTCTCCTGTTAGGAAGCCTTGAAACAGCTGAATGCTAATTTTTTTCCCTCTCTATGTTACTTTTTCACGTTATGTATTCATCTTAACAGAATATTTTGTGCATCTTATAAAATTTGTAAATGATCTGAGAGGAGTTATTCCCCCTCCCCCCCCCCACACACACACCATACTTAAAAGGAAGTCTCTAAGTGCAAACTCACAAAAAAAAATGTAATTACAGAATATTCTTCTCACAAGGATATATATGTTTATATATAAGGTGAAAAGCCTCTCTCACATGATGCAGTAGAGAAAGGAAATGACAAGTAAATGGAAATAATTTTTGGTACTTTTATGTTAGCCAGGTGCAGGTGATAAATTGCCAAATATTGTTCCCATCACCATTATTCGTATTGCATTCATTTCATTTAAAATAAAAACTTTTTACCCATTTAATTTAAAACATATAACTTTCATTTAAAAACAAACATTTAAAATACATGCCTTTCACTAACTTTATTATTATTTTTTAAGTACCACAAACAAAAATATAACATGAAAGCATTGCTTCCAATTTATTCACATGCAAAATAAAAGCTGCTAATTGGTGAGAAGAAAAAAGTGCTACTGGTGAGATTTGCATCCTGCTAAGATAAAAGTACCAATTTTTTTAATACAGAGCTACAGAAAGGGTAATGTAAGCACCCTCAATTGGTGATATCAGATATCATTACTAATGCTTTGAAGATGATCAAAAAGAAAAAAAAAATTGCAGAAGGTGACAAATAGTGTTGTTTTTATATACTAGAAATGTAAATGATGTACTATTCTCAATGTAACTACTTTCACATATAAATTTGCAAGTAGGTATTATTCACAAAAAGACACTTTTCTGTTATATTGGCTTTGGCATTTCTGTTTTAAATGTTTGCCACAGTTCAGGCTTCAGAAAGTGAATTATTGCAAAATGTTATAATCAGTTATATAAGCAAATCTGATGAACTTTTATGCTTTTTTTATATATGTATTTATAAATACATAAACATTATATATGTATATATTATATACAGATTACTTCTGTTTGTATATAAAAATATGTAAATGGCTTCCTTAAATTAAATAAATTGTATAAATATTGAAAAAATTGCTTGTGTATATGAAACAGTCATTAGGTTACCAGAAAATATGCATGACAAATTTAAACATTTGTACAGACTAAAATATTAAATTTAATAAGCAGTTCCTTACTTTTTTTATTCATGAAAATATTTTATGGAATAGTCTGGTTCTAGCAGAATATGAGGGGAAATATTTTCATGATGATATAATGAGGGGAAATATTTTGAAACTTTCCAAAAATATTGATGAGTAATTTCACTCTTTGATATTTTCTCACAGTGTGAAAATGATTCTAAATGGGTAAAATATTTGTTGACATGAGTAATGGCAAACACTACTTCAAAATAAATTGTTAAAAATTGAGAAATTCATTTTTATTCTATCTGATATTCAAGGGAGAAAAAAAAATGTTAGAATTCTGTTATTTGAAATGTAATTAAAAAACATATTCCACAATAAGTTTAAATGATAACAAAGAAACAATTATTATTGAAAAATCAAGAGTTTATTTAAACATTTACAGACATATATCAACAACTATTACAAGTGATGAATGCGGACCTATCTTTCTGGGTATTTGTTGAGGAGAGAAGGTGGGGTTGGAATAGATTTTATCTTTTGGGTGGCTGAATGTAAGCTGCATACTGAAACAACCCTTTACCTCCCCCCCCCCCTCCTTATACATAAATTACACCCAGAGTATTTTTACTCCATGCATAGACTGTGTTCTTTGGAATGTTGGCCATAAAATTTTTCATCAAATACAACTTTATACTTTGTTATAAAAAAAGTTTGTGACTTTAATCAATATAGGAGCTAGAAAAATATTTTGGAGGGATGGAGATTCAAACTTCAAACATAGTGTTACTATATTCAATATGGTTTAATAAGTATAGTGTAGTGTATTTAATACAGTGAAACTTACTTTTAAAAAAAATTCAAAGTTTAAACATAGGTTTGTAAAATTTCAAAAATTAACTTTGCACTTGCATGCAGGTAATATGTTTCATGATACTAGTAATATATTAGGAAATTTAAGATTTTTAATCTATGATTTATTTTGAATTCAATTGGAAGATAATTACAGTTACTAAAAACTGCAGGTTCCTAAATTCATTGAAAATTTACTTACTAATTTTAGATTATGGTGAAAAACTAATAACTCAAAGCGCAATTAAAATATACATATATATTCATTATTTAAAAAAAAGAAAGAAAAAATTAATGTGAGCGTATTTAAAATTTAAAAAACTTCATTGCATGACTAGAAGTAAACATTTTTTTTAATAAACTTTGCTGTATACTTAGGGGTTGATGCAGGTTTTTTTTTCTTGGGGCTCATTTTGTGAAAATTAAAGGTTATTTTTGTAAAATTTATTATATTTTTGTGAAAAATAACATTTTGCAATGAAAGTTGAAATCGAGTTAATCAAATTCGAACCAAGCATTTATAAACAAAAACCTTTTTAAATCCTTTTGCTGAAGTTTTCCTCTCTTGTGAACTTGTTTGTTTACAAATTACACATTTTAAAACATCACAAAATAATAAATAAATAATAAATAGTAAGTTTTTATAGAATGGAATTTTGTGAAGGGGCCCATTTTATCAAATTGATTTTTGTAAAGGGGCCCTAAATAGGCCCCAAATTTTTCCTAGATCGACCCCTGATACTTCATTAGAAACTAAGCAAATGGACTTAAATACAAACTTGTCTTATTTATTTAGCAACTATTTCTCTACTGGTATTATTTTATGTAGATGAAGGAAAAACGAGCGACACAATTCGTAGCTCCGGGTGAACTACCATTCTAGACAGGGCTTAAATTCTTAGAAAAAAAGTACTGCCCTAATATTCTGCATTACTAACACCTGTAGCGTACCCCCGCTCCCATCTGCATATCTATATTTCATACATTATTTTCAAAATTTAAAGCATTATTTTTTTATTTAGCAAAATAAATATTTTAAATACAATCTGCATATACCTAGCTATCAACTATTCCACTTTTTAGTTATTACTGCTTCCAAATAGAAACCTTTGCCTAATCTTAATGTTGATTAATTGCAGAATTCTGCAATTAAATAAGCTCAGGATTAGTGAATATCGGAATATAGGATTTGTGAATTCGGAAATAGTGTTAACACAAAAATGAATAATTCGCAGCTATGCAGAATAGAAAAAGACTATTTCTGTTTACTCTTTATTCTGATCAAAATTATTTGAAATTGAAATAAATAAAATTTTGAATTTAAGACAGATTGCGCTCGTGCCTGCCCAAACCTGAAGACTGATATAAAAATAGAGCCTGTTTTACCTTTATCTCTTATGTGAGCAACACATTATGTCACTAATAAGTATTTTGATACAAAAGATTGGAGATGGGAGGGAAAGGAAAGGGTAATTTAGGATTCATTTTTCGGAAGCATTATTGCACTGGGCTCTAGAGCACAGTGTTTATGAGCTCCGGGGAATTCTGGCCAATATTTAAATATTTGCTAAAAACAGAGAATAACAGTACCAGAGCTGAGCTCCAGTGCAAATTAAGCCCTGGTTCTAGACAAGAGGAAAGGAAAATAAATTATTTTAGAAGAGGAGAGGGAGTTTCTTTTTGGTGATCTGAGAAGAAATTTCACACAGTTCCATCCAATGAAATCATAACTATTTTTTTTTCATGCTGACACATATTTGAACTCTAGGGATGCATAATTTAATAGGGAGAATAGTGATTTGGCCAAATACAAAACATTTGGCTGTCACATAAAGAATTTATTTTTTGTCTGAAAGCATGATGTAAAAGCATATAAAACAATACTTGTATCAAAAGAAAAAAGTGCTAATTGACATTTAACAAAAATATTCTGCAATTATTCATCTATAAAATAAAAAGTATATATCTGTAATATTTCTTTACAATTAGATTATCATATCAGCTTTTAAGATTTTTTTATTTATAGTACTAAGATTAATTTATTATTTCACAAAACTACCCTTACAGTTTAGGAGTTAAAACGATAGTAATATTTACATTGAAATCAGATCCAAAAGCTTTAACTGTGGTGGAATTGATCATCCACTATTACATAATATCTATATGGAAGAAATTTCTACCCCATACAAATGATAAAGTAGAAATTGGCTTATTTTTTCCAGAAAACCACTAATAGCGACAAGGCTGTGTTCAAATAGTAGTAAAAAACACTATATTTTTCAAATGCATAAACATAAACGATAAAATAAAAAAATTCAAAATTTTAATCAAACACGATAAATGTGAATTTTTATACAAATAATTTTTTGTGTAAATGTGAATACAATTTTAACAGAACTATTCAATCTTGTCTGAATTCTAAATTTGACATTCGGCTAAATATTAAATTCCACCAAGTATTCGCAGCATCTTGAACTACTTTTAATACTTTTTACAATTACTTTTCACAATATTAATCTTATTTAAAAAAAATAACAGAATGCATAATTTATTTTGAATATCAAGATGTCTCAATAAAGATAATACATGAACATAGATATCTCCTTACGTTTATGAGATAATATAATCAATGTACACATCTTGAAAACTCAAAAGTTTCAATCAACTTGTTCAAGAGAAAAAAAAAAAAAAAAAAAAATCTTATTATTTTTAAAACGCAAGATTATATGCAATTTATATTTTATTCTGGTGCCCCGAAAGTGAATGCAAGTCAGGATAGTGCTAAATAGTATGAGATTTGAAGCAATACTGAAAAAAAAAAAAAAAAAAAAAAAAAAGTTTCAATCAACTTGTTCAAGAGGAAAAAAAAAAAAAAAAACCTTATTATTTTTAAAAAGCAAGATTATATGCAATTTATATTTTATTCTGGTGCCCCGAAAGTGAATGCAAGTCAGGATAGTGCTAAATAGCATGAGATTTGAAGCAATACTGAAAAAAAAAAAAAGTTTCAATCAACTTGTTCAAGAGGAAAAAAAAAAATCTTATTATTTTTAAAAAGCAAGATTATATGCAATTTATATTTTATTATGGTGCCCCGAAAGTGAATGCAAGTCAGGATAGTGCTAAATAGCATGAGATTTGAAGCAATACTTAGGAAAACAGATAATTAAACGCTCATAATATATACAAGACAAGTGTAAACAAACCAAAAACCCCCCCACGTGATCAAATCACCCTTTCAAAATCTGAGGGTTATACGAGCCACTCGGTGTAGCACTGACTGTCGTTGCTGAACGCTATCCCGGAGTGGCACTTATCACGTGATATCGGTCCTGAACGCAAACCCTACTTTCGGGGTTGTTGGAGTCACTCGGGGTGCCGTCGCTGAACGTGCCCTTAGACGACAAGAACTTTCTGATTACGAAGCACGTTGCCGCTACAACGTGCATGGCTTACTCTCCGTCTCCTTATGCTGCAGCACATAGGAGGGAAGGGCGAATGGCCGATCTGCAAATACGTCATTCAATCCAGTGTTGCCAGTCCTGAGGCATTATCTCTAGGGGGGCGTTGGTTGGATGGTTCATAGTACTTGTGTGCCCTCCAAGCCGACGTCATCATGACGTCTATTGCAACTACCCTATATGAAATTTCAATAATCTGACGTACGTCAGCTGTGATCAAAAATCCTCAGTTAAACTGACAGTTTTGCCAGTCTATGTATCTTAAATGTCTTTGGTCCATGCAGGTGTACGAAAAGAGCACACGTCACTCTAGCGGTTTGTAAAAAAAGATAAATGGAATGCACCACGTTAGCCTCGCAACTACCCTATACTCTTCGTGAATCTGGGTTGCTATAGTTTGGACAAAAACTTGCCTATGTCACTACTCACTTATAGAAGTACTTTACATTATGTACTACTAGCCAATCAGTGATTAGATAGGTTCTTCTAGCCGCTCGTATTTCAAGTGCAGCAAAAGTTTCAAGTTGTGGCCAACCAACCAACCATTCAAACATAAACAAAACATATCTCCGTTGTAAGTATGTTGTTATATTTTGATCTCTTCCATTAAAATGGACTTGAGAAAAATATGAGAGATTTCACCAATAGTAAATAGCATACATCAGTAGAACAACTTTAAAATGTATTTAATATACATATACTACAACTTTTTGAAAACCACACCACTCATACTATTTAAACTCTCTTGGATTCAATTCTGTAAGAGTTTATCTTAATTCTACAGTGTTTAAAGCATTTTCGAATCTAAACATCAATTTTTCTTTATTTAATTTATTTATTTTAACTAAAAAATGTATTCGTAACAAAGATAATAATAAAATCAATAGATTTAACATGACTACTGCTGAACTTACTGAAATAAACTCTTTGACTTCTGAAGAAGACCTTAAAAATATTTGTGAATTAGAAAGTCATAATAAAACACAACCTTTTAAACATCCTAAAGAAGAACATTGTATTTGTGAAGTATGTTCTAAAAAGTTTTCTAGTAAAAGTATTTTAAACCGTCATACATTTACACATTCTAATGAAAGATCTTTTGTTTGTGAAATATGTCATAAAGGATTTACTCATTCAACTAATTTGAATATACATCTTTGTACACATATGCAAATAAAACCTTTTCCTTGTAAACTATGTGATAAGGGATTTGCTCATAAAAGGAATTTAGAGGTGCATCAGCGCACCCATACCAAGGAAAAACCATATATTTGTGAAGTATGCCAAAAAGGATTTTCTCAAATGGGTACCTTAACTCGCCATTATCACACTCATACAAAAGAAAAACCCTTCGTTTGTGAGTTTTGTAATAAAGGTTTTTCTCAGAAAAGTCACATGTATGAACACATTCGCACTCATACTGAAGAAAAGCCTTTTGTTTGTGAAATATGTCTGAGGGGCTATTCTGTGAAAAGTAACCTGAATGAGCATCTGCGGATCCATACGAAAGAAAAGTGTTACTTTTGTGAGTTATGCGGCAAGGGATTTTCTAGGAAAAGTATTTTGATTGGTCATTTAAGTTCCCATACAAATGAAAAGGATTTTCTTTGTAAAATGTGCAATAAAGGATTTGGTACAAAGAGTAACTTGACTGTACATATGCGTACACATAAAAAAGAAAAGTATGGGCATCAGAATGGAAGAAGGGCAGATGAGAGCCATTGCCCCTCCCTAGATTTTAAAATTTAATTTAACCAATTTTTTTTTTTTTTATCTTTGATCATTTTGAAAATAATTATAATAATAATAAATTATTATTCTTGAGAAATACTAAGAGAAATAAGAATGAAGAATTTTTCATCAGGGAGATGCTGCCTCTCTGAACTCCCCATGAAGGACAATTTTTAATTGTCTTTCTTTTTATGGTCATGTATTTAAAATTTATCTGAAACGTGGGTTCAGGAAGGCAGAGCTCCCTGTTAAAAAAGAGAATTTACTGTTTCCATTCTTCATTTTAAAAAAAAAAGTTTGTATAAGCTTTCTTTTCCAATTTTAATATTTCTTATTTGTTAAATTTCTGTATTGCTTTTAAATAGATATGGTTGAAAATTTTCTTAGTTTAGCTGATTTCATGGTCTATATTTTCCATTTTAAAAATGCTTATATCATTCAGATTATCCTGTGGAACTAACAAGATCATTCTCTTCTTTTTCACATGTAAATGTAAGGGAGACCAGAGCACAGTGGACCACCTCCTAATACTTTATTTATTTTAAAAAAATTTAAGCTTCTCTTCTATCCTAATAGATAACATTAGTGCATTGATTATTTATAGCCTTCAGAGCATATGTTTAGCTCAGAGTGAACCATTTTACCGATTTTCCTCTAATGTGACGTTGGATAAAAATGTGAGTTCTTGAAGACCCCCTCCCCCCCTTTTTTTAAAAAAAATCTCAAAATAAACTTTGGAGCAACTAAAAGGGGGGGGGGGGCAGTGTGTTCAAGATTTGGTAAGATAGTATGATAGAGAATAAAGAGAATTTTCCCAGACATAGTGTGAATTATTTTTATGTTTCTTAGCAGCTTATTATAATGCTTCCATGCTATCGATAGCAATCTTTTTTTGTGTTTATCAACAGCTCACTATAAAATGTGTCCATGGCATAAAAAGAAAAGAATTTTCCCAGCTATAATTTGAATCCTTTTTTATGTTTCTTAGTAGTTAGTTTTCACTACAAAATGTGTCCATATCATTGAAAATAAGAAAAAGGATAAAGTATTTTGTGTGTTTTTCTCAGTCAGTTGTCTCTTAATTTTTAAGAAAACCTATGTGCACTTAGTTTTCTTTCTTTTTTGGATTATTTTATGCAAGATATAACAGACTCAGGCATAATGTGAGTACATTTTTTCAAACATTTGAAAAACAATTTAATATAATATCAAAATGTTGATGATTTTTTTAATATTCAAACACTACATGGAATACTACAGCTAGAAAATCTTGAACTAACTATATTTTCATTTTTTAAATATGAAAATTTTATATTCATTACATTGAAAAATACAAGGTCATTCATAATTCCCTCCGGGGTTTCGAAACGTTATAGTAAAAAAACGAAGACGAATATGAAAAAAAGAAACATATGAAATTATTCCGAAACTATTCAAGTTTTACTTACATACATTACAGGTGTTCTATGTGTGAACCCTTGGTCACACGGCATACATCCATGCGATAGTCCAGTTCCTGCTATACTCCGTTTCTTTAAATTTCCGGTACCACACATGAATTGTTTTGTCAGTTGGTCCCTGTTTTCGATATTTATTACGAAAGGCCCGTTGAACTGACACCACTGATTCAGATTTAAAGAAACGGAGTATAGCAGGAACTGGACTATCGCATGGATGTATGCCGTGTGACCAAGGGTTCACACATAGAACACCTGTAATGTATGTAAGTAAAACTTGAATAGTTTCGGAATAATTTCATATGTTTCTTTTTTTCATATTCGTCTTCGTTTTTTTACTATAACGTTTCGAAACCCCGGAGGGAATTATGAATGACCCTGTATAGTATGACACTACAGGATAGAACATTTTTACACACCTTATATTCAAAACAAGTAATTGCTTTCTTTGCTATATTTTTTTTTCACCCAAATTTCAAAAGATATGATTTTATGTGCTAGTGTGCAGTGCTCTGTTAA
The DNA here is from genome assembly GCA_963931845.1 of Maratus michaelseni. Classification (NCBI taxonomy): domain Eukaryota; kingdom Metazoa; phylum Arthropoda; class Arachnida; order Araneae; family Salticidae; genus Maratus; species Maratus michaelseni. Next base: position 125,424,565 of record OZ007589.1, read on the forward strand.
TGCTACAATATACTACTAAAGTAAGAGAAAATATGATGAACTACGAGAATCGCCTGGCATTGCCTGTGTTAACCATGAGAGGCTTTTGGCCAAAATAAATAAAATGTAATAATACGGCAAACACAGTAACAAAGCTCTCTGCATTCGTGCTCATAAATCATTAAAATGACAATCGAAAATAATTATGTTACTTTAACCTAATGATAGTAAAATTCTTCAGTTTTATAAATGATAACGCAGGTTTTTTTTTGTTTGGCATGTGTAACAGAAAAATATATGGTTCCCCTGATAATAAGTGGGGAGTAGTTCTATAGATAATGCTAGATAACGCAGGTTTTTTTTTGTTTGGCATGTGTAGCAGAAAAATATATGGTTCCCCTGATAATAAGTGGGGAGAAGTTCATCCAAAAGGCATAACATTTGGTGAAATTCTATTTTGTACCGCATTATTTTTAAATGGAAACTGATAGTCCGAGAGGCAACGTCACATTTTTGGAAACAATTTTAGCATGAATGATTTTTGTATACATAACAGGTTAGATAGTACAGATAACGAAACTGCTAGTTAGTTTGTGCACCAGCAAGGCATGTTGCTGGTGGGATTGCCATTCATTTCATAATGCAACATTGCATTATGAAATGAATGGCAATCCAATACTGATGATGCTTTCGAGTCAAGGTAACATCAGTAATCTGGTTGCCATTTATTTCCCATTGTGCAGGGCTGTGTGATGTTGCTATGGCAACACACATACTGGTACACCAGCTGAGTGGCAGTTTTATCAACTGCACCATCTTATCTATCATACATATCAAAATCACAGACACTAAAATTGTAAAAATTTGATGGCTATATTCCAAACTATTAAATTTACATTCATAAAAACTAAATGTACATTGATGAAATGAAAACTATGTCATTTTCTAGATGCTTTCAAACATGATGTCAGTCATGAAGTTTTGTTTGAAAGAGAAAATTTCTTGAAAAAAAAAAAAGCTGCTATATTTTATTTCCTATTTAATACTAGCTGACCCGCCCAGCATTGCTCGGAGCCGTGATAATAAAATTAAACAAACCTAAAATTTGTATGATTTTACATCTTCAACCCGATTTTATACAAAATTATTTATTTAAAAGTGCTTTGCATGGCAATTGAAAATCCTTTATTTCCACTTTCCGTCGATACGGACTGATTCTGATAAAAACGAAACGAACCTCCGACACGTGTTCCCGCTGCCTGCAGCACCGTATAGTAGGCATGCAGCGTACGTGCTGCAAACTCTAGTTCCACCTTCTGCCACCAACTGAAATAGGAAATAAAATATAGCAACTATTTGTTTAGAGTCAGTTTGACATCACTAAAAGCATCTGATTAAAAGTGACATCAAATTTAGTAAGTTATTTTTTTCTTGATTTTTTGTCTGCATTATAAGCATATGTTTTAACTCCAGATAGATTTAAATGAAGATACTACATCATTTCAATGTACTTATAGGAAAGGTTTTCAGTTTTATATAAGAAAAATGCACATTATCTGTTCTGAAATATGTCAATTTTGCATGTGAAAATATAACAAGTGAGTCTGATTTTTTATTGGCTTATAAAAATATTGTCATTGTGCCGTTTCTTTTTCTGGCAACAGAAAAGAAACATTACTATTAGAAATTAAAAAAAAAATAGATTCATATAAAGATAAATTATGGCAGATGGTTGAAAAAAGGGGTAAAAAAGTGATCTGAGAAATTTTAAGTGGACAGTAATTTTACTCTTGTTCTAAAATATATGTCCATCAAGTTTTGTACAAATCGATCAAAAATTGCAGATTTGTATATAGAACATACACTCAAACATTGATTTTTGTATAGATAGATAATGTAATAATTTTTTTTTTAAGAAAACTAGGCAAAAAGATTAAAAGTTTTGTCTCTGTCTGAGTTTTATTTTTTTAGCTTCACAAACCTTGTTGTATGTTATAAATTGAATAAGTGTCTTTGTACTCATTTTACTGTATGTTTATTAATTTATTAGCTACATAACAAATTCAGTAATTTCTGAAATTTTTTATGCATAGAAAAATTCATATTTTGTAAATGCATAACACTGTTATGGTAAGAAAGTTTGAACCTAAGTGGCTGTCATTTATAAAGAAGATGACAAATCAAGTTGATCAATGAATTTAGATGAGATCTGGATAACATGAGCAATGATAACAACAATGTAATTTCAAGTGTATGAGAGTTAAAACAATAAAATTAATTTTGTGCCAAACTACATTATGTAACTGCTTAAGGCAGTGGATATTTTCAGTTGATTCATTATATCATTTTTTGATTTCAATATACTAATACACAAATGCATGCATCTTACATTTAATATTTTCATGGAATAAAAGAAATCTTTTTTACAAAGATATGATTTAAATGTACACATTTGTATTCTAATTCAAATAAAGAAATTTTGTTGTGTAATAGTTCCTTATAGTCAAACTTAAATTCTTCAAAATAAATATAAAAAAATGGATATATTTCCTTAACTTGCAGTTCTTTTTTGATTAAATGTCTGTCATTATACATAGTTTTTCAGGTTTCATCCTGTTGGCTTTACATTTATTTTAGCACAGTTCTTTAATATCTATCTTAGTAGAAATAAATATTCATTACTTCCAAAGCAAGGCAGCAATTCATATCTTGATTCATTATTATTGTTATATTTAAATGCTCATACATTTTGGATAAATAACAAGAATGCTCATGTTTATAAATTATAATGTGTCTATATATATATTTCCAATCAAAAATTTTATTTAATAACATGCAGCTTATTTCTGCGCAGCATACATTTCTTTTATTAAATACAATTTCTGTTTCAAAATATGTTTATTTGACCTGGTCACTGGATAAAAGCTACTGGTCTGTATGTATTAAAAAGTCCATTTTTCTATTCTTACTTAGCCGATTTTGTTTTCTTACAATTATGTTTTAGTTCAACTTTACATTGTGCCCCAGTGGCAGAAACATCGCGACACGGCAACATAGTCGCGGACAAAGAAAATCTCTTGCGGACAATTTTTGTCTGCACAATTAAAATTAATTTAAAAATCTGTCCGCAACTTGTGAATTTCGGTAAAGGATCGTGCTAAAAACACGAAAATTTCGGCAAAAGACCGTGGTAAAATCACGCGAATCTCGTCGAAAGATCGCGGTAAAAACACACGATTTTCTTCAATAGATCGCGGGTAAAAACACATGAATTTCGGCAAAGGATCGTGGCAAAAACATGTGAATTTCGGCAAAGGTTCGCGGTAAAAACACGGAATTTTGTCAAAAGATCGCAGTAAAAACATGCAATTTTGCCAAAAGATCGCAGTAAAAAACATGCAATTTTCGTCAAAGGATCGCGCTAAAACACGCGAATTTCGTCAAAGGATTGCGCTAAAAGCATGCGAATTTCATCAAAGGATCGCGGTAAAAACACGTGAATTTCAGCAAAGGATCGTGGTAAACAAAACGTGATTTTCATCAAATGATTTTGGAAAAAAATAATCTTGAGTATCGTCAAAATGTACTGCACAAAAAGACTGCTAAAATATTGAAACCCAGTTCCTTTTACTAACGTCTAATGATCGTCGCAAAATGAGAAAAAATGCTAAAAATTGCATAAAGAATTCAAAAATAGATGGAGGAATTCCGGATTCATTTTACTAATGTAGAAAATTCGCTGAAAAAAAAAAACATAAAAAATTAAGAAAACTAGTCCAAAAGTGGGCTTTGAGGTGCATAACTTCAGACTCTTCCTGCCAAATCTTGCAGCTCTGCACTTAGCAGTCTCTCCAGAAAACATCTCACACACAGACAAACATCTATGTTTAACACATAAATTTTTAAATCTGAAACAATATACAGAACCAACTTTTAAAAAATTGGGTTAACCGGAATCCAACCTGCAGGAATCTAAACTCAGCTCTAGTTGAAAACAGTGTAAAATCCGATCTGCAGCTGATGCAGGACTTTAATTAAGACATTTTTCTCAAGAAGGAATTTCTGTAGCTGCATCAGAAGAGGGGAATTTCTCTCTCTTCCCCCCCCCCCCCCCTAAGCTTATCCTTCCCATTTTAGAAATCCCACAAGAAGTGAGATGATGGAACAATATGTAACATCAAAAGTTATAAGCAAAATTAATGAGAATGCAACAAGCTTATCCTATTTTAAATAAAATGATGAAATATTCCTAGTTTAGTATATTATTCATTCATTAAAATTACACGCAAAATTTGCAGACAGATTATGAAATTTTAGAAGCTTGTCGCAGACAGCTACAGAACTTTCTGCTACTGGGCATTGTGCAATGTATAATATGTTATTTCAAAATAAACTTATTATGAGAATTTCGTGCGATTAATTATTTATGTCTAGTTATAAAATTACCATTCATCCTAATAATATTATAAATGTGAAAGTGTGTATGAATAGTTGAAATCAGCATCAAAACAGGTGATTTAATGCGTTTGTATATTTGCATATAGATGGATTATAACTCAGAAACAATCTTAAGCTTTTTTTTTAAATTTATTTATTTTGTTTCTTAGTAATTCAAAATTCATTTTTTTCATAGAAAATCAAAGGATATTTTCTCTATAAAATTTAGACAATTTTCTTTATAGTTGCCTAATCATCAAAAGTCAGAATAATAATTTTCCACAGCAATTAATTTTCATTTGAAACATTCAAACATGAATAATGAAAATTTCTCAAGAATTAAAAAACAGGTGATTATAATGTTATATGTAAAATGAAAAGTTGAATATCAGTTATGTACAGAAGAGGTTTTCTGCCAAAATGACGCAATGATTAACAAGGGGGAGGGGAGGGGGGATGAACAAGAATTATACTATTAAGAAAATATTGTGCTTGGGAGAAAAATGATTGCATATTAGAAATAAAATGGACATTTTCAAAACATACAAAGAGCATGACTATTATTAAGTACAGAAAGCAGGTACAAGCAGGAAAATGAAGAATTATATTATTAAAAAGAGATTTTGGTGGGAATAAAGTGATGTCATATTTGAAATATAGTGGGCATTTTCAAATATTTTTTAATAATACAAAGAGCATGAATATCAATGAGTACAGAAAAGTTTTTACTGTCAAAAATAACATTATGATATGCAGATAATGTTAATCATATTTTAATAATTTATTTAAATTTTTGCAATTATTTGAAACATTTAATTTTAACATTTGATATTTTCAATCTTCCTTTTCTTTACTGTTGCCACATTTTTAGATGAAATTGAAATTTTGATAACTGATCATTGAATTTCAACTCTTTAATATGTGGTTTTACATGACATCATTTATATTTATAAAACATGAATTGTTAATTTTCCTTCAACTTTTTTAAAAATCAAAACTTTATTTGTGCTTCAATTTTTTTTTTTTTAATACTTTCATAAAAGTTAAATTTTTAAACACTTTTGTTTGAAATAAAAGATATACATATTCTTATGGGATTCATATTCATGAAGTGAAATAATTTTTTTATATAGATGAGGACTAGTCTGTACCAAATCTTTCCCTGGTGAAAGTCTCATATTTTAAATTAGATGCTGATTTTCATTCAGAAAAAAATAAGTATTTTATTGCCATTACACAAAGTGGCGCAATTTTCACAGAATTTATCATCTACTTATACACAAGTTTAACATCCTTTTAACATACTATCTTCCACAATCAGGATTTCACTAAAACTTAATGTATTGAGTTGATGTAAAAATTATGACGTTTAATTTCAATTAAAGTAAATTTATTCAAGACATTTAATCTTAGTGAAAGCGCACGAAAGAAATTTAAATGATCTTATATTGGGTATTCCAGAAAGTTCTGTTGTTTTTCAAAGTGAAGCGCAGTTTCCTCCAGTTATTTTGCTATTGCTGGTAAGGTGTGACCTTGAATGACCCGGATATGTACATTCAGTCTTTCCTGCTTGTGCTGCATAATTCTTGCTTGTGTTGTGGCATATTTTTTGTTTCAGTGCAGTGCTAAGAATGGACATTCAAAAAGTTCATTTTTATCATATTATGCTCTTTTATTTCAAGAAAGGTAAAAATGCCAGTCAGACTACTCGTAAAATTTGCACTGTATATGGACAAAATGCCATAGATGATGAAAGATGACACAGTTCAAAAGTGGTTTGAGAAGTTTAAGTGTGGTAATTTCAGCTTCAAAGATGATGCTTGCTCTGGGCGACCATCATCTGTAAAGGAGGACATCTTAAAAAAAAGGGTACTTTTCGGTTAGCCGGGTGCCAGTGATATATATATACATGTATATATACACATATTTATGTATATACACATATGTCTGCATATACATATATATATACATACATATATTTATGTATATACATATGTATTTATATATGTAGATATATCATTGGCGCCCAGCTAACCGAAAAGTACCAAAAAAAGTAATCGCTGAAAATCATGTTACACAGTTCAAGAGCTATCACACAGTCTAAATATTCCAAAAAGTACAGTGTATGATCATTGAAGTCCTCCTTTCTCTTCTTTATGGTCGTCCAAGCAGGACGAAATTTGAAAACCTGTGTGTAATTTTCAAAATGTCTTTTAATGTACTTATATAAATGATATAATTACAGTTTTCTGATCTTATGCAGAATTCGCTTAGACTTAGCATTAAAAAAAAAAAAACCCCATCAAGACTCTGTTCTTCTAATCAGTTACTCAGTAAGGCAGCTAATTGGCAATTTTTGATGACTTTATTATTTTAAATCAATCATGCTGAGGTAAAGAAATCATACGAGTTTGAAAATTTTCTGACTGAGAAAAGGTGTCCAGGTCAAAAGTTGAAATTCACTGAGAAAACAACCTTTTGGCTATCCTGGATACCTCTGGCCAACAAAGATGTTCAGGATAGCTCTTTTGGCGAAATGTTGGCAATTTAAGCAGAGACTGTATTGGCTCCTCGCCGAGAGACTTTTTTTTATTCAGTTTCAAATTTTTCGAACTCTTACAATTTTTGCTGAGTTTTGATGTATTGGTTTCTTCTGATTCTGATTCACCAGACAACAATCTTCCTTATTGACATTTTTTTTTTTTTTAATGCCAGAGTGCTAAAATAAAACATTTTTCAAATTTTGTTTTAAAATATAAATTTACCCCTTAAAAGTATGTCAATAAAATTTGCAGATAAGACAAATTTTTAATGTTAATTGATAATACTTCTTTCTTCTCCTTTAATAATTGTGATGCCTGTTGTTTTCTATCCAATGAAGTGGCATTAAAAATATCTTTTAAAATTAAAAAAAAAAAAAAAAAATCATTGATATACAGTCAAACCTTGTTAACACAAACAGTCTTAACGTGAATTACTTTTAGCACGAACTGTTTCCGATTGCCCCATCCAGTTGTATGTAATGTATTTAAGTTCGGCTAACACAAACTACTTTTAACACGAACAAAGGAAGTTTCCCCTTGAGTGTTCGCATTAACGAGGTTCGACTGTAATTACAAAAAAATGTATAATAGATCTTAAATGAAATCATACATTTTAATAAAACATTATAATTCATTACTTGTGAATTTGTATTTAAAAAAACCCCTAATAAACTAAAACTTAATAAATGTACATTTAAAAATGAAAGAATTTTACAGGAAAAAAGTATTCTATATTTTTTTACAAAAATGCTTTCTCAAATAAACAAAATTAACTATTCTGTCACTTAAAAAAAAAGAAAAGAAAAAAGGCATTCCTTTAAATAATTGTCTTACTTTTATCAACTTTTTCTTGACCTAAAAAAGTAGCTACTCTGTCCTAAAAAGCAGGGCTGCGGAGTCGGTGGGAAAAATGACTGACTCAGACTCAGACTCCTGAAATTTTAAAGGCTCCGACTCCGGGATGGCTAAAGTACTAGTATTACCTGTTGATTCCTATTATTCAGATTCCTTCATTGCTGTCATTTGTTTTTAAACAGTAATAGTCACTTTATTAAATGTCATTAAATAAAGGAAATATTACTATTTAAAAAAAGTGGCAGCAATCAAGCAATCTGAATTTTTAAAAAAACCTCTACTGGCAACACTGCAACCTGCTGTTACATTCCTGTTTGACCTGGAAGCATAATGTACATATCAACCGATAATTTTTTTTCACGCTTCATTTTTTTGGATGAATTATGGGTATAAGTTGTGATAGGCAGTCGACTAGGACTCATTTACGGCAGCGGCAAACTTCCGACAGTATTTTAGTATAAAAAATTTCACCTTTTTTCAAATGCAGAATTTTTTTTTTAAATAAGGCAAAAATATTTTTCTAAAATGCCTGTGGAACTTTGCCCCTACATTAATTGGCTCTGGTCAAAACTGAAAATATTTTGAACACCCCCCTCCTCCTCCTCCTCCCAGTTACTCTATGCACAAAAACCCAATATGCATTAAATTTTAAATGTGGTAAAATTTAATTATGTCAAAACTCTGCAAAAACTGCAGGTAAAATATTTATATGCATGTAAATTGCAATCGAAAAGTTAAACTTGAAGCTATTAGATAGAAACAACAGTTGAAATCTAATAAATCTCCAAACTTTACTTTGAACAACACACACAAAGATCTATCAGATGAATCCAAACAACATATAATATGTTGGTATTTTAAGACGATAACCAAAATATTATGCCAAATCAAACATATATTATACCAAAATATGAGTGAAAGGATGTTTATTTTTGGTTTTATATCTATTTCTGCAGACCCAAAAAATAGGAGACAAAAATTTTACAATTTAAGCATCATTTGGGGTCTCCAGAACCCGAAAAATTCTGAGAGAATGCAAGAAAAATAAAGATGAAAATTTTATATTTCCTGCACTAATTTTATAATTTTGCCTTTATTTCGGATCTGCAAAACCTGAATATCAAAAGGAGAAAGTGAACAGAAATTTCACTATTTCATCATTATTTTAAGTACTGCAGAATCAGGGGAAAAAAAATTATAATTTCACTTTTTTTTTCTTGGGGGGGGGGGGGGGGGGGGGGGGGGGGTCCTATGCACACGAAAAAAGGGGAGAAAATTTACAATTTCAGCATTACTCCTGGTCCCACAGACCTGAAAAATCTGAGGAAAACAAGAAAAAAAAGGGAAAAATTTCCAATTTTTGCATTACCTCGGGTTCCGCAAACCCCTAAAAAAGCCTAGAGAAAGGACTATATACTAAATATAAACTAGAGATTTCAATAAAAAACAGTTTTCAAATAGGCTGTACACTGGACAGTATATTAGGCCTGTTTAACCAGAGTTTTTTTCTTGTATATATAGTTTAAATATAAAAATAATAACTCAGTTTATAAATTTAAAATTACATAGAATTGGTTTAATTTCACTTCAAACTGTCTAAAAAACAAGCTGGAGTCGGAGTCGGCCTGTTTTTTAGTGACTCCGACTCTTTTGCCCCAAAATAGGCCCGACTCCGACTCCGCAGCCCTGCTAAAAAGTCCCTAGTTAAGCTATAATTAAAGTAATATACATCTTAAAAGAAGAAAAAAACATAATAAAAGCTTGAAAAGACACCAGAAACAGTTTATAAAAATTAAAATTTGCACAGGTTCTTCTTAAAATGAAGATGTACTGCTTGGTTCTGCTTGTGTTCGCACCTGAAGAAAAGCAAGTTAATTTCCATCTGAAGTATGCATTATATTTTATTTTGACATTTTACAATGACCTTATTTTATTATTGCAAGTACTTTCAGTACTTTTTGTAACTTAAAGTATGTGTGTGTGTAAAGCAAATTTTTTTTTTCAAACATTAAAACAAGCTATGCTACCTCTATTACCAATATGTAGTTATAAAAAAATAATTTAATATTTCTTTTCTTAAAATGTAGATTTCAGTTGATTCAAGATAAGGTAAGGTTATTTGATATTAACTTCCTTGTTGTACATAATTTGCTTTATATCACCAACATTAACAAAAGTTTAATATTATACAGGGTGAGCATAAATCCTTTCCCTATACTTACAAGGAGAGTGCCAAGCTTGGCAATCACAGATTTTGATTATTTTTATATATGTTGTAGGGTAGAAGTCCCTTAGTCTCAGGTTCAATGGATTTTACACAATGCTCCTTAGTTCTCGAGAAATGGGGGGTCTAATATTATAATACAACTTAAATACTTATTTTGTAACGAGATAACTGCGTTGGTCATAGCTCAGTTGGCATGGTGTCTGCTCGTTCTTCCGAAGGCCCGGGTTCGATGCTGGAACGCACTAAGTTTGTTTTTCTCTCTTTTTTTTTTTTTTTTTTTTTTTTTTTTACAAATATACTTGTAATTATAATTTAATAATCTCAATAAAAAATTTTGTTAACATAATTAAATTTTAATTTACCATTTTTGATTTTTAAACCATTATTAAACATTTCTCATCATTAAAAGAGCATTATAAAAATTGGATCTATTATGGACTAGTAAAAAGTCAAAAATCGTTCCAAAATCAGCATATTTACTATCGAATTATAGAATTAGTCTCCCATCGCAATAGAAAACAAAGATATTTCATATGCTGGATTATTTGTTAAAAATCCATAGCTTTGCAATAAAATTTTACAGTGCTTTAACGCATTTGTGACATACTTTTCTGATTTTCATCGATGTCCTGACATTTCAGATTGATCTTCTTGTGAACTACAGCTTGCTTCTTCTATTTTTATACGATTATAAGCTGTTATAGAATGATACGCACTTATGCGATAAAGATTGAAAACAAAAACCACTTAACTGTGCCAAACTGAAAAAAAAGAAATAACCAAAGTCTGTTGTGGTGCCCTCTAGTTACAATAAAATAAAACATAAATACAGTGAACTCTCGTTAAGACGGATAGTCAAGGGGAAGCGTTTTTTGTCCGTATTAACGAGAGACCATTATAACAGGAGTCACAAATTTGACGTTTTACATTACAGTAAAAAATACTTATTATGTACATAAGTATTAAAATATAACTAAAAATTTTATTTCTCAGACCATTTTATGCTACTTTACTAAAACTACTTAAAAAAAAAAAAAAAAAAAAAAAAAAAAGAATGTACGAGAACAATTTAAAAATGAAAAAAAATATATATATTTGAAACTCGAGATTACATTTAAGCATACTTACATTGTTACAGGTGCAAAATGTTAGTACATGAAAGAAAACGGTAGAGAGTACTTAAAAGGCTATCCAAAATAAGAAGTAATCTTCATTTGTTTTTTCTTGGTAAGTGACCTTCTTTCGATATTATTCTCAAGTTTAGCCAAATGTTCAAATGTGCTCTCAGAAACATTTTCAGTTGATTGATAAAATTTCCTAACTGTCATCAGCATATCACGGACATCTTGCACTTTTGGAGGAGAGATTTCTTCTTCCTTTTCACTATCGCTAGATGTTCCTGGATTTTCTTTTACTTCGTCGATTATTTCCTGATCAGTCAATTTTTCAACAATTCTGACATCGTTATCAAAATTTGCAAAACCGTCAGCGTCTATTTCTGTCGGAATATCACATCCCAAAGATGCTGCATCATTAAGCAATGTCTGAAGTTCGTCCATATCATGAATAATCTCATCTGACGATTCTGAAGTTTCAGTTCCGTTCACAAAGCCTGCATGTCTGAAGCAATTTGAAATTGTAGTCGATGAAACAAGAGTCCAGGCTCGTTGAATCCACTCCATGCATTTTAGCACATTGACATCAGAATTTGTCGATGTTTCAATTGAGCTCATCAAATGTGTCAGGAGAATTCGAGGATAGTGCACTTTTAATGATTTTATGACGCCCTGGTCCATTGGTTGCAAAACGCTGGTACAATTGGCAGGGAAAAAAATATTTTTTATGGATTTCAGTTCAGGTATTTCTGTAAGATGAGCCGGGCAGTTATCTATAAATATCAGAACTTGTCTTTTTTCTTTAGAGAAACGCCTGTCTAACTCCCTTATATACTTTTCAAAGAATTGCATGGTCATCCATGACTTAGAATTGGCTTCATATTTTGTAGGATAACTTTTAACCCCCATAAAACAGCGGGGATTTTTAGAATTTCCGATAACAAGGAGAGGCAGTTTCTCAGACCCATCCATGTTAGCCCCTACTAGAACAGTAACGCGTAATCTTGAATGTTTTCCACCTGTGCAATTTTCTCGTCTGAAGTGCAAACTTTGAGAAGGCTGAGCTTTATAAAAAAGTCCAGTTTCATCAATATTGAATACATTTTTAGCATCGTAGCCCTTGAGAAGGCATGGCAAATTCGCTTTCCACTCATTTATTTTTTCTTCTGGTACATTTCCAGTTTCACCGCTCACTGTTTTAAAAACTAGACCATGTCGATTCTTGAATCGCGTCAGCCATCCCTCACTTGCACTGAAGGAATCAATATTCAGCAATTTGGCCATTTTCAATGCCTTTGCTTTAAGAAGTGGACCACTAATTGCAATGTTCTCAGAACGCACTTGTTTAAACCATTTCAACAACGCAGCTTCCAGTTCTGGGTGGCCTGATCCTCGAATTTTCTTTCGAGAACCCATGACATCTCCCGATTCAAAAGTATCCATTATTGCTTTACGTTTCAGCCATACTGAGTTCACAGTTGAACGTTTAAGTCCAAGCTCTTTCACCACATCGATTTGTTTAGATCCCTTTTCAAGTTTTTGGATAATTTTTACTTTATCCAATAAAGTTATTGCAGTTTTTTTACTCGAAGCTGCAGCCATTACAGAAACACAAAAAGAAAATGTCGTATTGTTTAAAGCGAAGAATAAAGTGTCAGACTAGAATTTTTTTCTTCCCACATTAGGCACTGAATGAAACCGACCGTTAGTAATGTCACACGTCCGAACACGAGATTTAGAACTGCGCGGGCGGGAGAAAACGTGAACTGAAACCCTTTCATTTCCCCCCCTTTTTAGCCAATCAGCGCGCTATCAGAGAGCAAGCTGCGCCCGCACGACTGCTCCGTGACGCCAGAGGCGAGGTTTCTACTCCTTTCATCTTAAAAATAGAATAGAAAAAAATTTGGGATTTCGTTGTCCTGATGAATTTTGTCCATCTTAACAAATGAACTCTTAAACTGTACGTATTAAACGATGCCTGTTACATGCACTTCCTATAGACCTTAACCGGGGATTTTGTGTTTGTACGTAATAACGAGAAATCCATCTTAAACGAGGCCGTCTTAACGGAAGTTCACTGTATGTTGTAATTTAATACTTATGCTAAATTTTAATATAATTATGCTTCTTACTTTAAAAACAGAGTAGTATTATCACCGCAGCGTTTCGTTAAGACAATTTATAAATGATGTTTGTTTACAATCACGAATTGACACAATTGTTCAATATCGTTGTATTGATAAAGCATATATATATATGGAATACATTTTAAAAGTGATTTTTAAAACAATTCAAAATGCTAAATTAAAATTTAATCATGTTAACAAAATTTTTTATTGAGATTATTAAATTATAATTACAAGTGTATTTATAAAAAAAAAAAATTGAGAAAAATAAACGTAGCGCGTTCCGGCATCGAACCCGAGCCCTCGGAACAACGATCAAGCGCCATGCCAATTGAGCTATGACCAACGCAGTTGTTTTGTTACAAAGTAAGTATTTAAGTTGTGTTATAATATTAGACCCCCCCCCCCCCATTTCTCGAGAACTAAGGAGCATTGTATAAAATCCATTGAACCTGAGACTAAGGGGCTTCTACCCTACAACATATATAAAAATAATCAAAATCTGTGATTACCAAGCTTGGCACTCTCCTTGTTAGACAAATGTTTATTTTTGAATTAAGAATTCGAAAAATATTAACTTTAAGAACAGGACTGTTGCAATGATGAAAATTTTACATCACTATCTTCAAAAGTTATTTTGTGCCAACGTTTTGAAATCAGTGAAAAACTGTATGCTTATACTGCACTTACCATTCTTTTATCTCACTCTCAATTTATATATTTTTAACCAGACTTTTTAATGATATATTTGCATTTGGAAACCAATAACTGAGGTAATAAATATTCTATGTATTATAAAATGATTTGTTATTTATTTTTTTTTCATTAAAAAAATTAATTTTTAAATATCATGAAATTTAAATCTTGAGAGGTAGTTTTTGACATCATTGTTAGAAACAATGTTAAGCTGATAATAAAATGTTTCAATATTTTTGAGAAATAATGATAACGTGGTAACACCTTTTATACCCTAAAACAAATTTTCTAACAAGCCAATGAGATATTTTAGGTGTATCTAATAAAAAAAATTATCAATTTTTTTCAAATTTTAGTCATTATTTAACAAATTGCATAAGGATATAGGATAGAGACGCTTTTATTTGTTTGTTTGATTTTTAAGTAAATGTAACAACCATAAAGAAATTCCTCAAGCCAAATTTATTAGATGCAACCAATATGATGTATGGTTATTTTACGATTTAATTCTGCAGAAAAGATGTACAAAAAGAAATTAAAAGAAACAAAGTTATCTGTAAAACAGCCACTAAGAAATATTTTATTTCATTCAACTTTTTATATTTAATTTTCTGTACAACTGATAACTCTCTAAAACAATATGGTCCACATTCATCGATCTATAGTTCAACAAGTAATATCTATACAACACAATTAAGTCTGAAACAATTATAAATTCTCATAAGAATATGTTTCATTAGCTAAGACTATTTACAAAGAAACATGAGACTCCAAGGACTGTTCCAGTTTGCAATAAATGAGTCTCAATGTTTTACAATATGAAGTAAAACCTCCATAAGTTACAAGCAGATGAAATGCATTAGAATTTAAAAGTTAAGAATTAATAAACTGAATAATAAGTCATAAAAATAGAAAATTATTTTTATACAGTTTTGAATACAGTAAATAATTTAAATATATCATATACACCTTCATGTATTTTACACTCAAAACGTTCTTACAGAAGCTCTTTTGACAATTTGCATTTAAAATTGGTAATTATAGTTTAATAAATATACATTGATAAGTACACATGATATCATAAGAATTAAATAACTATTAATTTTTACAAGAAAAATTTAAACATCTCCATATCTTAAAGATATAGGTGCAAGACCAAAATAATGAATAGTTGCTTGCCATTCATATTGTCACAGTAAATATTAGACAATCAGACTTTAAGAGATAAAAGAGTTTCCCCCAAGCCGTTTCAAAAGAGTGCTGCACACTGCCTGACCTTAGATTAAAAATAATAATAATAATAATAATAATAAATAGCACCCCATATGTCCCCCTCCCTACATCTAGCACCCCATTTGCCCCCCCCCATTCAAAAAATAGCACCCTTCCTTCCCCCCCCCCCCTCAGTCAAAAAATGTGCCCACATACGCTTTTGTACTAAAAAAATTGCTTGCATAATTAAAACTGAATCATTGTTGTGTTTTGTGCCCTAACTTTTAAATATTACATTATAAGTGCCCATAAGGATCTAAATAACGGCCTTCAGAATCTAAAAAGGGTCCTTTATAAACCTGGTGGAAACTCTCAGAGTGATCTTAATAACAAGATTTATTTTATTAGTTTATATTAGTTTAATCTATTTTACACAAGCTGATATAATTTCTTAAACATAATTAACATTTCCTTTCTGCATAGAATACACTGACATATTTAAAAAATTAAAAATTCTAGTTTATTGTTAATTAAGTCAAAATAAGTTAATATAGTACTGAACAACTTTACAGAAAAAAAAAAAATTATTCATATTCTAAGTATACACCTTCTATCACAGGTTAGAAATTATTTATAAGCCACTTTTTGACATTGATTATAAACTCCATTAAAATAGAATGAAGACATTTCTGTTAAGATGGAAGAGGGAGTAAAGGCAAGGCTGATAATAAATGGCCTGTTTGTTCACAAAATATGTATGCTGAATTAGAATGACATTTTCTTAACTGATTTGATAACAAGTACTGCTTTTTAATTTAATTCAGTGTAGACTAATATATTTAGACACATATTAAAAGAGATAGCTGTAATTAATGAGATTGACCTCGATGAATGCTGAAATATATTATACAGCAACCCAGTAGCAGAGAATTCTCCAAGTGTCTGCGACAGATACTTTAGAGGCATAAAAAAAATCTGCAGGTAAAAAATTTGGCAAATGAAGCATTAATTAATCAATCAAACACTTGTTACATCTTTATTCATTTTTATTAATAATAATCTTAAGTTTTTGTATTAAGTAATAAAGCTAGCTAAACATAATATAACTTGAAATAAAAGTTTGATGGAAAAATAATCTGCAAAAGAGAAAAGAAAATCTGCTACGCCCGTCTCCCGTCTTGAACTTTCTGCTACCAGGTACATCAAATGATATAAAATATAATTGTAAATGTTAATAATTTGCATTAAACAAAAGGGTGCCTTGCAAAAAATATGAAATATCAAAATATTTATCTTAATTCAATAATTTATTTTTTTTGCGCTATTTATCAAATACAAAAAATTAGCTACAATTGCATTCTCATATGACTAAATCCTGATATCACAATAATTTGTTTCATTTCTTGGTAATATGCATTCATACACTGCAATTTAACGATTAAATTTTAGTAATGGGTTGAATAGTAGATCTCAATCATTATTATTATTATTTTGTACTTTAAATTTTGTCTAAACAAAAAAATATTTTGATGCACCTTAAGATACTGAAAAATAAAGGAAAGTACAATATTAGCGAGAAATATAGATAAAGGTTCTTAAAATATTATGCATATTGCATGAATTAGCTTTTATATAACAATTAAATTATCATACATGTCTATTGAAATAAGCATTGCTTATTGAGCAATTTTATGAATCTATAAGGAAAATTTCAAGAAAAGTATAAAATTTTTAAAAAATCCCCTTTTATTTCAAATGTTTAAATAGTAACTGTTCTTCAAAATAATTTATGTATTTCAGAAATATGTCCACCCAGGTTTGCATTAAAGTGCGGGATTGCTTTGTCACATGATTTGAACAATATTTTTAAGAATCCCCCTTAATATAACTCGACCTTTTTGAACAACTCACTTAAAATTGATCCTACATTCCCCCCCAATGCGAAGCCTTCCTCTTCCTCTTCCAGAGACTTTAAAATTTATATATGTGTCAATATTTTACAGATTCTGCTTTGAAACAGAATCATTTTTCAGCAGGAAAAAAATATTTGAAAGTACTCCAAAAATAAATAAAATAACTATCCCATTAAAATTTTCTCTGCACTTATATTTAAATGCAATCACGATACATCATTTTCATGCAACTTGTTACCAGCATTATAAATAGATGCAACATAAAATAAACAAAGAAAAAACATCCTTCAGGTGATATTTCCCACCTTACTTTTCAAAGAAAAAGCACCAGAAACACTACCGATAAGCTTAGTCAGTCACAAGTATTTCTTAAAAAATGAAAAATAAACACAATATTAAATCACAAGTAACAGGAAAGAAAAATGCATTTTGATCGACTCTTTCCCTATTATCATCAAAACTATTTTTACAGTTTTTTGGAAGCCAGCCTGTCTCTTCATTTAAATTTAGTACACATTTCTGTGAAAGCTTAATTATAATTAACATAATATGCAATTAATATTTAAGTAATGAAATTATATTCATTTATACTTGAGAGAGATTATTGAACAATTCCATGAGTAGAAATAAATTAGAATGAAAGCATAATTTATAGACCAGAAGGGAAAAAAAAAAAACAATAATCCATGTGCTTTGCAAAACTAAGCATTATAAAAATATGTCAAGCTTACATAAATAAGACACCAATGGTTACTGTAAAGTAGTAACTTATGGTGGTACTAACAAGAACAATAAATGTTCTTTGTACTTAATATAATTCTTTTATACACAAGATTTCTTAGCATCAAATTACTTTGATTTATTGGACCATATAAAATAATTTTATGTTATTTCCAACAGAAACATAGCAGATCAATTTGAATTTACAAAATATATCTTACAAGTTTATTATTATTTTTTTTTTTTAAGTTACCAAGCATATGTTTTGATGATCAACAACAAATATATATATATATATATATATATATATATATATATATATATATATATATTTGTTTGGCAGTTGTTATATAAAAAAAGATCTATAATAAAAGTTATAAAAAAGATATATAAATGAGTAAAATAGCCTACTTAGTAAAAAAATTCACTTTATTTAGTCTTATAGCTAAATAAGTTTTTAAATATGCAATTAAAATAATTTTAAAATTAAAGTATTGAATAAACTGGTGTGATACTATAAAAGCATAATTTTAAAATGTTGAATATAAATGATTTTACAGGTGAAACATAGAGCAATAAATTGTTGGCTGTAAGGATGTTACACAAAGCCTACAAATACAACAATATTATTTAAAATATTCATTAAGAAAAAATGTAGTTATAACTTTCTATTGCAAAAGTACTTGAATATTTACAAAGAAATTATAAGCTGGTTATGTATATAATAAAATAAATATCTATTAGAATTTAAAAAGAAAAAATCTAAACACGAGATATTACATTGAAGATTCAAAAAAGAGACAAGCATGAAATTTAAGAAGAATGAAATCTCAGTTTATATATGGATTGATCAGAAAATCTCAGCCCACTAAATTGTGCACATGGCATGAGCACAGAAATTCTTGAAAGTTTATATATATATAATGTATAATTTCATTGATATAATACATCCATGATCATGAATGAGATCTTTGCCTCCTTGTATAGTGTGTGGACTGTTGCTGTTCACTGCCCATCTGAAACAAGCAATTCATATCAAATCAAAATATGAACCAGGGGGAAAGCAGACTGAGACTTTCGAACACAGTATCAGAATTATTATTATACTTTACCAAAAAAAAATAATAATAATAATAATGACAAAAATAAATATAATAAATGTCTTATTGAAAAGATTAGACAAGCAGTAAAATAGTTTTACTGCAAAAATAAAGAAACAAAAGCTACAATTATTTTGGATTATGTCAATTTATTTCTGAGCTGTATATTTATTGTGAAATTTAAAAACAAAACTTTGAAGCAGAAACAAAATGCAAGAAATTTTTACAAAAGAATGGGAGAGGGGAAACCCGTTTTTCTTCTCTTTTAGACTAAAATTTCAGTTCAAATTATTTGAACATGAACTATAAATTAAGCTAACAGGAAAGCAATTTATTTATTTTACATGAAATTGCTATACAATTATTATTATAACTACACAAATATTTCAAGCCTTTTCTCCAAACAATTTGAAGGTTAAATTCCCTATAGCCAATTTTTCTTTTATAAATTTTTAGAGCATCTTCTTTGCAAAATTTGACAATGTTTTTACAAATCAACATTTGTATTATTATTATTGTGAAACTCTTTAACCCCTTCATGATGACCGTCATGTATAAGTGATGCACAAAATGCTAAGAATCCTTAATTATTCATACCAGTAACTTTTTATTGAAAGTTTTGCCTTATTTAATCAAAGCATTTCTGCTAAATAAAAAATTTCTCTTTTGAAAAACTGGTAATAAAAGATTAAAAATTCTGTAAAGGATGTTCTTTGCAAAGAGGTTAAAACTATACATAAAACAGAACAGACCATTTAAGGAGATAAAATTTTGTTGCACAGAATGTGCAGCACTACATTTCAAAAATGTATTTTTGAAACAAATAGACTGCAAACTATCCAAGTGACAAATTACTCATAACTTGGTAGAGTTTGATGCCGAAAATTAACAGTTCCATATATCAGACTTTTAAACTTTCCTCCACATTTATCACAGATTCGTTTAGTTATATAATAATCAAGATTGTCATTTAATGTTTATGACTACTTTCTTCTTATTTAAAAAGATAACAGTGAAACAATAATAATAGAATCAAACAAGATATATACAAACAAAATATACATAAATATCACAACCAAACAAACTAGATGATGGTTATGAAGTATTTTGCATAATGTAACATCCATACACTTCAAATATTTGAGCCACATGATACTGTTGTAATATTTACTATGAGAGTAAATTTTCTTAGTTTCCAATAACTTAAAATTTGATAACTTATAAAATAAATTATAATGGACTAGCTTTATGATTGCACTTTTTTTTAGGTAAATGCAAATGAAAACAAATAAAAGTTATATAAATTAATAACAGAGATAAAATTAAAAACGATTCAATAAATTTTCTTCATAGATATATTAACTTAAATAACAGCAGTATAATACATATATGGCAACTTGAAATTATGATTTAAGTCGGGCTTCAATATCTTATGTTAAGTATTACCACAAGTCTGACTCCTAATGACTAAAAATAATTCTCAGTCTCTAAATCAATGATTCTCAAGTATCATTAATAATTTTTTTTTTTAAATAGTCACTTTTTTTTAAAGAACATACCAATTCTTTAATAAAACACCATAACTTAACTCATTTTATCTTTTTCATTAAGTTAATGCAAAAGGAATACGTCTGATATTTTGTACTAAAATAAAAGGTCCTAATTAATTGCTATAGTAAATTTTGTTCATAAGTCAGATAAGTTAATGAATTTATGAAAGGCTGTCACCACCCCTCCTTATTTTATTTATTCTAAATATTACATGTTAAAATTATGACATCATTCAAGATAAAAAATAGGTTTTTCTTTAATTCTTTGGTACTGATAATATAAGTTAATTACATTTCTTTATGATTATAATCATTTTCATGAGATTGTTGTACTAGCAACAGTCATATACACTAATCATTTAAAAAAACACTTATGTTCTTCAGAGTGCAGAATAATTAACAGTTCATATTGCCAGTGTCTAAAAAAACACAAATGGCATACGGTATAATCTACTGAAAGTGCTTACCACCAAATTTTCCATCTAAAAATGTGATAGGGAAAACCTGTATACCTTGGGCAACTGCCCTTATTGTAAATAATATTTGGATCTAAGTTTTATTATTTCATCAGGGTGAAAGACAACATCAGTTTTTATTATAACAGCCTTTTTTAATTTCAGAAGAATGACATTCTGAGAAATAAGAAGTGGAAAACTACTTTCAAAACACAAAAGTAAAATTTTGCAGCTGAATTGTTTTATTATTTTACAAAGGTAAACAAAATATTTTTCTTTTAACTACAATATCAAGTTTTAATTTGTTATTTGAAGTGATAAATGAGATATCAAATATATCACCTATCCATGTAGAATGTTTAATAGAACTCATTTTGTATGAAATTACCCAATGTTGTACTTAGGGCCACATAATTGCCTTGTACCTAGAAAAACTTCAAATTGTAATGTTGAAAAAAAGAATTCATGAAAAAAGCATTTTCATTTTATGTATAAAGCTTATATGCTAGAATTTTGAAAATTTTTGGCATTTAAATAATTTCTATATGGTAGGTTAGGGATATGTTAACTTGTGAGTTATTTTTTCACATTATTAAAAATAATAACAACATTTTAAATAAGTGGATTTCTGACTCATGTGTTATCTGATGATGACTGATTGTTTTATAACCACACATGCACATTAATTTAACTGTTTTAAAATTAGTTAGTAGTTCAGTTTTTATCTGTTAAACAAAAAGTGGCCCAAGGTGCAAGGGTCTCTCATATATTTATTAAGGGGGTTTTCAATTTTTTTTCTCTTCACCACTCAACAATGCAAAGCTTTCTGACACATTCAAGAAGTCATTTTTATGCATAAATACTTGAAAGCTGCAGACATTTCTACTTAAGAGCCAAAGAATCCAATAGTGTTTTTCCATTTCCCACTTCTTAAATTATAATTTATTGTTCCCTCATGACATTTTCTGTGGCTGTTGTGTCCTAAAAATTGCCTAAAAACTCCCACAGTATATTCCATTTTTCCCCTCTTTAAATGAGAAATATTTGTATCTGAATAAGAATACTGGCAAATTTTATACATTTATAAATAAAGGGTCTTTTTGAATGATCTGAAGTTTTAATTTTAAAACAGTCTTGATATACTATCTCAAAAAATGTAATTTCAGTTATGTTTTTCTATTAAAGAAGTGATATACCAGTATTACACATACAAATATTAAAAACTTCCTCTGCATTACAACTTCTGAGGGGCTCCTCCCACCTACACATACACACTCCATTCTTTTTTCTCTCTCTCTTACCTTGTTTAACACACAACCAAAAAAAAAAAAAAAAAAGTGAGAAAATACAACTGAGAATCACAACTTTAGAGAACAGTCCACCTTTTAAAATCTTTTTTGATCTACATCAAATCATTTTGAAAAGATAAACAATAGCACATGGCCCTGAAGACAAAGCATACTTTACAATGGTGTAGGATAGTCCACAGGGTTATTTATTTTTAAAATGACTAGATTAAGTAGTTAAATCGCTCTCTTTTTTTCTCCAGTACTTGATAGCCAAGCCTCTAAGAACTGCTTTGGTTAGCTATCATCAAAATATCATCTACAGCATGAGGTGAAAGTTCAATTGGCATTGTAGAGAATAAAGATGGATGAGGAGAAAATAAATATGCTGAATTTTTAAAATTCAGAGCTCTGTTTTATCAATCAAATTTAGTTTTTACTGAAGGCAAAAACATATTAAGCCCACACCTAAAAAGAAATTAAGAATGTAATTATTTTCATAAAAAAATAATAATATACAACTTTTAAAATTATAATAATAATAATCACAAGTATACAATTAATTTTTAAGCCAAATAAAGAATCTGGAGGAAGAACTGCAATTTTATTTAAAAACAGCATTTTAAAATTTCAAATTTGTATAGCTGTTTCTACCTTATTTTGCTGTGAGATAAGAACAAGCTGTCTCATAAATGATTAAAATATAGGAAAGAACTCTTCAGGCATTACTTAATTTCACCATTATTTCATCTTCATGAAAAGAGTACTGGCTTTAGCCTTAATGACAAATAGTATTTGTAGACCAAAAACTATCTATTAAATCATAATAGAATAAGGAACAAGATTTTGTGAGTTCTGCTTCAATATGGTGTACAGATTATTAATTTATGTTATATTACTTTTTCTCACTTTTAGCTAATTCATTTCTTTTACTGGAAAAGGACCTGTGCATGTCTTGTAAATTTGATATTCATACTTGTAAATATACAACTGCTTTTTCTAATTTGAATTTTCCTTCAAAGTACAATAAAGCAAAAGTGTGTATATGAGTAAGGCTGATGTTATATCGGTGGTTACAACAACCATCAATCAATTTTGCTTTTGAAAAAAATTATTAACTTTAAAAAAAAAAATGTACTTTCAAATGCAATTTGTTTGAAAGCTGCATCTTAATTTCCTGATATTTTATAGTTATTTAAAAAAATGTCAAGTATGATGTTTTAAAAAATCTATGTCTATGTCAATCCTGATTCTGGAAAAATTATCTGCGTACACTTAAAACAATATAAATAGTTTAACATTTCTTTCCAGCTGATATTCCATATCAAAAATAACACAAATAAAACACAAATTTAACAGATATATAATCTAACTAACACTTAAAGCAAAGAAATGATTAGAATCAAAAGAATTATTATAAATAGTGAAGGCTTGGGTGATTTTTTTGGATATTAACAGCTGGCATACAGTTACTATGAAAGCACCATTTTTAATAAATTTCAAAATTTTATTTGAATACCTAATTGATCAAGGGTGCCCATATGATTAATTTTATGGGGATTGGGGGGTGGGTCTGAAAAAAAATCTCAACTTTCTTCAAAGCTATCATACATTTTGTTAAATATTCAAGGTACTAAAATACAACAAAATCTGTCTACGTCGAATCCTAATTTGATGTTTTTCTGTGACGTTTCTATCGAAGAAAAAAAGGATTTTACTGATTTTTTAAAAATTTCATTATAATTTAATATTACTAGAAATGTTTGTGAGATTACTAAAAACTAAATTTCATATGAATTAAAATTTAATTTATCGCTCTTTATTTTTCATTAATGCAGAAGTTTCAACTGGGCAATACAATTACTCTTTAGTACTAATACACCATAATCGCTAGTACTTTTAAAAAAAAAAGCAAATTGTAGATTTCGTTTATTTTTTGAAAATCTATCTATAGCCAATTCTTTTAAATTCATATCTTTAATTCTGTCTTTGTGGATGCTTAATAAGCACAAATTTGATAGATGCTCTTGACTCATGGTGTTCCTCAGCCCCGTCTTTACTTGCCTAAGGATACTTAAATGACCTTTCTACAGTGCATGTTGTTGGCCAAATTGTCATATAATTTAATATGGCTGTCTTAAGTGAAGGGGAAAATGCAGTTTCTGCTAGGAGATCATTTATCATGACATTCTCACCACAGTCTTTGCTTTTCCATGAATCAATCTATGTTCTTGCTTACAGCTCAAAATTCCCAATATTATAAAACTCAGATAGCTCCTTAAAATCTTTGACCAAAATAGTTTTTCCATATTTTTTATCATATTGGGATAAAGTAAAATTTCTTTCAATGGTGTTTCATTTCGATCCATAAACCTTGACTCAAGGGATAATTAAAGAATCAAAATATGGATTAAAAAGTGATGCTCTATAATAATCAAGAGAAGTGGCAGCAGGAATGTTCGAATGATGAGATTGTCTAGACATTTTCAAATTGATTTCTAGACAATACAAGTTTCCATTGCTTTCATGAAAATTTCTGAAAATTCTTCTTCCGATTCCATCCTGTGCATACGAAAAATCTCAAGTAACTCCTTTATGTGCTAATGTACAGAATGAAAATCAGAATCTACAGAATGTAATTTGTTTACAACTGGCTCCAGATAGGAAGAATATCGAAAAATTATTTTAAGCCATACAGTAAACACTACAGATGATGTTGCAGCATTTAACTGAAAGGCTTCTGGGTTTGTGCCATTGTTAAGAGAAAGAGTACAGAGAGTTTCTTTAACAGTGGCAAAATGATTAGAAAAATGTCGTGTGGAGATATACTTTCCTGACCACCTTGTTTCACATAGACAGGAATGTTTGGATTTTTTTTTTCTAAGAGTGCTCTACCTAAAAAATTGTATCACTTGTTTTATTTTTGTGTTTCTTATTTCTGGAATTTGGAGCTTGGATGGCTTTACCTTCCATTGTAGAACATCCATCAAACACCAAACCAATAGGTTTTGTCATTTCTAGTCTTAGTTTTTCTGTGAATTTGAAATCTGCTACACTTTTTGCATATAATTTTTTTCAACTTGACAAAATCCATGAATTCTTCTTTTATGATGCAGCCAATATCAACATCTTCAGAGACATGTGTCCTTTCCTGCTAATCTCAGCAGTTTCATCAGCCAGCAAAGAAAATGCATCACATGCATTGACCTCTTTTACGATCGTTTCTTGGATTATAATTCCACAAATGTTTATCAAATCATTTTGGACACTGTGTGAATTATATTTAGCTTTTTCTCAGTATGTTGTTCTCAGATGGTCTTCGAGTATTTTGTCACCTGAATCAACGCAGAACTCAAGCAAATCTTCAAAATTCCCACTTTGTGAGAGTTTTCCACGAAGTGAAAGGTCATAAGTGCCACAGTATATTATTGTTTACAAAATAGATCCAAGTTTAGTTCTGTTTGACTGAATTACTTCATCTCTAGCTGAATCCAAATGTTCAATTATGTTTTTCCTTTTCATATGCTTACAGAATCAGAGAAATTTCTGGTATTAGGTGCCAATGGGATTTGTCACATGCCCTTACATCTTCATGAAAATGCTTTAAGTCCTTCTGCACATTAACTAGAAATGCATCAAAAAGATCTCTTCTTAAAATTGGTTTGAACAGTACATAATACTTACAAAGTCCACCTTTCAAAGAAGGAGAATATATGAGCCAGGGATATGTTTCTAACCAACTTTTCTGAAACTTGCATTTATCTTTACCAAAATTGAGCACATCTTTTTAAAAATTGTGAATAGAAAACGTTACCTTTGGATTTGTACTTTATATCATCTGAAACATATGAAAATGAATTACCTAAATATTGACATAAACCATAACATGCAAAAAAACTTTCAGAAATGGAAATATCAATTCTTGAGTCAGGGAGACTGGCTGGAATGCATTTGTACTGTGTACTAAACCGGATTCTGCCTTACCAATGAATAGATCGCAGCACGCTAAAATGGACAAATGGTTGGGACATTATTGCTAAACGGGCTTTAGTACATCGATTCAATGTTTCAGGATGTCTACAACTTTAGAACAACATTAATTATTTATATTATTATAATAAACAAAGATTCTTTAATGATATTTAGAAGAATTATTAGGTTTCAGGTCAACGAAAATTATTTTGTGATGTTCCAATTGACTTCAGATAGAAATTTCGGGTTTGTGCTGAATATAACGTGACACATTCAGGATTCTAATCCTTATTAGATTCGGGAAAATGATTTTTCTTAATTAAAAATTGCACTGTATCATTCACATCTTTTTGTTAAATCTGCCTCTAATTTCTGAGTGTTTTATTCATGCAAAATTATTTGTACAGTTATACCTGTGAAAAAGGAATCCGTCTATAACGAAATCCTTCCTTATGCAGAAAAATGTTATCGTCTCATAGGAAACAAACCAAACCTGCTGAGATAAAAATCTATCTAAAACAGAATTTGTTTCTGATCTCGTAGTTTTCCTCTTTGTAAAAAGAAAACTATTCAAAAGGACTAATTAAAAACTTATGAAAACAGAACCTGTCTAAAACAGAATCCAGCTTTAAAAGAAAAAAAAATCATGGTTATGACAAAATGAATTCCCAATAATTATACCTGTTAAGATAGAAACCTGTCTAAAATTTCTTCTGGTGCCTTCTGATCTTGTCTAGGCGGGTTTTACTGTGCTTAGTTTTTACACGATAAAGTTAAAATTTTCATATCTTGCAACTGATTTATATTGAAAAAAAGATTGACTATAACAAAATCTAGAGGAGGGGGCGTATGAAGCCCCTCTTGCCCCCCCCCCCCCCCATATGGGCACCCTTGTAATTGATGTTTTTCATATAAATAATATATGCTTTTGTTTGGTGATGTTAGTGGACAATAAAAAAAATAATAAATATAGTAATAATAATAGTAATAAACATATAAATTTATTAGAGTTTTCAATTAAAAATTATTTTTATCTATGTTCTGTATAACCAGGGAAGCACCGGTTGGATCCCCTGGTTTAATAAACACAAATATTCTAAAATATTGAAAACTGGTAAATGTTTTAAGAACAGATATTTTATAGAGTTCTGTCAAGATCCAATCCACCAGGCAAACTGCTCAGATAAAATTTCACCAAGCTTCTACCCAATACCATTTATTTTCATTTGAATGCCCTCCCTAATTAAAAAAAAAAAAAAAATGCTGTATGTAAAAGCTCACACTGGGAGGTTTCTCCCTATGATATATATGGCTTTAAAAAACACTGTTTTATATAATCTATTTAATTATAAACTGTGATACACTATATTCATTGATGTTTTTAAAAATTCTATTAAAACAAACAATAAATCAGTTCAAATATATATTAAATATAGTAAACTTTATGTTATGTGGAAAACAATAAAATATGATTAAATGCTTTAAATGAATTTAGCGAACGAAGTTGGAAATAAATTTTAGAGTTTAGTCAGTTGTACTATTTATAACAACACAGTAATAGCTTGCAAAAAGGATAGAAAAAAATAATGCAACTTAAATGGGAAAAACTCAGTGGCTCAGTGAAAAAAAGATCATTGGTTTTCAACTAGCAGCTTAGACACTTATTTTTGCATCCTGTGAAGCTCTTTTTCAGAATTTTGTGGTACACTTTTTTTCTGGGAAATGAAAAATGTATAATTGCAAATAAAAAAAAAATCATACAAACTCAATGATTTTTATTTAACAATATATTTAAATAACATATTTTCCTATTCATGTGACACACAATCACAATCGCACATTCACAGAAATTTAAGCTTTGTTACAAATGACATAACTCACTACATAATTAGCATGATCATTTGCAGTTATGATGAAGAACATATAAGAAGCACATATAAGTTTGAAAAAAAAAACAAGTATAGTAACTTAGATATTGAGATGCTTCAGTTTGTTCCATGCACTATGATGCAAGAAATGCATAAATAAAATACTTGTATTGCTAAGAGATGATAAAAATTATCATTTGACATTGAATTGAATGAGCCTTCAATGTGTAGTAGTTATGTACATTTTAAATCTTTTCACTTTGATTCAGAAGTAAATTTTTTTAAACTTTACATTAACCACTGAATAAACTACTATAACAAGTAAATCAGGTGATCCAGCTTAGAAAATTTCACTGACAGTCAGAAATCAACATTATTGGTTAATTATGTACTTATTGGATTAGGGTGGGGATTATTTCTTGTTTCAAAACTGCACATAGCCTTGACAGAATTACTTTAGTTTGATTTTAATTTTACTTATGATTTTAATTTTTTACTTCAATTAATTAATTGAACACTTGCTCTCCAAACAATCTGTTCTATGCTGAACTTCAAGATGATTTTTTACTAAATTTCTTATTCATGGAATGCCCACAAAAAATATTTTAGCAATTTGTAAGATTTACATAATTTATTTCAAACTTTATGCTTTTTTTTATTAAACATAGATGCATAATAATAGCACACAAATATGCAAATACAAAAACAAAGTTTAATGAAAATATTTCTTGACATAATACATGGGGTACTTTTTTTTAAAAAGTAAAATCAAAATCCAATATTCAAGTAACATCTAATCACAGTCCTCTGTTTTTTTAATTGATTCATTTTAAAAGACCTTTCAGCAGTTTACAGTAACGACTGCATACTTTCATTGATTATTAAAAGCTTGTAAAGAATGAAAACCCATATTATTTCACGTGTTTAAATAATATAATCCATTCACATTAGACTGTCTTTTAATCCTTTTTACTTAAATTACATATCGGTATCCTATAGAAAACACTATACAATTTTATTACATTACAATAAATTTAAACAGAACTGAAAAATAAACCTTGTTATCTTGATCTGTTTGAGTAACATCTAGTCACAGTACACTGTTGATAACACTAGAAAGACGGCAAAATCAAACTTCCTACAATGACCGTAACAGCCAATTTGACCATTGTTTAGAAAAAATCTCTGGCCAATAGGAATCTACCTTCTTTGACCTTGGCCTGACTGCAAGTGCATTCTTGATTCATGTTATATGTGGAAGAGTTGAAGAAAAAAACCCGAATGATTCCTTTATTTTTTTCACAAGATTCAAGATATCGGTCAAAATGACCGCTCTGGGCTTTCTAGGTATATTTACAGAAATCTAATGAAAAAAATTATTTTTTTTTTCATTTTTTTTAAGTGAAAGGATATGTGCAGAGAAAAATATTGGAAAATGTAATGGAAGGAAATTATCAGACTATAAAAAATAAATGAAATATATGAATAATCTCCAACTATCGGTCAAATCGACTGCTTCGGGCATTCTAGTGTTAATCCATTTCTGTAATTTGAATTATTTATTGATATTCTGTAGAAAATAGTACATGGTCATTAATCAGTTTTATCATTCTTTGGCATATTTTGTTAATTTTAGAGTTAATAGTTTTTTGCTAAGAATAGAAAATTTAATTTTTTGAAAATGAAGTTTATAAAAGCATGTAGCTTAAGTAATTATCTGCTTAAATATTTAACTCTTATTTTTTTTTTTCTGCCCATTATTTATGTTGTTTTAAAAACTGAACTCACAAAGAAAACAAATTAGTTTATTTTCAGCATCTTCAAGGATTTTTAAAACATTTCATATCTCTGTTTATAATTCACTTAAAATGTTACATTTGGTTTCAAATTAAAGTACTACTTCATTAGATTCTTCTACTTTGTTTTATTTTTCTGTGATGTTTGGTTCCTTTGATATCTGATATTTTATGCTGGCATGTTTGGCAAAATTAATAGGGAGAAGTTGTCTCCTGTAAGTAAGCAGTCTGGTGTTTGCTTCTTGGCATTTTTTTTGTCTGACAAGCTTAAGTTTTTTTTTTCTTTTTTCTAAAGCTTGTAGCAACCATCCTACTAGATAAAAATAATGTAGAAAATTAAAGAATTTCACAACGTAAAAAAATCTAACATTTTACAGTTTTAAATATGGATTTCTTTTAAAAAAGGACAGGAGATCTGGCCAATGATATTAATTATCTTTTTCCTGACTTGTATAAATGTTTATGTGGTTAAAACTTATAAAATGGAGTTAAAAAAAGAAAACTTTTTAAAAAGACAAAAAAAAAAAAGACAATGAAGTATTTCAACTTAAAGAGCAATCCAAAAGTATTCTGCAACAATGATATATTTAATAATAGCAATAAAAACATACTCTTAATGTGAAGTCCCAGCTTCCAGTCGATAGCGCTGTACCATCAGGGGACACTTTTAAACAAGTTACTCTATTTTCATGGCCATATAATATACTTAGACGGACACACTTTAAACTGTCCCAAACGTTAACAGTGTAGTCATTATATCCAGCAAATAATAATCGACCTACAAAATTTTTTTTTTGGTTAACATATTTAATATAAAATATTGCAAAGAAATTTTAATGCCACTAAAAAACATGCACAACACATTTAATAAGATTCTCTTTATGTGTATATATATAAATTTACACCTAAAATATTTTTTAACATTTGCATATGTTAACTGAGCTTTGTTAGCAAAGCAACTTGTTACAAACAACTTCTTAGAATTTTTTTATCATAGATAGATGTTATCAGAATTCAATAATGACATCCAAAAAATGTATGCTTATTTTATTTTTCACATTAATTATATTATATACATAGATTTAAAGGGCTAGATTGGGCTTTTTACTTCTTCTATGAGAAGGGATTTCATTCTTGACAACGAGTCTTGATAAGATACACTGTTAAAAATCTGCAGCAAACTGTCCAGTCATTAAAGAGTTTTTAAAGAAAACAGTTACATAACCTAATTTATCTCTATTCTGATCAATGAGAATGCCTCATAATTTAGTCAAGTCACCATCATCTATTTGGTTGAATGATTGGACAGTTTGCTGTAGATTTTTAACAGTGTAAGGGAGAAAAAAATGGAACTATTTCTCACACAACTGATAGGAATCTTCTAATTTAGAAAAATTTCTATAAGAAGGCACTGTTTGTTGACCATAAAACAACACACTTAATATAATTCAAAATATTTTTCACTTTTATTTGAATATTCATTCTATCATTTTTATGCATCTTAATAAACACTTAATTTTCTTCAAGGAAAAGGAGAATAGGAAAAATTTCTTGACCATTTTTTTTTTCACTCTTAATGTTAAAATAGAAATTTAAGATTACCTTAAAATATAAACTGATTATTTTGTTTTTAATAAATGGATCATAACAATTAGAGATACACATCAAATTTAATGTCATTTTGGGATTTTATTTTTTGAAAAGTCCAAAACTGGTTAAAAACATAGTATTTCATAAAAACAGTACTACCTCATTGTATTGATCAGGTCAAAAGAATGATACATCATCTTTTTGAAAAAACAAAAAGAATGATACATATGCAAATGCAATATAACAAAAGGAATTAAGATAATAACATACAAGTAAATTATTTTTGTTACCAATATGTTAATTTATAATTATATTCCAATTTTAACAAAATTAAGAGAAAGTTATTGCAGTCAACATACATATTTCTATATATACTAGTAGGATCACCTGATTTAACCCATGTTAACTGCCAACAAATAAGTTCTTTCCCTCTCTCCTGCATCTGCCATATTTGACTCTAATATTAATTTATTTGCACCACGAGAAGAAAAATCATAAAATTGTGGTTTTGCACTGATTCACCGTGGTTGAATATGGCAGATGCAAGGGGGTAGGAATGGCTTCAAGTGATGTTATTTATCTCGACTCCTCCTACTCTATCTTCCTAGATCTTTACTGGTGCCATTTTCTAATTAAAATTAAAGATAACTTATTATTATTTTTTTAGAACAAAAAATTATGTTATGTTAAAAAAAACAAGCATTTTCACTCATCAAGCTGCTACATTTCAATATTTTTTTTTTATTACACTGATACTGAGATTGAGACACTAATCTCAGAAGGTGGCAAAATGCTTCAGTAAGTGAAAATGACATCATATTTAACAGAAAATAAGCATTTTCTTTGATAAAACAAAATATTTTGCAAATGCATATACACTTTTAAATATACACTAAAACACTTTTATTTTGCTTAAAAGACGTCAACATAAACATTAAAGATGTTAAAATTTAAAATTTACATGTTTCGATTTGTTCATCCTCATGAACATGATGAACAAATCGAAACATGTAAATTTTAAAATCTTTAATGTTTATGTTGACATCTTTTAAGCAAAATAAAAGTGTTTTAGTGTATATTTAAAAGTTAATTCTAATGGACGTATTTTGACTCTCCACGTTATTTGAAATATAATAACATTTGAATTGAATGCATATATAGTTGAATATGGCAGATGCAAGGGGGTAGGAATGGCTTCAAGTGATGTTATTTATGTCGACTCCTCCTACTCTATCTTCCTAGATCTTTACTGGTGCCATTTTCTAATTAAAATTAAAGATAACTTATTATTTTTTTTAGTTGAACAAAAAATTATGTTATGTTAAAAAAAACAAGCATTTTCACTCATCAAGCTGTTACATTTCAATATTTTTTTTAATTCCACTGATACTGAGTTTGAGACACTAATCTCAGAAGGTGGCAAAATGCTTCAGTAAGTGAAAATGACATCATATTTAACAGAAAACAAGCATTTTCTTTGATAAAATAAAATATTTTGCAAATGCATCTACAGGAGATAAATTTCTGAACTTATTACTCGCCAGTACTAATATTAGAAACTGAAGTCAAGAGTTTGTTCAAATGCAAAGTTGTAACTGGCAAACATGATCATGTTTGGAAATATATTTATTAATAACCTATTGCACATTAAAATATTTTTTAAATGCTGAATATGAATATGAGAAGTGCATATGTAAATTTTGCAATTGTGAAAATGACATGTTTAGATTTTGTTGGAAAAACAAATCTATGATTGTGTCAAAGTGACATTTTTTGCTGATTTTTCATTTCATAATATCAAAGATCATTTTGTAACACCAGAGCCTCAATTGATTACTCCATCATAATTACTTATCTTGATTACATGTTACTGATCACTAATACAAAGATTAATTTTTCAATAATTTGAAAAGTGTAAGTCAATGGAAATAGTATTTTGATAACTTTGGTTTAAAATAATATTTCTTTTAAGAGTTAGACTACACAATATAAGATTGATTTTTTTTATGTAATTATTTTTGTATTTTATTATAAGTTGAATCTAACAGTTCCTCTTTAAACATTTTCTTTCACCAAATTTTGGTGGATTCCGTTTCATAATAATAAAAGCATATTTAATATTTTAATAAAATAAGAGTAGCTGTTTTTGAATTGTGAGCAGAAATCTGATAAAAATTTTAAAATGTAACATGGATGTTAATTATTATACCCTTTCTAAACAAAAGAACTAATCACAATTAAAAAATATAATAAAATCCTGTTTCAGATTTCTGAGAAAACATGGTAAATAATCTTAAAATCTATAATGCCATTTTCTTAATCCTTCCAGTGGAGAAGGTAGATACAAAGAAAACTATTGTTATTCCTTATTTTCACTTCTTTCTTTCATAATAATAATTTTTTAAAGTTTAAATTAATTATCTAAACTAAATGCAGTTTTAACAACCTGAAAAATGTATAATGTAATATTTAATAAGTAAAATAATAGAAATCATTAAAACACCATATGATAAATCAGTATTGAATACTAAATGAAATTTTATACAAATTAATAATACAGTAAAACTTGTTAAAATGGAAACTATATAACAGAAACTTTTTCCAAACTGATTTTTTTTTTTTTTTTTAGTATTTGTTTTTTCTTTTAGTTCCTTAAAATTCCATCTTAACAAATTTTACTATAATAAAAAAAACTATTCTATTAGCATAAATATCAGGTGTATAAATATCACTTAATTATTTTTTTTAATAAATGCAGATTGATACATACCACTTACAGAAAAATCCACCGAATTTACGCCAAATATAATACTTTGTTTAGAATAAACTGCTACTTCTCTATCAGCTCGGAGATCAAATAAACGGCACTGAAAGAGTGAATCCCCAAAAAATTTACAATAAGGAAAATTGGTGTGTGTAATATATATATTTTTTTTTTCAAATATAGACTTACAAAGATTTATCAAAAATATTATGCATCGTAGCTAAAAAAAAAAAAAAGAGGACAATATATTTTTTTTTACTCACAGTGGAATCATCCGAGCCTGTAGCTATAGCATCACCACTTGGATAAAATTTAACAGAGTTTATATCAGATTCATGGCCTTCAAATTGCTGTACACATTGGCCAGTTCTCATATCCCACACTAAAGCTTGGCGATCACAACCCTACAAAAAATAATGATTCATTGAAATGCAAATAATAAAATATTCATAGTAAACCAACATGTATTATTTTTTTTTAATCACATTCAAAAAAGAGTTTGTGATTGTTTACTAACTAAAATGGTTTAAAAAGAGATAAAAATTCTCGACTGAAGCAATATCATAAAATAACTATGAAGAGAAATTTAAGTATAAAAAAGAAAATAAATAGTAGTAACCATAGCTAACTAAGATTAAAAAAAAACTCTTACTTTTTTTAAAATGAGAAAGGTAAAAAGAAAATATGTTGCAGCCAGATGGTCAAATATCTAATTGCAACTTATACAGATTATCCAATCAAATTGATGCCTTTTCTACTTCCTACAATATCACTTATAGTAAGTGCTCTATCACATTGTGAATTGTCATACACTTCCAGTGAAATGGCTGACCACTGAGAATCTAATTTCTTTAACACTTAAGTTGAACTGACATGTAAAATTCTATGAATTATTTTCTGTCAAACATTGTACGATTTGATACTTCTCTTACATGTTGTCAGTGTCACACACTATGCAGTAATATTACCGGTCTGCAGAAAAAATTATTCTCAAGAAACTGGAATAGCCCAAGAAACAGGCCAGTTTATCTTATCTTAGGAATGCAGCTAATAATCTACTATAAAACTGAATAAATAAATATCTTTACTAATAAAAGAAAGTTTCGCTCTGTGTGTCTATCTGCGATGGCCAGCGAAATCTAGTGCACCTAGAAGTCTGAAAATTTATATTTAGGTAGTCCAAAGCCTGATTTGATGCACCTGGGACTCAGAGTTTTAATATTTTGATAATTACTCAAGATATTAATTAGAATCTCATTAAACATTGCATCGAAAATGCCATCTTTTTTATCAAAATGGCTAAAGAAAAGAACTTCTGTTCTCGATTTGCAAGCAGAAATGAACAAATTCGAAATTCATTTATTAATTAGCGAATTTTAAGAAAACTAATTAAGATATCTAATTGAAAATTTCTGAGCATATGTAGAAAAATTTTCTGCATCTAAAACAATGCAATTTTTGAAAAATTCAGCCGGTAATTTTTCTTAATTTTTGCAAAAAAACTGCCAAAAATCTGATGGTGGTAGTAAAAAGAAATCTTCAGACAGGGAACGGCTTTGATAAAAAACTGAACTACAAAGAGATCTGTTGCTCTGGCCAATTCCACCATTTAGTTTGTGAAAATGAAAGGAAATAATTTCCAATTTTTACTAATGAACAAAAATTAAGATAACTAATTAAGATATAGATTTGAATTGGAAGATGGGAAGGTAGCTATTTTAGCATAGTGTCTTTGTTATGTTCTAATTATCAGAAAAATATAATTCTTTTTTTAATGATCATGTTCATGTAGGGGAAGGTGGTTTTCTTGAACAAATTATTCATTATATTAGCGGGTATGGGGAGGGAGGGGGGGGGGGGGGTTAACACCTTGCTCTGATTTACACAAAACCAATTCCATTGAAGAAATTTAACATTTTTAGCTTCTACCGTAGCATTTTATAAATGTTATATATAGAGAATAATGGAAATTTCAAATGCCAATTTTTGTAAAAATTAAACTCATGTTCCTAATAAAAATACACAACCGTATTTACTTGATGCATACTGTTGGTAATATATCAAAAGATTAATATCCGGAATTAATTTCTATGACAGTTTATTTACATCATTTAAAAACTCATCCCGATAAAAAGTAATTATCTAGAATTTCAAACAGGAAATGAAAGTGCCTAATGCAAGATGAAGAGGTTTTTACAGCACGTGCTCTGAACAAGGAAGTGAAAGACTAAAATACGTATTAGTGACGTAAATTGACTTTACGTCATTACCATCCAATGAAAAAACTTAAAAATGATGTCACTATATAAGGACTAAGACTGTTGCATCTCTGTTTTATAGAACTTTGAGAGATTCTTTTTAATTCGCGATGGAAACGGACATTATGTCGTTTTCCCTTAAACTTAAATTGAAATAATGTTTAAAACTAAATTTTATGTAACTATTAAATGTAAGCTATGTAAATTAAATAATTTAACAGTATTATGAATATGTTTTATTAATTAATAATATTTTAACATTACTTAATCAGTCTCATGGAATACCAAGGATTATATAGTGAGTGTGTGCTAAGCAAAAAGGATTAATACAAATTCTGGTGATCATGGCCTAGCGGTATAGTGAGGACGATTGCTGGAAAATAGAGGTAAGCAAATATCTTACCTATCTTTTGTTCCGAAAGTTGAATTTATAATATATATTGCTTTAGAAAGCGCAAAATTACTGACTACCGAGAAAATAACACTAACAAAGATTCTGAGACGTGAAAAATTCTAAAGTATATAAAAAAAATAAAAATAAAAATAGTGTCCTAGAATCCTCGAATACTTAAAAGAAATTAATTAATTTTAGATATATTCTAAATTAGAAAAATGGCAACCTTCAAAGAAGGAAGTATAATTGAAAAATTAAATTCCAGTAACTATGCAAACTGGAAATTCAAGGTGGAGATGCTCTTAATAAGAGAAGAGCTCTTTGAAGTTGTCACAGACGACCCACCTACTCCAATAACCCCGGAATGGTCGAAGAAAGATAGAAAGGCAAGAGCCTTGATTAATTTAAGTATTGAGGATAATCAAATCATCCATATTAAGCATTTACAGAATGCACGGGACACATGGAACACGCTTAAAAACATCCATGAGAGATCAAATCTCTCTAGCAAACTCTTTCTCCTCAGGAGACTTTACGGAACGAAATTATCAGAAGGAGGCAACATGATAACTCATATAACAAAGATATTAGAAATTATTGATAAGTTATCAGCCATAGGCGAAGAAATTAAAGCAAATCATATTTCAGCATTATTGCTCTGCTCTTTACCTCCTTCATACGACACCCTCATAACCGCATTAGAAGCCAGACAGGAAGACAAATTAACTCCAGAATTTATAAAGAGTAAATTAACAGACGAATTTAATAAAAGAAACGAGCATTCTAATAACAGTAATAATTCGAACAAAGCCTTTAGAGCTGAAAGAAAATTTAAAACCACAGGTTTTAAAAAAGAAGAAAAATACTGCACGATTTGTAGACTAAAAAATCACAACACAGTTAATTGCTGGCATAACAAACATAAAA
Source organism: Maratus michaelseni (assembly GCA_963931845.1). Taxonomy (NCBI): domain Eukaryota; kingdom Metazoa; phylum Arthropoda; class Arachnida; order Araneae; family Salticidae; genus Maratus; species Maratus michaelseni. The sequence continues at coordinate 125,462,348 of OZ007589.1, forward strand.
CAAATAATTTTAAACAAAACAACAAAAAACATTTCTCTTCTTCGCTAGTCTTTCAAAAAGACGAAAATAATTTAAGAAGCGCGGACTCAAATAAACCGAAAGAAAAAAGCACAGCTTATTTCGGAACCGAAGAAAAGAAAAATTGCGCATTTTTAACGAACAAATCGAAAAATAACGCATGGATTATCGATTCTGGCTCATCCTCCCATATTTCAAATAATGAAAATTTATTTTATGAATTTACAAATAAAGAACATACCAACGTCGTAATTGCCAACGGCAATAAATTAAAATCCTATGGTTCAGGTAATGTAAATATTACCACAATAACATCCGACGGTAGAACACATGAAATAACATTAAAAGATGTTCTACTAGTACCGGAAATTGAAACAAATTTATTTTCGGTAGCTAAAGCTACGAAAAACGGATGCAAAATTACATTTGAAAATAATCAATGTTTTCTAGAATATGAAGGATCAATACGCTTAGAAGGGATAAGAAAAAATAATCTGTATGAAATTCAGCAAACAAACATAAACACAGATGAAAATTTTGTAAACATGATAACTAATTGCAAAAATAAAAATTGCATAGAACTGTGGCATAGAAGATTAGGACATAAAAATGTCGCGTCGATTAAAGAATTAATGACGAAGGAATTAGCATGCGGAATAAACATAAATAATTGTTCCCATAGTACCGAATGTGAGCCTTGCATTAAAGCAAAATTAACTGACGCACCTTACCCAAAGAAAACGGAATTGAGAGCAAATAAAATTCTGCAATTAGTACATTCAGACGTGTGTGGTCCTATTCAAACTCCAACAATAGGGGGAAAAAATTACTTTTTAACCTTCATAGACGATTACTCTAGATTTACTATAATTTATCTACTACAAAATAAAAGTGAGGTATTTGAAAAATTAAAGGAATATGTTGCACTGGTCAACAATAAGTTTGGCAAAAAGCCTACAGAACTCAGAACTGATAATGGCAAAGAATTTAAAAATTCTAATATTGATAATTTTCTAAAAGAAAATGGAATTAAGCGACAGCTAACAGTACCATATTCTCCCAGCCAGAATGGTATTGCTGAACGAAAGAATAGATCATTAATTGAAATGACAAGAACATTGTTAAGTGACTCTAATTTACCATTACATTTCTGGGGAGAGGCGATATGCACCGCAAATCACCTACAAAATCGACTGCCGACTAAAGCCAACGAAAAAACTCCATATGAATTATAGACAAACAGAAGACCAAATCTAAAATATTTAAGAGTCTTTGGCTGCAAAGCTTATGCATATATTAACAAGCAAAAAAGACAGAAATTAGATAATAAAGCAGTAGAAGGGATCTTCGTGGGATACGATAATTATTCCAAAGGATATCGTATCTATACGAGCGGCAAAGATATCACTATAGCCAGAACGGTGAAGTTCTTAGAAAACTATCCGATAAATTCAAATAAAGAAAAACGGCTAGAACTAAATTTAGATGAAAACACTAATGCCGAAAACGAAAAATCGGAAAACCCAAATCTGATAAAAATCGAAATTTCAAATGAAAATGATAATCAGAATGAATCTGAACTAAACCAAACCGAACCAAGAAGATCAGATAGAGTAAATAAAGGGGTTCCCCCAGATAGACTAATTTATATGGTTAAAGATGAAAATATTAATGAACCGAAAAATTGGCAGGAAATAATAAACATGGAAAACCCAGTAGAAAAAGAAAACTGGATCAAAGCGACACAGGAGGAGATAGAATCTCACAACCAAAATAAAACTTGGACATTAGACCCCCGCCAAATACAAAAATAATAGGTTCGAAATGGCTCTTCAAAACAAAATTAGACGATAAAGGAAAAATACAAAAATATAAAGCGCGTTTAGTGGCGAAAGGCTATTCGCAAAATTTTGGTATTGATTACTATGAAACTTTTGCTTCAGTGGTTTCACATACTACAATTAGAACTTTTTTAGCAGCCGCCGCCTATCATAAACTAGACGTAAATCATGTCGATGTAAAAACAGCATTTTTGTATGGAAATTTAGATGAGGATATATACATCACTCAGCCGGAAGGCTATGTCAAACCTAATCATGAAAACAAAGTGTGCAAATTAAATAAGGCTATATACTTAGTCCTTATATAGTGACATCATTTTTAAGTTTTTTCATTGGATGGTAATGACGTAAAGTCAATTTACGTCACAATTTACGAACAGGCAGCTAGAGCCTGGCACATAAAAATTTCAGAATCATTAGAAAAGTTAAATTTCAAACCATCAACATCAGACACGTGTTTATTCATACGTAATACTAAAAACAGTAAAGCATATATTATCGTCTATGTAGACGATTTATTAATATCAGCAAAAGAAAATGAAATTAAAGAAATTATACAAAAACTTAAGATTGAATATGAACTAAAGGATTTAGGTCAATTAAACTACTACCTAGGGATTAAAATTGAAAAAACAAACGAAGGATATAAACTGAATCAAAAAGGTAAAATTGAAGAATTAGTTAGAAAATTTAAATTAGAAGATGCGAAACCATACAAAACGCCCATGGAAACAGGCTATTTAAATTTTGATAACGAAGAAATACCATTGCCAAACAACATCGATTATAGAAAGGCAATTGGTGCACTTTTATATATCCCAACTGTCACAAGACCAGATATTTCAGCTGCGATTAACATCCTAAGTAGAAAAAACGAAAACCCTTCACAGAAGGATTGGAAAGCAACTAAAAGAGTGATTTCCTATTTAAATCACACTAAAAACTTTAAATTAGAAATAAATACAACAAAGCAACCAACTCTTGAAGTATACTGTGACTCAGACTGGGCTGGAGACGTACAAACTAGAAAGTCCACCAGCGGAAACCTATTTTTATTAGGGAAAAACCCAATTTTATGGATCAGCAAAAAGCAATCATGCATAGCCATGTCAAGTGCTGAAGCCGAGTATATTTCAGCAGCAAATGCATCACAAGAAATTTTATGGTTAATTAGACTCTTAGAAGAATTTAACTTAGAACAGACATTACCCATAACTATGCATGAGGACAACCAGTCCTGCATAAAAATGATCGAATCAGAAAAATACACCCGTCGCACGAAACACATTGATATAAGGTATCATTCCATTAAACACCTAAAGGACAATGGCACAATTAATCTAAATTACTGTGAATCAAAGAACATGATAGCGGACATCCTAACGAAGCCCACTCCCAAACCTATCTTTGAAATTCACAGAAATAACTTAAACTTAAGAAATCAAATTCCAGAGATAAGGGGGAGATTGTTGGTAATATATCAAAAGATTAATATCCGGAATTAATTTCTATGACAGTTTATTTACATCATTTAAAAACTCATTCCGATAAAAAGTAATTATCTAGAATTTCAAACAGGAAATGAAAGTGCCTAATGCAAGATGAAGAGGTTTTTACAGCACGTGCTCTGAACAAGGAAGTGAAAGACTAAAATACGTATTAGTGACGTAAATTGACTTTACGTCATTACCATCCAATGAAAAAACTTAAAAATGATGTCACTATATAAGGACTAAGACTGTTGCATCTCTGTTTTATAGAACTTTGAGAGATTCTTTTTAATTCGCGATGGAAACGGACATTATGTCGTTTTCCCTTAAACTTAAATTGAAATAATGTTTAAAACTAAATTTTATGTAACTATTAAATGTAAGCTATGTAAATTAAATAATTTAACAGTATTATGAATATGTTTTATTAATTAATAATATTTTAACATTACTTAATCAGTCTCATGGAATACCAAGGATTATATAGTGAGTGTGTGCTAAGCAAAAAGGATTAATACAAATTCTGGTGATCATGGCCTAGCGGTATAGTGAGGACGATTGCTGGAAAATAGAGGTAAGCAAATATCTTACCTATCTTTTGTTCCGAAAGTTGAATTTATAATATATATTGCTTTAGAAAGCGCAAAATTACTGACTACCGAGAAAATAACACTAACACATACCAACAATCAAAGTTGTAGTTGAGCACTTGACTAAGCGCCCCTGGTGGGCAATCCTACAAGTTTTTTTCTCCAACTGTGCATTCTGATCTCTGCTTCTATCGGTCTGATCATAATGGGGTTCGAATGATTCGACTTGTTTTTCATTTGTGTTACAGATTTTAGTTCCACCTTCCACTGTCAGGGGAACGCATTATTTTCTCGAGTTTTATGGGCCTGATTTTGACAGGAATTGGTTCATTCAACTTCCTTGATACAACAGATACCCGTGTCAGATGCTCATATAGAACAAATTGCGCCCCCTGGCAGTGGAAAGTGGAACTAAAGGATTTTGAAACGTGTACGTGGCACGCCTGCTATACGGTGCTGGAGGCAGCGGGGACATGTGTTGGAGTTTCGTTCAGAAGGTAGTTTGTTTGGAACAGGGTGTGCCTCCTGGTGGCAGAAGGTGGAACTAAAAGATTTTGCAGCACATGCACTGCATGTTAAGTTTAAAAACCTCCCAAGTTAGGTTAAGTTTTCAACACTTCTTAAATTACATTTAATATAAACTTAATTTAAAATATATTTATTCTTGTTAACTTACCCATTCCTATTGTACTTTATTTTCATGAAGCATTCCTTAATTTAACTGTTTAAACTTTAAATTACACATGTTTATCTTTTGCAATGAGCTCTGTTAAAACCACACTTCACTCAATGTTTTGACAACTGTCTGTTTTGGCCTGCTGGCTTGTATGATGACATCATACACTCACCTCATACACTCACATAAGCATAGGAAGTTCATACACTCATTAAACATTCATATTTTGATCAGCTGTTTGAGGTAGGGGGAGTTACTTCCTGCTTCTAGTCATTTCTTTCAGCCCTTTAAATACAGTGAGTTGTTTTGCTGAGGTTGCTCTTTACTTTTTCAATCTTGTGGTTTTGCTGGCTGGGATGTTTATGGCAGATGTTTTTTTTTCCATTTGAGCAGTGAAGTTAATATAGCAGTTTGTTTTTCTTTCAACATGGAAAGTAAATTAGTGATACATCATTTTTCCCTTCAGCTGATATGGTATAGTAAAGTTTATTAAATATGTTATTGAAATTAATTCTGTGTTGAGTCAGGAGATTGTTTACAAAAGTAAAAGTGAATTGTTGTTTTAAGAAGTATTCCTTTTGCTATTGAAATGAAGAAACAGCTTGATTTATTTAATCTGATAAAGCCATGTTCATCTTTTTTTTTTTGAGAACTTGTTATTTTGTCTGAAGAAATAAAAATGTTTGTTTTTTTAAACATATCTCTCTCAAGTTATTTTACACAGCTAAAAAGTAATTAATGAAACTGAAATTAAATGATCAATTGGGGAAACAAGGTTTATTTAAAGATGATATATTTAACTAATGAAATTATTGAATTTTAAGTCATACTTCATATGGGCTTCTTACTGCATTTGAGATGTAATAAAAAATGGCTCTGCTACATTTTAAGACAGTTTGTTTTTACAAACTGATATTGGTTATGGGCAAACCCATCAACCATAGGAAGTGTGATTTTAAAGCAAGTAGTTTATAATGTGTGATATCCTATCCCATATTTTGGAAGATGGAAGTGTTTTATATCCTAGCTGGGGAACTTAGTTTGAATATACTGCCTCCAATAAGTGTTAAGATATATTAGATAATGAGATGGGGGGGCAGTAAATATTAAAAAGTGAAAAATATGAAAATTTTTTTTGAATGAAAAAGTGAATGAGCTGGTTTTTATGAAATTTTTAGATGTGTTTAAATAAGATTTTAGAGAGAGGAAATTTTAAATGTGGTGTATTTTAATGAAGAAGATGATTGTTTTTTATAATTAGGGAATTGATGTTTATGAAAAAAATTTTTTTGAAGTGAATGTGCATATGAAGAAGGGGGAAGATTGTTCTAGAAATTTTCATGCTTTATTTTGATTTGAACTTTGATTTTTTTCAAGAGCTTTAATTTCAAGAAACTTAATTTTATTTTAAAGAAACAACTTTATTTTCAAGAAACTTAATTTTAATTCTTTAAGAACTTTTTGTTTCTTTTAAGAACTTTACTTTATTTTCCGGAACTTTTACTTTTCAAGAATTTGATTATACTTTTCAAGAACTTTATTTTTTTAAAGAACTTTATTTTTTTAAAATGGCCCAATCAAACAATTTTATAGATAAGTTGAATGCAAATAATTACCATAGTTGGTCTGCTGATATGAAGTATTTGTTAATAAATCAGGGTTTATGGGATATCATTATTGGTGAGGAAACAATACCAGAAATTAGTGCAACTGTTACAGCCGCGGATGTTAAGAAGATAAAACACAGATTTGATGTTGCTTTGTCCTTTATATTTTTAAATGTTGAAAAGGATTTTCGAAAATTAATAGAGAATACTAAATGTCCAGTTGAGGCCTGGAATAGTTTAAGGGAAAGTTATGTGCCAAATACAAGATCTCAGCATATGGAAATATTTTCGGAAATGATTGAGTCACATAAAGGAAAGGATGAGAGAATGAGTCTGTTTGCTTCAAGGCTTCAGCGACTGACAGTACAACTTAAAGAGTTTAATGAAAATTTTGATGAAATATATGCATGTTTTCAATTGTTACGCTATTTACCCCCAATATATGACCAAGTTGTTCATAATATACTGCGATGGGATAAGAGCAATTTTGTCTTTTCAAAGATTGTTCAGGAACTAAACGCTGAGGAAACACGACTTAGACTTCGGAAAGCAGACTCTGAGAGGGAATTATTTGAAATACAGAATAACCAAATCCAGAAAACTATTAGAAAAATAAAGTGTTGGACATGTGGAAAGTTAGGCCATACACAATCTAAATGTTTCAGTAAAACAAAAACTGATTGTCATTTTTATAGAAGTTTTTCCAGATCACCGTCAAGAGGTACAGATTTGCAGAATAGAGGCTGTACCCGAGAAAGACAGACATACACTGGAGGGAACTTTCGAACTGATGAGAGACAGTCACGCACTGGAAAGAACTTTCAAGCCAATGAACGGGGTTCTCAAAACAACTTTAGACCACAGAGAAGCAACTCACGTAAGTGCAATTTCTTTATACAGTCAAATCTTGGAGAGGTCAGTCCTGAAGGTGCCTGGATCTGGGATTCGGGTGCTTCTCATCATTTTTGCATGTCTAGAGAACTGTTCACTGATTACAAGCCCCTTCAGAATCAACATTTGTCAGTTGCAGTAAAGGACCTTACTTTTCCAGTAGAGGGGACCGGAACAGTACAGTTGAACTTTGGTAGAAATACCATAACTCTAAATGATGTTTTACATTCTTCAAAATTGAGGAAAAATTTAATATCTGGTCCACGTTTGGATAAAATGGGAGCAAGGTTCATTGGCGGTGGGGGCAAAGTTAAAGTTTATAAACATGATATGTTTCGTTTTCAGGCAGTTTTACGTAATGGCATGTATTATGTCTATCCTAAAAATGTTTATAAGGGTAAAAGAGTAAGTTTTGAAAATTTAAATGTGACAAAAGCTCGGGAAAATTTTGAGGCATTGCATAGACGTTTAGGCCATATTAGTAAATCAATCATTGAGCATACATATAGAAATAATTGTGTCAAGGGCCTGCCAAACATTAAATGTAACGATTTTACATGCAAAATTTGTAAACTTAATAAATTTAGAAAGGTTTCATTTAAACCAATAAAGGATAAGAGAACACAAAAACCACTTGAGCTCATTTTTGCCGACACGTGGGGTCCATGTAAAATCCGTGGTAGAAATGGTGAAAGGTGCTTTCTAACAATTATGGATGATTACTCAAATAAAGTTGCTCTATACCAATTAAGGGACAAATCTGAGGTTTTTGCCATCACTAAAAGACACATTGAGCGGGCCGAAAATTTCTTAAATTTAAAAGTAAAATCATTCAGATCAGATAATGGCAAGGAATTTGTAAATACAGATTTTGATAACTACTTTTCAGATAAAGGTATAGAGCACGAATTGACGAATGTGTACACGCCACAACAAAACGGCAAAATCGAACGTTATAATCAAACAGTAGCTGATGGCGCACGCACATTGTTACAGGATAGTGGTTTAGATACTAAATTTTGGCCCGATGCAATGACTCATTTTACCTATGTTTGGAATCGTTTATGCCCAAAGGGTCAGATTAAAACACCTATTGAAATGTACAGTGGTAATAAACCCTCCCTAAAACACCTTAAAGTGTTTGGTTCAGTTGCATATGTTGGTGTTCCTGCCCAGAAACGTCATAAGCTTGAGCCAAAGGCCAAACAGGGTATACTTATTGGCTACGCTTTTAAGACTAAAGGCTATCGCATATGGATTCCTGACCAAGATAGGGTGACTGAAACAATAAATGTCTCATTTGATGAAAGGGCAAATTTTAAGAGTTTAGGAGATGGAGCAGTGCTGGGCCCCAACCAACTCGATAATTGTAATGATCTTTTCCCCAGTGTAAATTTTAACGACGATAGTGAAAGTGATGTTGAAGAGGGGGGGAATACCTGACCTATCCACACATCCTATCGGTCGTATTTCTGATACTGAGGGGGAAGACTCTCATATTTCATCAGATGATGAGAATGATGGAAATAGTTTAAAAGTTCCCAATTGGATCAGGAGGGCCACACCGCGACCTACTGGTAAAAGAACAGACATATATTACTTTCAGGAGGGCTGTACTCAAAGAATTAGATCTTTAAATGAGGCTAGAGATTACTGTCAATCTAAAAATATTGATTTTAATGGGCAAAATTTTGATTTTTCTGGTAAGAATAATTTTTCAGGTAAAGTCCAGGGAAAACCATTGACAACACCAAGTTCTAACAGTACACAAGCATGACTAGACCCGGTAACAATTCCCAAAACATACAATCAGGCAATTAAATCTCCAGAAAAAGAATTTTGGCTAAAGGCCATGGAAACAGTAATTGAGATAATGCAAAAGAGGGGTGTTTGGCATTTGGCTAAACTGCCAACCAATGTCACACCAGTCGGCTGTAGGTGGGTGTTCACCCTAAAGCGTGATGAGGGGGGAAATATTGCTAAATTTAAAGCCCGTCTGGTTGCACAGGGATTTAAGCAGGAGAAAGGAATTTCTTACGATGAAACATTTAGTCCCGTTGTGAATTTCAGCGTGGTACGTTTCTTTTTTTCCCTACTTGTTGTGTTGAAGGGGTGGGTCCACTTGCAGTGTGACGTTACAAGTGCGTATCTCTACGCGCCTCTTAAAGAGGATATTTTCATGAGTCAGCCAAAAGGTTCTGAGGTCCCGGGCAGTGAAAGCTTATACTGTAAATTAGATAGAGCTATCTATGGTTTGTGTCAAAGCAGACGCGAGTGGTTTTTTGAGATCCATAGGGTGTTGACTGATCTTGGTTTTGTAAAATTGGACAGCTGTAATTGTGTTTATACTTTTTCAACAAATGTTCTTCTCATTTTGTATGTAGATGATATGGTTATTTTCGGGGTGTCTGATGGAGTAGTTAAAACAGTTTTGGATTTAATAAAAAGGCATTTTGAAATTAAAATTTTGAGCAGAACAAGAAAACTTCTCGGTGTAGAATTTGAGGAATCCAAAGGAGTTGTTGAAATACATCAGGGGCAATACATTGAGGAGGTCTTGAGAAATACAGGATTCCAATCTCTTCTCTTCCAATTTCAAAAGGTTCTGTCGATTCAAAAATCAATTGTCCCGTTACAGAAAATGAAAAATCAGAGATGTCTCAATATCCATATCGGAATGTACTTGGAAGTCTTTCTTATATTGCTAATAAAACCAGACCAGATTATAAGTTTTGCGGTAAATATTTTTTCACAATTTCAGGTAAATCTGGGAATGTTACATTGGTGTGGACTTCTTCGTCTTTTAGGCTATGTAAATCATACTAAACATTATAAACTTAAACTTGATTGTCAAAATTTTGATTTAATAATATATTCAGATGCTGATTTCGCTGCCAACAGAGATGATCGGACATCCATGGGGGGACAATTAGTGTTATTGGATGCTGCTCCAATAGATTGGAGAACTTTTAAGGAGAAAAGTGTCACACTATCCACCATGGGTTGGGTTGATTATTGACGGCCAATTATCTACACTAGGGATATAGGCCCGGGGGGAGTGCCCTTCGTGGGGGTCTTTCTAAGGGAACCTAATCCGTATTTACGCATGGATAAATCCACGGCTCGAAGAAAACCACGAAAACTCCGAACGATTAGGCCGACGGGCGCGATTCGGATCGAACCCAGCACCTCCCGTCTACCAGCTTCGAGAGCACAACCTCTCAGCCACTGGTGGGGCCTATCCACCATGGAGTCAGAGTTTGTGGCCATGACGGAAGCTGCAAAGAATCTCGTATGGTTTGATCGCATCCTTAGTGAATGTTCAGAGAAGGGTTTTATAGAAAATAGTAGGTTAAAACCAGTTTTGAGAGTAGACAATCAAGCTGCAATAGATTTTGTAAAATCACCTATTGAGAACTCGCGTTCAAAGCATATTGATATCAAATTATTTTTTATTCGGGAATTGGTTTACTATGATAAGTTTAGTTTAGTTTTTGTAAGAAGTAAGGCTAATTTAGCTGATATATTTACAAAGCCCCTCACCAAGAATGACCTGCTCCGGTTCATTGAAGGTATTTTTGATATAAAATGTTGAATATAATCTTTATTGTAATAGTTATGTTGAATCCATATGTTTATACAATGTTTGAAATTTTTTTTAAATGTCTTGCATGGATTTTGTTAAAGAGAATTGTGTTTATACATTAAATTTTTAAAGTACCTGTAAATGTGTTTAGTAATTTTTGCTAGTATAATATACATATATATATATTTAAATAAGAGTTAAAAATTATTGTATCTGAAATTTATTTGAGATTTTTGAATTAATGAAATTTAAAGTAATTAAATGGATTCTCTAAAAGTTAAAAGTTTATAAACTTGATTACTATAATTAAACATTTTTTATTGGTAATACTATGTGTCAAATTTATCAAATGGTATAGAGTTGTTTGAATTCATTATTGCTTAATGTAGTTTTTCATAATTACAGGAACCTGATGTTCATTAAATGTTGAATGTGTTTAAAAGACCTGGCCAGGCAATTTGAATGCATGAACTTGCTGAATGGAGATAAGGAGTGAATCTGCAGTTTGTGATGTCTAATTTTATATCAGATTCTTGTTGAAAATTCATCTACAAATTGTCTTCAAGGATTGTATATCTACCTTTGCTGCTTCAGCTGAGTTGTTACGGTTTGAGATGTTACAGTTTTAAATTGCTTTGCACCTGCTCTGCGAGTGACTTTGTACTTGAAATTAATTGGAAGTTAGACAGAAACGTTACAAAATAATGGATTTTCAAGGAAAAGTGTTCAAATGTTTTTTTTTTCACTCATGAACAAGGAATTTGTTTTCTTTATTGAAAATAGATATCTTGAAGTATGGTACCTGGTGTTGCATTTTTTTAAGAAATTGTTGATTGGCTAAAATTTTTTTTGTATATTGTACAATTATGCATACTAAATCTTTATTAATAATTAACACACTAACAAAATAAATTTTTTTTAGTATTGAATTTTATTGATGAATGTTAAGTGTTTTTTTTAGAATTTGTGTTTCAGTGAATGAAACTGTTTGAACTGCTGGACTGAATATTATATGTGATAGGGTTATGTGTTGTGTGTAATCCTGGCTCAACACTTTGTTTTATCGTGCTTCATTTTGGAAAAATTTTTTTCAAAATTTGTTTCGGTTAAGTGGTTTAGTTTGGGTGAAGTTTTGCGAAGTGTCGAGAGGGGGGACAGTTGTTAGGTTTAAAAACCTCCCAAGTTAGGTTAAGTTCTCAACACTTCTTAAATTACATTTAATATAAACTTAATTTAAAATATATTTATTCTTGTTAACTTACCCATTCCTATTGTACTTTATTTTCATGAAGCATTCCTTAATTTAACTGTTTAAACTTTAAATTACACATGTTTATCTTTTGCAATGAGCTCTGTTAAAACCACACTTCACTCAATGTTTTGACAACTGTCTGTTTTGGCCTGCTGGCTTGTATGATGACATCATACACTCACATAAGCACAGGAAGTTCATACACTCATTAAACATTCATATTTTGATCAGCTGTTTGAGGTAGGGGGAGTTACTTCCTGCTTCTAGTCATTTCTTTCAGCCCTTTAAATACAGTGAGTTGTTTTGCTGAGGTTGCTCTTTACTTTTTCAATCTTGTGGTTTTGCTGGCTGGGATGTTTATGGCAGATGTTTTTTTTCCATTTGAGCAGTGAAGTTAATATAGCAGTTTGTTTTTCTTTCAACATGGAAAGTAAATTAGTGATACATCATTTTTCCCTTCAGCTGATATGGTATAGTAAAGTTTATTAAATATGTTTTTGAAATTAATTGTGTGTTGAGTCAGGAGATTGTTTGCAAAAGTAAAAGTGAATTGTTGTTTTAAGAAGTAATCCTTTTTCTATTGAAATGAAGAAACAGCTTGATTTATTTAATCTGATAAAGCCATGTTCATCTTTTTTTTGAGAACTTGTTATTTTGTCTGAAGAAATAAAAATGTTTGTTTTTTAAACATATCTCTCTCAAGTTATTTTACACAGCTAAAAAGTAATTAATGAAACTGAAATTAAATGATCAATTGGGGAAACAAGGTTTATTTAAAGATGATATATTTAACTAATGAAATTATTGAATTTTAAGTCATACTTCATATGGGCTTCTTACTGCATTTGAGATGTAATAAAAAATGGCTCTGCTACATTTTAAGACAGTTTGTTTTTACAAACTGATACTGCACGCCTACTAGTGCAGCAGGCAGCAGGAACACGTGTGGAAGGTGGAACTAAAAGATTTTGCAATGTATGCACTGCAGACCTACTATACAGTGAGGCAGGCAGCAGGAACACGTGTCGAAGGTTCGTTTATATCAGAATGTACCCCTATCGGCAGAAAGTGGAAATAAGCGATTTTCAGTCACAAGCGCAACACTTTTAAATAAATAATTTCATACAAAATCGGGTTAAAGATATAAAATCATATAAACTTTAGGTTTGTTTAATTTTATTATTACAGGCCCGGAAAACACTGGGCAGGTCAGCTAGTTTAAAATAAATATTATGTATCAAACTTTTGATATTTTTTAACATTAATTATTTGTACAAATATTCGTTTGGATTTCAAAATTCAAAACTAATCAGAAATTATTATAATGCCTTATGCATGAATTTATCACATCATATTTTATACCAAATTATATATCAAGTAAAATAATAAATAAGTGTAAAATACTAACAGCAGACACAAAGATATTTCCAGTTTCGGAGGGTGATAGATCAAGTGCCATAACATCTCCTGTATGACCATGAAAACTTTGTATTAAATGTGTACACTCTACATCCCACAAAGCACATGTACTATCACCACTACCAGTTAGAATCTGAAAATATACCAGTTAAAACACTCAGTTAAATCTACAATCTTACAAGCATAAAATAAGTTATTAAATAAAATCTATAAACCAAAGAAATTGCATACTAAGACTTCAACATATACTTTTTAATTGACTTGCTATATACAGCGAAACTTCTATTTAACGAAGTCTCATGGTTACACTTAAACACTTCGTTATGAAGAATATTCGTTAAATAGAAATCAACTTAAAATTATGAAACTTGTATACACATAACCCACATAAAATGGAAATATTTGAAAAATGTATTGTAATTCAGGCAGTCATTTTTTATGCAATGTAGATATGAGAATAATTTAATTAGAATAATGTCTAAAAGAACGCATAACAAAGAGAAGTACACAGAAATGGAAGCATATCTTTTCTTTTTTCATTAAAATGTGATTAAATGTCTGTGTTTTGATTAAATGATTTAAATGTGCTCATTTTCATACAGTCCGCCGAAATAAATCCATACACCCTTTGCAACAACAACTTTTTCGTTTAAATGCTGTACACACACGAAAGTGCAATAAACTTCGTTATATGGAATAAGTTTTTCGTAATATGGAGATTAATTTACATGTTAATGATGTTCAAAGTCAAGGTCCTGCAGAAAATTTCGTTAAGTAGAAAGCTTCGTTAAATAGGGACTTCGTTAAAGGGAAGTTCCACTGTATATTTTTAATGATCCTTAATGTGCATTTCATAAAATTAGGGATTGGATTTTCAACAATATAAGCAGTTTATCTGAAAAAAAAATGAAAGTGTTAAATAAATACTCATTTTTACTGTATTTTTTACATGCCATGGTATTTTTTAAAATATTAACTGTTTTTAAATCCAATCCCTAGTATTATAAAATACACTGTAGCATGCAAAAAAAAGTTTCAAAAATATACAATTGAGGATTTTAAATTTTCTATTTATTATTATTATTATTATTAAATATTTGAAAATTTATCAGATTGGTTATGAATATAATATTGAAAAAAAGTTATTCATTTTGAAAAAACATAATATTATAATTGTATTTTTGGTGGCATGAAATTAGCTTTATTTGTTACTGTCGAATTTTTCTCGGCAACCCTGGTTGGGATTCTGACTCCCCAAAAAAAATCATTTGTTTGTATTGCATTTCTCTAGATTTTTTTTTTTTTTAATGTTCATAAAAGATTTTAACAGAAATATATATTATTTATACATTTATCATCTGCTTTGGGAAAAAAAGATTCTTGTATTATCAATTATCAAACTTAACAAATAAAAAAATTTAACCTGAGTTAATTGTAACATGTGCCATATGCATATATACATAGTGCAGGATGAAGTGGGTTAAAAATTAGCACCATTTTTAGCAACTTAACTCACTTTTGGTGTGAAATTAACAATTAAAAATTTGTTACTTTAAAATTAAATGTATACAAAAATACATGTATTTTGCAAAAGCATGTATATTGCAAAGACTACAAACAATATGTTTCATCTTTGGGAGTAACATTTTAATAAATTGTTTTACATTTCATAAAAAACGTTTAAACACATAAAATTTATTATGAAATAAATAACTTGCAACTAAATAAATGTTATGCATTTAGATATTTTATATTAATTTTAAAAAATAAATAAATTCCTTTCGCACGAGGTCCAATGCAGCTGTACCTGCCGCACACCCATAAGGATGGTTCTGCATATGTTTACATATTTTATTATGCACGAATATAGTTTAGCAAGCACTGAAAACTAATTGATTACACTGAATTATATGTTTAGTATTCATATGTTTAGCTAGACTAGTTTATACACAACTAATAAAAAATAATTGTACGAAAAATAAATAAAAAAGGCAAGGCAATCTTTAAAATTAACTTAATTTTGTATTGAAAATTTTGCACCAATGAAACTCATGAACAAAATTAATAAAAGTTATTTCGGTTAGAAAGCCAAAAAAAAAAAAACTTTTCCTTTTTGTTCCAGTTTTGCTTTCTTATAATAAATTACATTTTTAACATCTTATTTGAATTACTTTTATCCTATACTTCTTCATTTAGTTATCAAGTGAAATATTATATACTTTCAACATTTTATTTAATTAATGTCTCTCCCATCTAAAAGCAACTTAGATACGTCACTTGATAGTTTATAATTATTTTATTCTTAAACAACAATTACAGAAAAAACATGTTTATGTTTTTTCTTAAACCCAAATAAAATCCTTAAAGTACTCGAGCCTGGATTTTTTTTTGTTTGTTTGTTTCCCCTAGAATCAATGCAATGTAAAGTTCCACGTACTAAGATATCAATCAACTCAATTTTTGTATTACACATAAAAAAGTTGACCTCTTAGGCAGGGAATTGAACACCAGTCTCCAACATGACAAGATGGGATACTGACCACTGTACTAATGAAGATAAGTCTTTTTGCCAAAACCAGGTATTAAACCAGGAACTATTAGATTTTCAGTCTAATGCTCTCCCAACTGAGCTATTTTGGCACCACTTGTGAATAACAAATAAGTATAAAAATAAAATAGTAAAAAAAAAAACCCCTCTTCTTTAAGCATTTATTGTTTATCTTAAAAATCACGCCTAATTTCATGATTGCAATTAATGTTTTATGTCGGGAGGGGGGGGGGGGGGACTAGCCCTCTACTTCTGTCTATACAGGGTGATCCAAAAATATACATACACTGTTTAACGGGTCATAACTTTCTGACTTTTCTTTCTTTTCAGGTTGTAATTAATTGGAAATAATAAGTAAACTAATATCAACTTTTGAAAAAAAAAATAATAAATAAAATGCTATTGGAAGTATGAAAATGTAGCAGAAGTACAAACACAATATCGCAGGGAGTTTCAAGCAGTTCCATTTGCACGACTTACAATTAATTGGATAAAAGATAAGTTTGAAACGAATGGATGTTCATAGACAACATTCCAGAACCGCAATTGAGCAAGAATGCGTCACAACACCAAATGAAATGTTTGTTGAAGTTTGTGAATCAACAGCCACCACTGTCAGCAGTGCATGGACCACAATGGTAATAATTTTGAACACCTGCGGTAAAAGGAAAAGTTATACATTTTATGTAGACTCTTTTGGCAATTTAAATATCAGTTCTATGTGAATAAAAACTAAAATGTGAAAGTTATAATCATTCAAACTGTGTATAAATTTTTCTGACGCAGCCTGTATTTATATATAATTAAAATAGAGGGGAAAAGATAAGCTGTGAATTAGCCCCACCAAAATTTTTCAAAGCCCCCTCTGACTTTACCGACTGGTTACGTCCTTGTGTATATATAAATAGATTTATGAAGGAAAGTTATTCAATAATGAAACAAATCATGCATATCTTGTAGCAAAATTTGCAAAAAAAAATATCTTTTTCTGTATGTTTTTAAGACATGTGCATTATGCAACTCCAGAGATTGAATTTTAAAAAAATTAATTAGTTTAAAAAAATAAAAAGTCAGGACATATAATAAAAATGACTATTTACTCAACATTTTAATTTGTTTTAACTAAACTTTTTAAATTATTGAAAATCCAATCTCTAATTTTATTAAATGCATCTAAAGAATAGTCTAAAAAAAATTAGCAAGTCCATGTTGAAGTTTTAACATTTTGACCATACATTGGATAATTGATACATTTTGATCATATATTGAAAAAACATTAAATAAACTGAGAAAAATTAATGTAAACATTGCAACTCTGGAACTTTTAAAAGGAAGCAGATGCAGTAAAAAACCTTTTTCACATATTTATAATAATTGGTTCTTTATGTAACTTTGGCAATTTATACAAGGGATGTCAAAGCACATTTTAGTAAAAAATTGGTCATCATTTTTTTCAATGTGAAGAGTATAGTCTCTTTAATTGAAATCTTGTCATAATTCAGCTTTCATCTGGCTATATTTATGTAGGAAAATATTGGTAAAGAAGAATACCATATGAGAATGTGTTATGGGAAGAGTAGTTTTGCAATCTTTAAATTCAGCTACTAAATTATTTTTACTTTTGAAAAATAAAAGTAACTCAGTATTCACTTTTATTCAGATGTCTATTGCTCTGTGTCAGAAATAAATAATTTCTTAATGCAATCAGAAGCAGTAATATATTTATCTATATTAAAAAAGAAAGATGTTTGTCTGTATGTGTGTCTGCTGGCAATGTCTCTAAATCTACCACATATAGATGTCTGAAAATTTGAATGAGGATAGATGAAGACAGGTCCAAATGCACCTGAGGTTCAGATTTTTTATTTCTTAATTAGCTGAAATATTAATTAAAAACTATAATGAACATTGCAAAATGGCGAGCTCCCACATTCTGCCGATTCTGCCTGTGCATCTGCAGCCTTCCTGCAATTTTTCATGCAGATGAAAGCGAAGCATTCATTTTTTTCTGCATTTGAAATTGCAATTGCCAAATCCCACATAGAGTTACAAAAAATAAATAAATAAATAAAAAATTAAATTAAATTTTGGCCTTACCTTTCTGGTTCCAACAGTATCTTTGATTTAAAAAAAATATTAATGTATTTACTATTTCAAAAATTGAACCTCAATTTGAGTCAGTTTTCAAGTTTTCTGCATTTTTAAACTGCTGTATCAAATTCTTGGACAAAAATAAATAAATACCCACTTGTTTAGGATATTTTTCCTTTTCTAATGGTATATTTTTAAAAAGAAATTAATATTTATTGTTAAAGTAGAATTCCATGTTGCTTTTTGTGTTTTTCCGACTCCTTTATAAGTTTTTTTATTTCTTCTACAGTTTAAAACTGCTGCATCTGTTTCCCAGATAGAAATATATATAAAAAAAAAATTATATTTACTTAGAGATGCAAAATTTCCGGAAATTTTGAAGTGGCGGAAAAAAACAGTTTTTTCCTGTTTTTTTTCTTGAAAAAATGATTTTTTATAACTATTTCTCAAAAATATGTTACATTTTCTTAAACAATATAAAATAATAAATGTTTTTTAAATTTCTGCATACTAAAAAAATATTTTTTTTTTTCACTTTACATGGATAAAAGTCAGCTTGTAAAAGTTTAGCCTTTCAGTCTCAGAATTTTCACAGTAGCTTTTCTTGCTTAATTTAACACCGTTGTTTGTAATGTATCATGTCTCTGTTGAAATAATTTTTCATTTGCATTTGTTCAATTACCAGTAGAGATAATTTAAAAAATAACAACAACAAAAAGAAATCTTATGAGTTTCAACCAATATCACTGCAGTTCGAAAGCAAATTTAAATCCCCTCTACATAGTATTGCTTTGTATATAAATGATGACATTTTAAAGAAACACATTATTTGTGACATTATAAATACTATCATTTATATACCTTCTATTGCTTAAACATCGATAATAATTTACAATATTAATTTTTTTTTTTTTTTTCGTACAATTAGAATTTTCATTTCTTGTGTGTTTAGTTTTGGTATAGCATTCCAGTCTAAACCTAAACTAACCCCATGTTTTAGTTTAAGTTTTATATTCTTAATATGAAAGTAATATATATATATGTATGTATATTTCTTTAATGAAATTTATAAAACAGATAAATTTTTGAATACTTCAACAAATTTAGTTGAAAACAATTTTTTTCAGAAAATTTACATTTTCTTTACAAAGTTTATTTGTATGCATTTATAAAAAAAAAAAAAAAAAAAAAAGTTAAACAAGTCTTAAAATCTATATTTAAGGTAAAGGATGAGAAGAAAAAAAAAGTTTGAAAAGACTAAATAATTTCAATTGCATGTTATTAAAAAATAACTTGTTTCTAATAATAGCTAAATATTTCTGGCGATTATTATCTGATTACATGAAAAATCACAGCTATGCCAATAAAAATAAATGCATGTGTTTCAAATTTTATATTAAATTTCTGGTATATTATTGAAATAATTTTGCACATGAATTTTCATTTTTAACAAGAGAAGTTGTATGGGTCTGCTTACATGTTTGTTTCCCAATATCCTGTTTTTGTGAATTTTGTATAAAAAATATTGTTTTATTAAAAATATCATATAAAATTATCATAAAAAATATTAATCAAAATTTTGTGAATTAGAAATAATCTTTATATTTAGGTTCTTATTTAGCTATTTTTAATAAGGTCTTTCATAAATACAGGAGTGTATGATCCTTTAAAGGACTCAAGTTCTTCCAAAACTGCTTACAGATCATATTTTCTATGTTAACATTTTCATGGGAGACACTGAACATGAAAAAATATAAAGAAAAAATATCGGAATGCAGCCATAATAACATTTTGAATATATTATTTAAAAAATTAAATTTTTTCCAATTTGGAAAAATTAAAAAATACCCCTTCGGAAAAAAAACGAAAAAAAAAACAGTTTTTTTCCAAAGTTTCCAGTTTTTTTCCCGAGCATTCCCATCTCTATATTTACTATTTCAAAAAAGTTATTTCACAGATTCATGAGTTTTTTTTTTCTTCTCCTTGTGCCTTTAAGGATATTGTTTTCCATTTTAATTGTGCTTTAAAACATTTTCAGAGGGGTTTTAATTTCTGTGCATGTTTAGGAAAACCTCTACATTTTGAATACAGATACACTGGATAGTCAATACACTAGAAGATATCATTTTGCATTTTTAAAGAGCAAGTGGTAAGTGCCAGTTATTTCAGATTATTTAAGTTTTCTTGGTCAGAATTGAAAGTTTCACCAATCTCAATATCAGAAATTAATTTGGCAATCACTATAACGTGAACCCGTTAGTTTGTTTGGAAAGATTTTTGTTCAATAAATATAAGTCATATAAATTCAAGGCTCGTTTGCAAAAACAGACCAAAGTGTGCATAGCACATTCGGTGATAATACTGTATTTGGTTTATGCCGCCGAAGACAGTAGGGCCCCAACCCTATTGGATGTATTTTCTTTTTAAAATATAAAATTATACAAATTCAAGGATGTAATTTCAGTGGGGTCTCCAACATTTGTATGTAATTAAAAACAACATAAATGTCCTAAAAACATATACATACTATTTCATAAAAAATTTTACTCAAAGTGTTGTTTTGAATATTTTACTGCAGGTGTATCTTCAGTAAAACATTTTATGAAATGGTATGTACAGTTGAACTCCAGATATACGTTACCTGAGTTGTACGTTTCCCCAGGGCCCGACTAGCAAATTTTTGTGCCCAGGGCACTTTCATTTTTTCGTGCCCCCTTAGATTCTTTGATTTACTGATACTAGTTTTTTTTTACATATTGCACGCTTATTCGAAAAGTGTCAACTCAAAAAATTACATTTTCCGGAAGATTAAAAAATGGCTCCAGGAATGAAAATAAAATATTTTTTCTATTATTTATTGAAATGTGCTTTTAAACATCGATTGAGATGTGTTTTAGTCATTTCATCGTATTAATATCTCAAATACCACATTTTTTCGGTTGTGTCACTTTTAAAATAAATGTGCAAGATGATAAAATTGAATGACTTGATAAATACAGTACATCAATTACTAGAAAATAAAGATCAGCAGTCTACTTATTAATGATGTTATTGATATTAAATGATAAAATCAAACTGATACTGAGTGCAAACAAAGTTCTAAAAGAAATAAAAACGTTGGCACAATTATGATTTTTTTAATGGAAATTTAGATGAAATTATGAAAATTTTCGTGCCCCTGAGAAATTTCGTGCCCAGGGCATGGGCCCCGGGTGCCCGTGCGATAGTCAGGGCCTGCGTTTCCCTCAGTTATACGTTTCAACTCAGCGGTCCCGGTCTCTAGCCATTAAAAATTAGCTGGGTTATACGTTTTGAATTACACATTTCCCTCAATTATACGTTACATTTTTCTGTCCCTGACAAAGTTTTGTCTTATTTATTTATACATTTTGTAACAGGAAACACTGACGACGCGTCGGATGAGTTTATTTGAATGATCCCACTCAAATTTAGGAGCTGCTTTTGAGGGCTTTTGACATAAAACGGTTTGTCAGTAGAAAAAGCAGTAACTATAAGGCGGCTGCATTGTGCATTATTAACAGAAATGCAAAGTTTGTTGTTCAATGTTGGCTCTGCCAAAAAGAATCAATCGAAGATTACTGATTATTTCGACAAGATTCAGTAAACTGCTGAAATGTCTTGTGATAAATGATTTACATGCCAAGGCGATTCCAATGATTTCTTTTAATTACTCTATGTGTATTAAAAATATTTTTAATAAAGCTTTTATGATAAAATAACTCCATGTGTACTTTTCTTATGTACCTTTTTTCTATTCTGTTCCATTTCTGAAAATTTATGTCATGGGTGCAGTAATACTTAGGAAACTTCCATTTTCGATATTTAAATGAACAAACTCCTTAGCGGAACAAAGTTTTTACGATATATTTAAAAAATGGTTACGGTAGACCATTAATTGAGTTGTACGTTTTACTCAGTTATACATTTTGTTGTCCGGTTCCGAGCAAAACATATAACTGGAGTTCCACTGTATATGTTTTTAGGGCATTTATATTGTTTTAAATTAGTATTTATAGTACAAGGTCAATAAAGATTCAAAGAGTATCAGGGCTTGAAATTCAATTTTTCCAAAGAGAGAGAGGGGAGTCTCCCTCCCAACATTTTTAAATGGAGGGCAGTTGTAATGTTTGGGAGTGAGAAAAAAATATATTTAAACCCCACTATTATTATACGTGCTATTTAAAGAATTCAGAATGATTATGTAAAATGTTTTTTTCTATTATAAAAAAGGGAAGAAAGTTAAATTTTATATATGCAGTGTATTTTTCAAGTTCCATGTATTTCTGAATTTAGATTTTATTTGATTTAGGGTGCTGAAGCCTCTTTCACAAGGTACATTTTTACTACAAGGATTAAAATGGTTTACTCCTTTACCTCAAAGAGTAAAAGTAATAAGATCTTTCCAGCTCTTTTAATCTCATTTTTGTTTAGTGCTGAGTCTAGGCCAATTTGACAGGGTGCAGCGACCGGTGGCTCTCACTGCCCTTTTTTGTTCTTTTCCCTCTTTTCGGTCGCAGGAAAAAAATCTTTAAACACGTCTATTAATAGTTGGGAAAAATTGTGAATTTAGTCAATTGGTTGAGAGAGTAAAATAATAAAATTCGTCTTACGTATGAACAGAAAAAGATAAGGACTTCTAACGAAATCGTGTTAAGATCAATTTGCGTCTTTGGAACTACTTGACTGCCAGTGTACAGCTGTGCTAAGGTAACGCCAGCTACAAACAACAATACGGATAAATGCCATAGAATAAATCTATTATACCTACCAGACGATTTGAAGAAGTAGGCTTACTAATACAACTGTTCTACACAGACAATGTATTTAAAACATTTTTCGAGAAACAATTTTCATCTTCGAAAGGCTATTTTATTAGAAGTCTATCTATGACTATGTTCATTATAGAAAAAAAATCGCTAAATTCGTCGATCAGTCACGGGAAAAAATGGTGAAGTTTGCTAATCAGTCGCAAGAAAATAATGCGAAATTCGTCAGTCAGTTGCGGAAAAAATCCTGAAATTT
Source organism: Maratus michaelseni (assembly GCA_963931845.1). Taxonomy (NCBI): domain Eukaryota; kingdom Metazoa; phylum Arthropoda; class Arachnida; order Araneae; family Salticidae; genus Maratus; species Maratus michaelseni. The sequence continues at coordinate 125,485,400 of OZ007589.1, forward strand.
TTCAGTGAGACGCGAGAAAAAAAGTAGTGAATTTCATCAATCTGTTACCAGAAGAAATCGAATAATTCACCAATCGGTTACGGAAAAATTCGCAAAGTTTGTCAGTTGGTCAAGGAAAAAAAACATGAAGTTTGCTGATTGCTCGCCGCCAGAAAATATCGAGAAATTCGTCAATCAGTCGCAGGAAAATATTGTGAAATTCATCAGTCAGTTGCGGAGAAAAATCGTGAAATTCATCAGTCGAATGCAGGGAAGAAAATCTAAGTTTGTCAGTTGGACACAGGAAAAAGAAAATCACGAACTTCATCAATCTGTCGAAAGAAAAAAAGCAAAAAATTACGCAAATTTTGTCGATCGATCTCGGAAAAAACACGAATTTTGCCGATCAATTGCTAAAAAAAAGCAAAGTTCGTCGATCGATCGCAGAAAAACACAAAGTTCGTCTATCTGTCGCGAAAAAACCTCAAAGTTCGTCGATCGATCGCGGAAAAAACGCAAAGTTCGTCAATCGATCGCCGAAAACAAAAGATAAGTTCGTCGATCTGTCGTGGAAAAAACGCAAAGTTCATCGATCAGTCGCGGAAAAAACGCAAAGTTCGTCGATCAGTCGTGGAAAAAACGCAAAGTTCGTCAATCAGTCGCGGAAAACAAAAGCAAAGTTCGTCAATCTGTCGTGGAAAAAACGCAAAGTTTGTCGATCAGTCGCGAAAATGCAAAGTTCGTCGGTCAGTCGCGGAAAACAAAAGCAAAGTTCGTCGATCTGTCGTGGACAAAAACACAAAGTTCGTCGATTAGTCGCAAAAGAAAGCAAAGTTCGTCGATTTGTCGCAAAAAAACGCAAAGTTTGTCGATCAGTCGTGCAAAAAATGCAAAGTTCGTCGGTCAGTCGCGGAAAAAAAAGCAAAGTTCGACGATCAATTACGGGGAAAAAATCACGAAGTTTATCGTTCGGTTGCAGGTAAATTAAATAATGCAAATTTTTCTGGAAAATGGTGAAATTTCTTGGGCGGGAGGCTCCCATCCACGATAATTTTTTGGGAGGGATTTCAAAATTTTCGGCGCGAATCCCGCAATCCCGCCCTGAAATTCAAGCCCTGAGTATGTTTTATCATAATTCAAGTTTTTGATAACATTTGTATCATTTAGAAACATTTTTGTTTAAAAATATAAAATCAAAACAGATTGAAGCATGAGTAGCACACCTGGTGTACGCTGCCAAAGACATTGTGGCCCTCAATTCTAGGTTTGTTTGGATGAATTTTCATTTAAAAATATAAAATCATACAAATTAGAAAGTGTGTGTTGCTGAAGGCTATGAGCACTCAACATTAAATTTGTTTGGAAAGATTTTTTGTTTAAAAATATAAAATCATTCAACATTAGTTTTAGGTATATTTAATGCTATTATCAAGGGCCCGGGCAATGCTGAGTGGGTCAGCTAATATATAAACAAATCTTTGATTTTTGCTTTTTAGGTAGATTTCGTAAGAAATACTACCTATTACATTCTCCCCTATGTTGGAATTTTTGGGAAATTTTTGCAGATCTACGCCGATCATGACTCCCAGAATCCAAAACCACTCCCAGTTCAAAACTTTATCTATCTATCTATATCACTTTTTTAGGGACACAATAACTTCAATAATTCTGTACAAATCTCTTCCAAACTGATACATAAAATCAAGGGGCATAAAATCTCGGTCAGGTTCGTTAATGAGCAAAATCAAAGCAAAGGGAGGGGGGAGGGGAGGCTTTTTGCGAAAACAGAAAAAAACCATAACTCCTTAATTATGATATGTATAGAATCTGTTTAAAGTTATTATTCCTAGGAAAAGGGCCGAAAATTTATGTATGACAGATTTTTGATATCATTAAAAATGGCCTAAAGGGGGGAAAAATAGGGGTTTAAGAAGAAAAAAATTCATAACTTTGTCAATTCACAAGATATCAAATCTGCTTAAATTTATTATAAATCCTCTCAATATTATCTACAACTTTTTTTATAAGACCAACCCTTATACAAAAAAAAAAAAAAAAAAATTAAATTAAATTCCTGCTGGCTCTGCCTAGAGACTCAGGTAGATTTCGAAGTGGGCAGTCCAAACTGCTGCATCATGGCAAAAAAGTAATTTCTTCTGCAATTCCCACTAAACAGGCCCCCACGGTCTGCGTCTTCGAAATGTACCTGTGACTGTAGGCCGAGCCGTCAGGGATTTTTTTTACTTTCAATAAGTATAAAAATAAAATTGCTAAATGCTGCTTACTTTATTTGACAGATATCCATTTTTTTTCCAAAACCCTCGATTTTTTAATCTAAAAAATTCAGTCTAGCGGGTAAAATGGGTATCTACCCAGGCAATAAAATATTTTTACAAAAAAAAAAAAAATCAAAAGAAAAGAATAATACAATAAAAAACCTGTATTAGATATCATACCTGCTGATCCGAATTAGGGAAAAGGCAACAGGACATATAACTAGTATGTGTGCCAACAGCTTTTTTTTTCGTTGAAACATCATCTTCAAAACTAAGTGGATACACGGTAATTTTGTTGTCTAAGCCCCTAAAAATAATATATTCAGATACAAATAACTGCAACTCTAACAAAAAATCAGCAGCAATAATTTTTAATTGCTGAGAGTTTCACTAATAATATGTAATAAATAGGAAATTTTCAAGAAAGTTTGTAAATAAAATTTAAACATAAAACAATCAGATATTAAAATAAAAGCTTGTGCATGGAGAAAAAAATAAAAAAATAATAAAAAAATGCTCTATTACATCTGATTAACAGAAATCTACAGTTTCCTTCTTAGGAGATCATTACTATTTGGACTAAAGTCTGACAGATCCCAAATATTAGGGCAAAATCTAACAGATCCCAAATGTATCTACTCGATTAAAATAAACTAGCCATAATTATATTATTCTTTATGACCTTTTTTTTCCCTTAAACATTTATAACAACTTTTTAAAATAATATTAATTTTTTTTCAAATTCATAATCTTTTTTTTAAATATTGAAACAGGTAAAATAAATAGAATTATTAGAAATATTACATGTTTATTCATTTATACGAGAATATTCTCATTGATTACCAAGTTCACAATATGTAAAATTGAATGTTACAATAAATTACTTCCTTTTTATGCGAACATTTCACAAAATTCTAAAGCCTTTTAATATGAATCTCCCACAAATTTTATAAATATCAACCTTACCAATTACTGATTACAGAAATATTGACTAAATGCAGTACAATTAACTGGACTAATGTGTTCTGGACACAAACTAGATAATTGGGATAATCATTAATAAAAGGTTACACAGTAAAATAAATCTTTTTATGAAATCACTTTTGTTTGATAAAAAGGTAGGTCACATATGTGTTACAAATAAGATCACTTTTACTACTACTACCAAAAAAAAAAGTACAGTAACAATAGCAGTGCTCAAACCTTCAAGCTGTTGTTGTATGAGAAAAGTAAAAGTCTATGGCACAGCTGCCAATCCTCCAGTTTTTTTAACATCACTATTTTTAAAAAGTATTCTTCATTTAATTTATCATAAGAGTTTCTGCTATCAATTAAAGCAAATTTTGCTCTTTAGAAATAATGATTTTCCTTTTGAAAATGCATTTTTTTATTTTCTGATTTTATTTATACAAATAGCTAGAGTTCAGATAATTAGAGTTTTACTGCATCAACAATTTCAATAATAAGAAAATAATGCATTGACAGTTTCAATCTAAATATGTTTTGAACATAACATTTGTTTAGTAACTACTATATTCCTTGACATGCTAAATAAATAAATAGGGTTCTTTTTTCAGAGAAATATTTAATTAATGCAATGTTATATATTCCAGAAATTAATAATAATAATCATCAAAGAATGGCAGAGTGATAAATATAAAAATTTTCATGAAATAGGATAAATATTAAAATATTTAGTTCTAAAACCATAAATTAAATTTATGAAAATATGCTTTGGTTAAAGTCATGCATTTATCTCTGACTGATAATTTAGACAATAAGAATTTAAAAAAAATAATAATTAATTAATCTAAAATTAAATAAACCATTTGTTTTAATTACTATGACACAGGAGAAAATATCTAAACATAGTTAACACGTAAGCATGCAATTTATTTGAAGTCTTGCCAATATAAAAATAAGCTTAACATATTGAATTTCTTTCTTTAATTTACTAAAAAGCATTTTTTTAAAGCATTAGAATCCATAATAGGGTTAGTAATAGCTGAAGCAGTAGCAGTTTGATTGACATCAAAATACATACATGCATGCTATATTATAAGTATTTTTATAATTTAAGAAAATAGTACTTAAACATTTTGAAAAACATGGAAAAATGTGAAACAAGCATCGTGCTTTGCAAAATTAATTTGATATTCTCCATGCTTATTTCATTAAAATATATTTACCCGCAGGCCACCATATTCCCCGATGGGGCGTATGCACATGCCATAACCCAAGTAGTTGGCATAGTAATAGCATGTTCCTAAAACATAAAATTTCTTTGAAAAGAGCAGAAACATTTTATATGTTTTTGCAATTCAAACACAACATGTGTTTTTTTCTAATATAAGTTTAATGACGAGACTGAAAAAAAAAAGTCAAAAATGGATTTTAAGCTTACTTTATTAGTGGTAAATGCATCCCATATTATCATCTTTCCATCCTAAAGAAATAAGAAAAAGAAAACTATGTTTAACATTGAATTATTTACTAAAATTAACTTTTGTTTACCTCAAATTTTAAAAATATCTCTTTCAATAAATTTGAAACAAAAAGCATGCAACACAATTTCAAAGTTGCTAACCTCAACAGCAAATTTAGAAAAAAAAAAAAAAAAAAAAGTTAACAGATGTCGCAGACCGGGTTTGGCTAGTTTTCTTGTTTTTGAGTCCTTTTGGAAAGAAACCCCATTTTCGAATCAGAGTTGGGCAAATTTGTAATTGCAATTATCTGCAATGAAATTATAATTTAATTGTATGTAATTGATTATAGTTACACACATTCAAGCACAGAAATTTCATAAAATAATAAGAAAATAGGAAGCAGTTCCGGCTACAATGTCACAAGAATATTTTACAGCATGTAATTGTAACTATAATTAATTACATACAATTAAATTGTAATTACATTCTAATTTTAATTACAAATTTGTCCAACTCTATTTCTAATACACGTTAGATCTAGCTTGTGAAAACAGCATGTTAGTTTTATATTATTTTGAAAAAGTTTATTGTATTATAAAAAAAGCACACACAGTTTTATTATAATAAAATACACAAAATTTTATTACTAAGCACACACATTTTTTTTCAAAAACACTCATTTATTTTATTATAAAACATGTACATTTTATTGTAAAACACACATTTATTTTATTGTAAAGCACATAATTTTATTATAAAACATATTTTTATTATAAACAGAGTTTCTCCCAAACAGTTTCATGAGGGTGCTGCGCCCCTCTGGTCCTTTAGTTTAAAATAGCGTATCTCTTGCCACTCATCCAAAAAACAGCGTCCTTCCTGCCCCTCATTTTAAAAAACGACGCCCTTATTGTTTATTGTCTCCGTACTGAACATGCACTTGCTAGTTGCTTTCGCATTCATACACTTAGGAACTTGTGTTCTCAAAGCTTGCATTGCGGTAGACTTAGAAATTTCCGGTCAATGGTGCAATACCTTCTAATGCAAAAAGAAAATGCAGGTATAAAATAGAATTGGCTAAAAGAGGGGGGAAATATTAGAAAAATAATTTTCTCTTCGCAAACCAGGGGTGATCCTGTTCAGAATTTTCCGAAAATTTAAGGCATTCAGTTAAAATTTTTAAAAATCGGTCATCAGTCTGAAAATTCAGGCATAAAAATTATTGCGAATTTCGACAAATGGTTGCACAAAAAAAAATAAATTTTGTCAATTGTTTGCAGAAAAAATTCGAATTCCATCAAAAGATAGCGGGGGAAAACGCAAATTTCGGCAAAGTATTGCGGAACAATGCGAACTGAGTACAAGAATTGTGGGAAAATGCGAGCTGAGTAAAAGAATCGCGGAAAAACCACGAATTTTGTCAAAGGGCTGCAAAAAAACATGAATTTTATCACAGGATAGTGGGAAAAATGTGAAATTTGTCAAAGGGCCACAGAAAATACGTGAAATTCATCAAAGTGCCTTGGAAAAATAAGGTAAATTTTGTGAAAGAGCCGCGAAAAAAATGCAGTTTCGCCAAAAGGGCCACGGAAACAATGCAAATTTCATTAAAATAATCTCGATTTTCGTCAAAGGATCATGGAAAATGCAAATTTTGTGAGTTTTTTCTTGTGTCTGATTGGTGAAACTTGCAGATGTTTTATTTTACACAGTCGGACGACGAATTTCAAAATTTTTCCCCCCGTCATTGACTGTTGCAATTTTCCCGTTATGGATTGACGAATTCTGAGATTTTTCACACGACCAATTTGCAAATTTTCAGATTTTTCCATCAACAATTGGTGATTTTTCTCCATGACAGACTTTTTGGTGATACTCGCGGGGTTTTTTTCTTTGCAATCGATGCATGATATTCACAAATTTTTCACGTAACTTACTGCCAAATTTCACTATTTTTTACACATGAGTGAGAAATTTCATGATATTCCCCCCACCCCCAATTGAATCATGTAATTTAAGATTTATTTTCTGCGATCAAAGGACGTATTGTGATATTTTTCCTCTCGCTTCTAAAAAAGAAAATGAATCAAAAAGCAAAAAAGTCCTTCCGGCCTGTACCGGGAAGAAAAGGTAGCTTTCCTACATCTTCGTTTTCAAATTTTAGCTAATATTACATGAAAACAGCAAGTTAAAATGCAAAGAAACGTTTACAAAAGATTCGTTAATACTGAATTTGAATAAGAAATTCGCCAAATTGTTGAGCAATAGCCAAATTGGCTTCATTTATGAAGACTTATTTTGGTCGCCAAATTTGGCGATATTTCGCCAAATGTCACCAATTTTGCCAATTTTGGCACTAACGGATATGAATATATAGTTTTATGTGTATGATTGGGAAAATTATTACAACAATGAAAGAAAATAATTTGCGAGTAATCGCGATAATGTGCTGTTTTGTTTCAAAATGTCAGCCACCCTAGAATTTCAAACTGCTCTATCTCAGCCATTTTTTAAGATAGAGGTAAACCAAAAAATGCTCTGGAATCCTTGTATCAAGGCCTAACACGTAATTAAAAAATAAATTTCAATTTTTAATTTTTTTGTATATTTATTTTAGTTTTAAATTTTTAAATGGCCGCCATCTTGAAACAAAATGGCGGACCAAGCTGGCCAACGAACTCGGTCGAGACACTGGTGACCTTAATACACACAATTAGTTTCATCAAAAGCGATTTATAAATACGAGCATTATCGTATGCCATAGGTCAGATATATATATATATATATATATATATATATATATATCAACATTTGAACGGAGGGTGGTTTTGGGGTCTGGGGGTCATGATTGGTGAAAATATATCGAAATTTTCTGGAACTGCTTTCCTCTGAACGGCTGCAATAGGTAGCTTTATACTTTTTTGTATTGAAAGCTACATGCTCATACATACAAAGACAGTAAGATAGTTAAATGCTGCTGGACGCTTAAAGTTGTTAAAAATGTCACTGGGAGTTGGGCCATGCCAAATTAGCCTAGAGTCAACACTATTAAAGTGCTCTTAAGAGTCTACATCAATCACGCAAAAAAAACGAGCAAGCTAATGTTTAGTCTATGGGAAGGTTCTTGCGCGATTTCTCGCTCGCATTTTAATATTTTTAAATGATGTTTTTTGCATAGGATAGCTGAGATCGATCTCTAACATTGTTAGTTTTTACTTTTTCGATTTTGGTTCCAGTTTTTTTTATATAAGGGTAATTTCACTTTCAGAAGCGGTTCCAAAATTGAAAATGTCCGCTTATAAAAAATCTGTAACTAAAATCAAACAACAACGAAAAATCATGCGTCAAACATAGATTATGTAACACTTTCCAACGCTTCCGAAATAATTTTACAAATTATACCGTTTAATAAGCTAAAAGATAACATCTAAGTAAACAATTTGGAAAATGCATAACATATTTAAAAACATAATTTCAGGAATTTCCAACATATACAATATTCAGAAAAATATCCGAATACTTTTATTCAGCCCTGTATAGGATCTATAGATTTGTATATATACTACATAGGATGCTAAATTTTAGTTCAGTTAGGAAATGCATAGCACATTTTAAAATTATCCATCTGGAGTTTCTGTCAATAAACAGAAATGTGTTAGCGAACTTTTGTGCTTCCCTGTATAGTATCTACAGAATTTATACACACTACATAATAGACAAAAGCGAGTTAAAATTAAAATTGCGTTCAGTAACTTAAAACGCACTTCCAGGAATTATTGTTAACAGACAGTAGAGAATTCTTTTATGCGTCCCTGTAAATGAACGATGACTGCTATATACACAATATTCTGTAATAAGCCTCTTGTAATGCATCTTAGTGATATATATAAATTTCAATGCGTTTAAAATAGTGAAACATTATTTAAATAAACTGTAGACGATTTTTCTCCATAGACGTAATGTAACGGAATTCTTTTGACTGTCCCTGTAAAGTAACTATAAGTGCTATGCACACCCTATTCCATATTAAGCTTCTTCTAATGCACCTTAGTGATATATAAATTTCAATGTGTTTAAAATAGTAAAACATTATTTAAATAAACCGCAAATGATTTTTCCCCATAGACCGCAATGTAACAGAATTCTTTTGAGTGCCCCTGTAAAAAGCTATAATTGCTACACACTTCCGTTGAAATAGGGAACATGCTATAGATAACGACAATAACATATATAAATTGCAGAGCAATCCGAGCATATTTACGGGAGTTAGAGCACGGACAGACGGCCAGACAAACCAAAGTCATAAACACTTTTCAACTAGGTTGGAAAATGTTAAAAAGTAAAAACTAACAACGTTAGAGATCGACCTCAGCTATCCTATGCAAAAAAAAATCCTTTAAAAATATTAAAATGCGAGCGAGAAATCACGCAAGAACCTTCCCATAGACTTAACATTAACATGAGCGTTTCTTCGCATGACTAGCGTAGGCTCTGAAGAATGTAAAAAGTGCCCTTTCTAAACCAGCAGCACCCTGTCCCTTTTTAAACCTGGGGGTAACTCTGTATAAACATACAAATATTATTATTTTATTATAAAACACACACAATGTTTAGTTTATTATAAAACACAAACATTGTCAAGAATACAACTGACTAAGAACACCAGAGGGCTTTATTTAATATGCACTATCTTGTCTATTGGCCCAAATCTCTGGGTTGCCTCGTCAGGCGAAAAAAACTCTTTTTTTTTTTTTTTTTTTGGTGCAAAATAGAAAGACATTTTCCATAGTTTCAAGAAAAATAAATGAGAGATTTTAAACACTTTAGAAATCAAAGGTGTGATTTCAGCACTCATTTAAAATGCATTAATGACTCTCGTATAAACCTTAATGTAGGGGTGCACAACCTGTGGCCCGCGATCGGATTACTGGTGGCCCGCGGACCAATTTCGCCGGTCGGACGCGAATTTTGCCAATTGGGTGCATAGAAATCGCGAATTTTGCCACATTTTGCCAATCGGACGCGTAATAATCACGAATTTCGCCAATCGGGTGCGTAAAAATCGCAAATTTTGCCGATCGTGTGCGTATAAATCGCAAATTTTGCCGATCGAGTGTGAGTAAATTGTAAATTTTGCCGATCGTTTGCGTAAAAATCGCGAATTTTAACGATCGGGCGTGTAAAAATCACCAATTAGGTCCGTAAAAAATCACGAATTTCGCCAATTGGGCACGTAAAAATAATGAATTTTGCCGATCGGCCCGTAAAAATCGTGAATTTCGCCCATTGGGTACGTAAAAATCACGAATTTTGCCGATCGGGTGCGTAAAAATTGCAAATTTCGCCGATTAGGTGCGTAAAAATAACGAATTTCGCCGATCGAACGCGTAAAAATCATGAATTTTGCCGATCGGTTGTGAAGAAAATCGCAAATTTTGCCGATCAGGTGCATAAAAATTGCAAATTTCGTCGATTAGGTGCGTAAAAATCTCGAATTTCGCCGATCGGGCGCATAAAAATAATTAATTTTGCCGTTCGGGCACGTAAAAATTGTGAATTTTCCAATCAAGTGCGTATAAATTGCCGATCGGATGCGACAAAAATCACAAATTTCGCCGATCGGGTGCGTATAAATCGCAAATTTCGCCAACCGGACGCGAAAAAATCGTAAATTTCATCAATCAATAGGAAACAAGAACGAAAAATCATGCGTCAAGCATAGATTATATAGCACTTTCCAACGCTTCCAAAATAATTTTACAAATCATACCGTTTAATAAGCTAAAAGCTAACATCTAAGTAAACAATTTAGAAAACGCATAACATATTTAAAAACATAATTTTAGGAATTTCCAACATATACAATATTCGGAAAAATATCCGAATACTTTTATTCAGTCCTGTATAGGATCTATAGATTTGTATATATACTACATAGGATGATAATTTTAGTTCAGTTAGGAAACGCGTAGCAAAGTTTAAAATTCTCCGTCTGGAGTTTGTCAATAAACAGAAATGTGTTCGCGAACTTTTGTGCTGCCCTGTATAGGATCTACAGAATTTATACACACCACGTAATAGACAAAAAGCGAGTTAAAATTAAAATCGCGTTCAATAACTTAAAACGCACTTCCAGGAATTATTGTTAACAGACAGTAGAGAATTCTTTTGCGTGTCCCTGTAAATGAACGATGACTGCTATACACACAATATTCCGTAGTAAGTCTCTTGTAATGCACCTTAGTGATCTATATAAATTTCAATGCGTTTAAAATAGTGAAACATTATATAAACCGCAGACGATTTTTCTCTATAGACGTAATGTAACGGAATTATTTTTACTGTCCCTGTAAATTAACTATAAGTGCTATGCACACCCTGTTCCATATTAAGCTTCTTCTAATGCACCTTAGTAATATATATAAATTTCAATGCGTTTAAAATAGTGAAACATTATTTAAATAAACCGCAAATGATTTTTCCCCATAGACCGCAATGTAACGGAATTCTTTTGAGTCTCCCTGTAAAAAAACTATAAGTGCTACACACTTCCGTTGAAATAGGGAACATGTTATAGATAACGACCATAACATATAAAAATTGCAGAGCAATCCGAGCCTATTTACGGGAGTTAGAGCACGGACAGACGGCAGACGGCCAGACAAACCGAAGTCATAAGCACTTTTCAACTAGGTTGGAAAGTGCTAAAAACTACGAATATTGTCAATCGCGCATGGAAAAAAAAAATGCGAGTTTTTTCCATCCTTGCCAACTGAATTGCGTTATGCTGACTTACTAAGGAGATGGTTGCATATAGGGAGATAACCCTCCTTTTAAAATTAGCCATTTTTATGAACTTTTAGGCCGATCCTCCCGCTCCTTCCCCAAAACAAAATTTTGGCCACCCTATGGATGTTGACTCTCAACAATCCAGTCGTTTTTGTGACTGGCCCTCCTCTTATAAAGGTTGTGCACTCCTACTTGATATCCACGTTTTATGACTGAATATGTTAAGAAGTACAATTTAGAATAATATATGTTTCTTCTCCTCTCCACCTTCACTCATGAAAGCAGAATTTTCTTTCAGCACTGGCAATCTTTAAGAAAGTTAAATTTAATCCTTCAAATAAAGTCAAGGAGTATTTTCACTCTTTGAAAATAATCTCAGCTATATCTCTTGTATAAATACAAACGTAAACTGTTGATATATCCTTGCTAACAGAACTGAATACGTTGACTGGGAAGGAAGGAACCTAGGAGGCTAAAACTGCCCTTCTGAAATTTTTTTAATCTGATTCTAGACTTACACCCTCCCCCCCCCCCCCCCCGTCACAAAATTCTACTGATGGTGGCCCGCGACAACCCAGTCACTTTTGTAAGTGGCCCTTCGCTTCAAAAGGTTGTGCACCCCTACCTTAATGTAAACATAATAAAAATTTGGAAAGTAATGTAATACAATTTATTATATAAAGCATTAACCTTTTGCTTACGGTGGGATTACCGTAGTCCCAAGAAAAAGACTGTTGAAAAATACGTGGTTGGGATTATCGTCATCCCGAAAATTTCCACCCCTCAAAGATGGAGTGCAGGAAATCCTTAATAGCGTTTGGCTCAACGGGGGGTCTCATTGGGTATTGGAGAAGGGAAATTCTATAGGGAATATATTAGTTATCATAGGGAAATACAGGGAAAACTTATGCAGCAAAGAAAGTAAACATTGTTCAAGCGCACGATTTGAAGCTGTTTCTACCTCACTTCCTCCAAATTAGTGGAAGATAATTTTTGTTTGTGATATTAATATGAAGAGAATAGATTATTTTCAGTAAATTGTTTTATTATTTTAGTATCGCTGATTTTGATTAAGTTTTTCTTCTTAGAATGTTAGGTATTGCGGGATTTTTTTATTTCGACAATAGTACACTAGATATCTTAAAATAATATACGTAACTTTATTTATTGAACTCAACAAAAATGAAATTATTATATACTAGGGGGCCTACCCCCTGCGAGCTACGCTCGCCAACCCCCGCTCAGACTTCGAGGCCTCTAAAAACATGACAGCGTGCTTTGTTTTAAAAATATTGGTAAATCTGTAATTGGGTTGCCATGCTTTTAACGTTTTAATGGGGCATTTTTTGATTATCATGGCCTCATACACAGCTGTTGCGACAACTGACGACTGTTTTCGGGATTGATAAGTAAAATCAATTACAACTTGAAAAACAGCTTGTATAAAATGGTTAGGTTTAAATTGTGGCTACCTCTCGGACTTTTATAACAATGATCTGTATTCTATTCTTCCTTTGCTTTTAAGGATAAGAAAAATTCCATCTGCTTGTGAATAGCATTAAGAACCACGATATTGAAAAGTACTATGTTATAGATATTTTCAGTAACAGGTTTGAATTTTCTCTCTATTTTAGTGCACCATCATGCATATTTTCATGTTATTTTAAATATGCAAATTATTTATTTTAATTAATATGTATATACGAATTTTCTAATAATTATTTATCATACAAAATTAATTATATATTTTGTTCATGCATGCCTGCATTTATTTGGCATCAATTGATGAGATATTTAAACAAATTTGCTATCCGCGATAATTTTACACTATGTTATGTCACTTGAATATTGTCCATAAGAAAATTTTTGTATTTTTCCAGTGTATGATCCTTTGCTTTTAGGTTTGGCGTAATTCGAGCTTCAAAAAGGGATAGATTCGTTAATATACATAGATTTGTTGCCAAAAGTTATGAAAACAAACCCAATGAACTTTTGGTGCTTTTCTATTATAGGGGTCTTGGCGCTTTTTTAAAAAGCTTGGCGCAATTCAGGCATCAGAAAGTGAGATTTGGTGCCAAATGACATAAAGAGCCATGGAAACAAATTCGACGATTTTTTTTGTTTATATGCGTATTTTAATTATACGTATATTATTGTTTTGTCTATACAAATTACTTCTGATTATATATAAAATAGGATAAATGACATTTTACGCTAAACAAATTGTATAAATATTGAAAAAATGCTTCTGTATACAAAATGACAAAATTAATAGGTTGACAGAAAGTCTGTTGCCAAATTTCCTTTTCCGCCAAGGCTATTTTCCCTATTTCGTCAAGGCCCAATATACTGGAAAAGTACCGAATAAATTAAATTAAATGCTGACAGACGATTGAATCCTGACGATAGAAATGTGATTTTTTTTTCAAATTTTCCTGAAAAACATAATTTAATCACAATCTTGTCTTCATTATCGATTGAAATAAAAGATAAATTCAATTTCAATTTGAAGATGACGAATAAAAAGAAATCAATGATCCCTATCGGGATCCTTTTCAATTTTTTTCCCTTTTTGAAAAAATTTGAGTAATTAGTTGCCATCATTACAGAAATGTCATTAAAATTAGAAAAAAATTAATATCTCGAAAACTAATTCCAATTTCAAAATTCTATTACCAGTTTTGACATCCACGGATTTTTATGGACAATTGGTATTAATTTCACTATCAAGCGTTTAATATTTTATTAAAAATAGACCTGAAACATAATCAGTCGTTTCATAAATTCGTTTCATAAAATCGTTTCACAAATTCGTTTCATTAGGATTTTATATATATAGGGTAGATATTACTATCTAACAAAAATACAGTTAATTTTGTAAAAAATTTATGTATAAATTTTTTTGTAAAATTAATTACTTTTACACAGTAGAAAATAGTTAGTTTTATGCTCACACACAACTTAATAATCATGTTTTATATTCTTTGCATGAAATTGAACTTTGTTTCAGAATGATATTAATAAGTAATGAAATTCTAACGATATTTACAATTAATTTACTCCGCAATCATCTGATTAAAAAAAAAAGTAATTGAAGTTATGCAAAAAATAATACAAGTTACATTAATTGTTCTTTATATATATTTTAAACATATGATTATAAACAAATATAAATGTCGTACAAATGTAAGTCCTAAGCATTTTTCTGCTATGTTCAAAGAGGCAATAGGTGTTCCAAAATCGTTTCGGAAAACAATTGTTATTGCCGTACTTTTCTCTCGGAAACTTCTGAAGCTAATTCAATACTTTATTTTATTTTTATTTTGTATTAAACTTAGGTATTATACTTATTATATAATTAGTATTATGTTTATTAAACTTTGTATTATACTTATATATAAATAAGGATTGTCTCTCAAAATTCATTCATTTTCAACAAAGTTATTTAACGCTGTTCTCAAATACAAAGGGCCTACTATCAGATACATTTTTAAATTCATTTTTGTTCAGAAACGCATGAAACAGGCAGATGTTGTTATTCAGAAACTTTGCAATCGAAACACGTTTTCCATTTTTTGGTAAAGGCAGAAGATCTTTTCTAAAACACTGTCAAAGTCTGCGTTTTGAACCGATTTCCTGATTCTTCATCGTACGAAAGGAGAAAAACCTGTTGTCACGTGACACAAATAGCTTATAACACGACAACTAATTTATTTATCAAAAAATTGAAAACTCATTTCGATTCCAAATTGCTTCAACAGTCAGGCCTGCAAATTTTATGATTTTGCGTTTAAAAATCCGTCAGAAAGTTTCGCGTTGTTCAGCAGAGCATTTGAGAACCACATTCAAAATAAAGTAGAATGTTTAGTTTGTGAAATCGTACACCTATTGCACTTTTTAATTTCATTTATTGCCGAATGACCATTTATTGTTTAATAAACGTCAAAAATATGAAAAGGAATTTCTTTTAAATCGTTTCAGTAATTCTCGAGAAAAATGAACTTTACTCCCAGCTATTTTCTATATGATTTCTCTAGTGTTATTGCTTGCTTTAGTATTATTATTCTAAGGTTGTTTGGGGGGGGGGGGGGGGCATTAAAATTAGAGAGACTCAAAAATCAAAAAAACACATTTAATAAATTAGCAAGGCATAATTTAATTTCAACACAGCGGTTTTAAATTCCACGTACGGGAAATATAGTATTGAGTTGTTAGAAAATACACAGCACACACGTAAAATGTACATGTTTAGTTTTTTTTTTTTTAATCCTTAAAAGTTATATATATATATATATATATATTTATATATATATATATATGTGTGTGTGTGTATTAACATTTAGTTTAGAGGAGGCCCCACTAGTGGCTGAGAGTTTCTGCTCTCAAAGCTGGTAGACGGGAGGTCCTGGGTTCAAACCCCTGTCACGCTCGTCGACCTAACCGTTCGGAGTTTTCCGTGGTTTTCTTCGAACCTTGCCGTAAATACGGGTTATGATCCCTTAGAAAGACCCCCACTGATGCCATCCCCCCTAGGGCCTATATCCCTTGTGTAAATAATCGGCCGTCATAAATCAACTAACCAACCGACCATCAGTTTAGAGGAGCTAGGTATTTTTTAGTTATATTCTCTCATTTTTTGCACATTGAAAAAAAATGCTTATTTAAGGAAATTATTTTTATTAAACTTATTTAATTTTTAAATGTATCTGAATGCTTGGAGCTATTATTACATAAAGTATTTTTGTATTAGCATACAATTTTTTTTCTTATTTTACTTATAACATTTGCTTAATATTTTTATTCAGATTTCTACTACTATTTCTGTATAGTAATATTCGACTAATTTAAGTACAACATAATTTATAATACAATTTGGAAATAGCGGTTTATTTTTTAATTTAAAAAGTAAATGCTCAACTGTTAACACCAAACCCGTTGCATATAACTTTATTCTTCTTTACTGTTTATACCGATTTCTATGTATTTATTTCTATCTTTTTCTTCTAATTTTTTTTTTTTTTTTTTTTTTAGTTATAATCTAAATTGTAACGGAAAAAAAAAAAAAAAAAAAAAAAAAAAAACTTTTTTTAAAATAAATTATTTTTGTATTACTTATTTAGTTTTTAAGTGTATCTGAAAGTTTACAGCTATTTTTAAATAGTATTGTGCCTAGTTGTTTGCATAGGCGTAGCCTCGGGGGGGCACGAGGGGGCACGTGCCCCCCCCCCAACTTCCTGAACATCAATTTCTAAAATATGTTGATACAGTCAAGTAAGACCTGTCTTGTATTTACCCAAAATGGAAATGAAATAACTACTTTAATTTTCATTTTATATTTCTTCATTTTTTTTTACTTAATCAGATGTCAGATCAGTATAGATAGCTCAGCTCTTTTTCTTTGAAGTAATGAATTTGGTAGCACCCTGATACGAACATTCATTAAACGAAAGTTTGAACTATCACTCTCTTACAGTTGCGGACAATTTCAATGCGTCAGCTGTTTTTTTCCGCTGTCTGCGGTTAGTATCTATATGTACTATTTTTCCCCTTCTCATTCCGTCTGTAGACATTAGAAAATGTAGTTGTGTTTATCAGAGCGGTAGTTCTGTTTCCCCAGAATATATATTTCATTTGTTGTAACTTTGATTATCATTTAATCAAGTCATAAATATCCTGCTTTTCCAAGCTGTGTCGCTGGAGTTATTTAACAATGGAATGCAAGCACACATCACTAAGATTATAAAAAATAATTAATATTTTCTTCATTTAGTTATTAAATATGTTCCTCTCTCTTGCTTATTATTTTTTTTTTATTGACAGCACTTAATCTTGTACTATACCTTCGTATTTTTGAGATGTAATGTTTATGATTTTTTTTTTTTCAAAATGTAAGCCTTCTTGAATGAGCTGTTTTAAAGTTAATATACTGCTGTACCTTGGTAAACGATGGTAATCCGCTCCAGAAATATCGTTGTTAAGCAAAACCGTTGCTATCGAAGGTGCAATTTTCCATACAATTTTGCAGGCGCGCATACATTAAATGATTAGTTGCTTCTTAAAAGTGCCGTTTAAACTTATTTCAAATGTCTTAAAAGTTTGATAAATGCATTTTATTTGTTATCAGAGCCGTACCACGGGTGGTGTGGGTGGTGTTTATCACCCCCCCACCACCACCACCACCACCAGGTGCCAGATACAGTTGTTGTGGTGCTGTTTATAATATATTTGTTACAAAAATATTAATTTCTATAAAATGATCTAGCATAGCTTTCCTCATTTACTTGGTCGTTTTTTTTCCAAGTGAACCTCGAATTAAATGAACCCAGCAGTGGGGTCCAACTGCTGTCAACAGCGTACACCAGTGCAGGCTACGCCTGATCTGCTCTCGAATCAAACTAACCTTGAATTTTTTTAATTTTTTATTTCGACCCAAATTAGTTTGATATTTTGAGCATCGTAGTTCACGTTATGACGATTTTGTATTCTTCCTACTTAATTTAATCGCAGGAAAGCAAAATTTAACAGAGTTAGTTCTTTCCGTTTCGAAAAAAAGGTAAAAAATTTGCCAAAAAAAACGAAAAAAGATTAAAAAATACGCGAGCAATTCAAAACTTGCAGAGGACAAAATATACTATATTAGTCTAAAAGCTTGAAAACGGATTCATTTTACAAGTGTTAAAAAATTGCCGCTAACCGCGAAAAACCGCAGAAAATCGCGTACAATTTTTTATGTACGATTTTAATACAATATATTTAAACCGGATTCCTTTTACGATCCCTCATGGATTCCTTTCGCCGCAGAATGCGAAGAAACGCTAAATCTCTCTCTCTCTCTCTCTTTTTTTTTTAATCGCAGAGGACAAAATTTTCTATATTGGGTTAAAATATTGAAACCCGATTCCTGTAAAAAATGTTAAAAAATTGCTGCGAAACGCAAAAAAAAAGTTGAAATCGCATGATAAATTAAAATCATTCTACGGATGATGAATAAACTTTATTCAAAAGAGCAAAAAATTTACTGTATTGGGCTAAAAGATTAAAAGTGGATAATTTTTATGAATGTGAAAATATCTCCACAAACCGTGAAAAAAAGAATCCCATTAAAAAAAAAAAATCCACGAAAAATTCAAAAACTACAGAAGACAAAATGTACTATATTGAGTTCAAAGATTGAAACCAGATTTCCCTTACGAATGTAGAAAAATCGCCTCAAAACGCATAAAAATGTAAAATTTGCAAAAAATAATCGCGAAAAACTTAAAAATCTCAGCGAACAAAATTTATTACGTTATGTTAAAAAATTGTCGCTGGATTCCTTTTACAAATGTCAAAAAATCGCCGCAAGACACGAAAAAGCGTTAAAATCGCATGAAAAATTAAAATCATAGTATGGATTCCAAGTAAACTTTATTGAAAAGAGAAAAAAAAAAATCTGCATTGGGCTAAAAGTTTAAAACCGGGTTCTTTTTACGAATGTGAAAATATCTCCACGTAACGTGAAAAAAAAAATTCACATATAAAAATTCACGAAAAATGAAAACATCGCAGAGGACAAAATTAACGGTATTGTATTTAAAGACTGAAACCGGATTTATTTTACGAATGCTAGAAAAATCGCTTCAAAATGCGGAAAAACTGAAAAAAAATTGACGAAAAACTTAAAAATCGCAGAGAGCCAAATTTATCATATTGGGTTAAAAGATTGCAGCTGGATTCATTTTACGAATGTCAGAAAAATCGTCGTAAAGCGCGAAAAAACGCTAAACCCCGCATAACAAATTCGCGAACGAATTCAAATTCACTATAACGAGTTCCGAATAAACATTATTGAAAAGAAGCCAATATTTACTATATTGGATTCCTGTTACAGATGTTAAGAACTTCCACGAAACGCGAAAAAAACCCCCGCAAAAAGTCGCATGAAAAATTCGCGATTAAAATCAGTGACTACAAAATTGAGTACAAAATGTAATCGCAGAGTTCAAAATTTAGTACAATGGGCTGAAGGATTAAAACGGGACTCCTTTTACGAATGTTTAAAAATCGCAGCAGAACGCTAAAAAACAGCAAAATATCTCATAAGAAATTCATGAACATTTTAAAAATCGCAGAGGACAAATTTTACAATAATTGGTTAAAAGGTTGAAACCAGATTCGCATCACAAATGTTAAAAAATTGCCAAAAAACACTAAAAATCACAGAAAAAATTTAAGAAAAAATATAGAATTGCCTCGGAAAGATAAAAAAACGATAAAAATCACATAAAAATTTCGCGAAAAATTAAAAAAAAAAGGCAGAGGATGAATTTTACTATATTGTGTTAAAAGATTGAAACTTAATTCCTAACACAAATGTTAAGAAACTGTCGCAAAACGCGAAAAAACGCAAAAACTCACATAAACATTTCGCAAAAAATTCAAAAATTGCTGTACGACGAATGTTTAAGAAAAATAAACTTTTAGGTCTAGGGGGCTAGAAGATCGAAACTGAATTCCTTTTACCCAATGTGAAAAATTTCTGCGAGGCCCGTTTTTAACCAAGATACCACTGTACATATATGGGAATATATATACAGTATACAGCGCGTGCGCGCGTGTGTGTTTAATAAACATTTTTGCCCCTCCAAAATTTTTGGTCACGCTATGCCTATGGTTGTTTGTGTTATAAAATGTGTATGTAAATGTTTTGCTTATCACATTAGTTTAATTGTTTTCATTCAGATTTCTGTCACTATTTCCGAATTTTCGCTAATTTAAGTACAAAATAAATTATAAAACACTGGAAGTGTAAGTTTATTTCTGAATGGAAAAAGTTAATGCCTTACTGGGAACACTAATTCAGTTGGATAAAACTTTATTTTTCCTTACTGTTCTTTGTTGCGATACCCATATATTTATTTTTACATTTTTCTTATCATGGAATTTATTTTTTCTTATAATCTGAATCATGATAAAAAGAAAATAAATGTTTATTTAAGGAAATTATTTTTTATTTGCTTATTTAATTTTTTAAAGTATCTGAAAGTGTAAAGCTATTTTTATATTAGCATAAAAAATTCTTCTTCTTTTTTTTTTTTTTGCTTGTAACATAACATTATCTTTTATATTCTAATTTTCAAAATATAAACCACTATTTAAACGTTCATTGTAAGTGTTTTTCTGCTTATTTTTAAGAGACATCACTCAATTATTTCAAAACCTAATCACTTGAATTTAATGACTTCACAGAAAAAGTGCAATTTTCATGTCCGTATAACATTTAAACCTTATTTATAACGATAAGCTATTACTTTTAACAGATGAAAAGGTTTCCTTTAGGGAAAAGTAAATCCTGAAATTTCTCACGATTGAAAGTCGTTAGCGGACGCGCCTAATGATTCCAGATGTTCTACCATCACCTGGGGTGTGATGCTTCTGAAGAAAGGGGGATGAAACGGTCAAGTTTTTCCCGTAATCGGGGGATATTTAAAGTATTCATTTCCCGTAAGCTACAGGTTAAGATTTAAATATATTTAGTCCAACATAATGGACTAAAAATTCCAATTAACTAACAGTTTATTAACATTGTTTTCTATTCAACTATCCAAAGTTTTTCCGACTTACCCACCCGACTTAAACAAGTCTATCATATCTTTTTAAAATTTAGCTGACTTTTTTTACAGCACTTATTACAAGTCATAGTTCATGTGTTTTTCCCAGGGTTGTTTGATTTAAATCAAATGATTTTTTTTAAATCTTTGATTTAAATCAGTATTTTGAACATTGATATTTACAAGTTGAATAAGGATTAAATTAATCATTCATGTTCAAATAAATGTCATCATTCATGTCCAGATTGAAAATTACCTTTTAATAATGTTAAATAAAACTTTTATAAATTGAAAATAATTATTTTATGAAAGTAAATGCAACACTACATTCCAAAATATTATTTATCCATAGTGCATCACAAAATAAATACTGATATAAATGTTCTCTCATTTTTAAACTTTTGTCTTTCTTAGATCACTTCATTTTTGCAACTTAGATGTTGAAGTTTTAAAGTTAAATATATTCAGTATAAAATATTTAACATAATAGTATTATCAGTGAGGAGTTACTTCCTCTAAAGTAGATTATACATGATTCACAAGTGTGTTTTATCTTTAGTTGCTTAGACCTGCAAATTTCAATATCCCACATGTTAATGGGAGATGTATTGATCATATAATATGATCAATACAAGGACTCAATTCAAATTGTAACATAATAAATATTTAGACTGTTTGTCTAACATGGAATTATAGAATTCCAGTTTCCTGTTTCTTCTATAACTGAAAATAATTTAATCCCTGTGGCGGATCCCTTTTCCTTTTCTTGAACTCATTGCTTACTTCAATAGAAAATATAAATAAGATATGTTATTATACCTTATTTCTAAGCTAAACAGCCATTTCTACTGTTAAGTAAGCGTGATTGATTGCTGAAATTGTCAATGGCTGAGGGCTGGATAACATGAGGGCTGACAATTGATAGTTTCGTACTTTTAATTATGTGATTACCTTGCGTCTTGTAATCATTAATATAGTATAGTATGAAACACAAGTTGGGACAAGAATATCGTTTACTAATACTAGGTACAGTACAGAGAGCTTTTGGATACATTGATACATAAGAAAAATGACTGGCAAAAAGAAAGATCCAATGTAACTTTATTTTACAGGAGAGAGAGAGACAATATATATATATATACAGTACAAAGTCTCAAATCCGGACATCCGAAATTCGGAATTCTCCAAAATCCGGACATTTTGGAAACAAGCTTTTTTTAATATTTCGTTTTTTTTTTTTTTTTTTTTTTTTTTTTTTAAAATATTTATTTATATATGCCTTGGACTGAATCGTTTTTCCCGCTTCTGTTATATTTGTCTCCATATATTTTCCAATTGGATATCTTTACGCTTTTATTCGATCATTCCTTACTCAATGCCCTCCCCTCCCTACCAATCTCCGAAAATTGCATCAATTTATTCAATAAATTGAAGCCGTGATATAGATGTCTGATAATCTTTATTGCCGACTTCCCAATATTCCATAAGAATTCATAGTTCAAGCATTCATAGTTGTATTTAGCTGCCGGAAAACAGAAAAAGTAATTAAAAGAAAAGAATGAAAAAAAAAACGTTTTCCTTACCATAAAAAATAAATAAATAAAAAAATATCTCCGTCGTTATTTGACGAATTATGTTCAAATTTACAGCAAGTTGCAATAATAGCAAATTAGGCTGTTTTCCCAAATTTTATCAAAATATGATAATTTATTCCAAAATCGGAGCACCACACAAAAAAGGCCACTAGAGTAACTGAAAAGAAAAAGAAAGGATTGAATTATCTGGCTGTTTGTTTTGTTTATTTTAGTCCGTAACTTCCGAAGTCCGAAGTCGAGAAGTTATCGGAATGAGATCGTTAGCTTTCAGTAGATACTATGTTTCGTTATGCAGAAAGAAACCATGCACAGAATTTTTTTTTTATTATTAGGCTAGGCTTGTTAAGCGGATTAGGAATGATGACATGTGAGTCAAAGCTTCTGTTTTCTTCTATTTTTGCACGAAATAAATAAAGGGAAAATATTTTTAAAGGGAAAAAAATAGACGATGTAAAGAAGATAACATGGAAAAGGGGCAGGACGCATTTTTCACATCTAAAAACAGCAGGGCGTATTGGCACTTAAAACAAAAAGGGTAGTGCGCAGCACCCTTTGAGAACATCAAATGGGAACAATAGGGAGCATAAAAACAAATAATAATGTTGTTTTTTTTTTAATAAAACCTTTTAAAAATATATATTATTTTATTGGAATATCGTATTAGTGTGTATCTTTATACAGCATTGCAAATGCCTACCTGACGTAAATAAATTGGTGTGTGTGTGTGGGTGGGTGGGGGGGGGGGTTGATTAGTTTTTTAATAACTGCAAATGATTTATAATTGATAAAGCAGCATAAAATAACAGACATATTCAATTACCTAACAGAAAAATTACGTTTTGTAAGTAAAATTTCCTGAAATTGTGATAATTAAAAAATATATATATATTCCTCTATTGAAATATTTGCTTTATTATTACCTTATTTAAGTAAAATAAACGGGGGTGGGGTGTAGATTATTATTATTTTTTTACCTTTTTAAAAAATATATTCATTTTTTAAAATATTTAATTTGCTTCAGTATAATATTTTTCAGTATTGAAATGTGTTCGTCATAAATAAACAACAGGGGGGGGGGGGGGGGGGGCAAACTGCAAATGATCCGAAATCCGGAAAAATCCGAAATCCGGAATCGCTGAAGTCCGGAGGATTCCGGATTTTGGACTTTGTACTGTATATATATCTCAGGGGTCGATGCAGGTTTTTTTTTGGGGGGCCCATTTTGTGAAAAATAAAGGTTATTTTTGTGAAATTTATTATATTTTTGTGAAAAATAACATTTTGTAACGAAAGTTGAAATCCAGTTAATCAAATTCGAACCAAGCATTTATAAACAAAAACTTTTAAAAATCCTTTTGCTGAAGTTTTCCTCTCTGATGAACTTGTTCGATTACAAATTACACATTTTAAAACATCCCAAAATAATAAATAGTAAGATTTTATGGAATAGAATTTTGTGAAAAAACGTATTTTGGTAAAAGGAATTTTCTGAAAGGGCCGATCTTATCAAATTGATTTTTGTGAAGGGGCCCATTTTATTAAATTGATTTTTGTGTAGGGGCCCATTTTATTAAATTGATTTTTGTGAAGGGGCCCATTTTATTAAATTGATTTTTGTGAAGGGGCCTGTTTTATTAAATATATTTTTGTGAAGGGGCCCTAAATAGGCCCCAAATTTTGCCTGGATCGACCCCTGTATCTGGAAAATGTGTGAAAGCAATATGCAAACTGTGTAGTGTAGAAATGGTAGAAAATTTGGCCAAAAAAAAAAAAAAAAAAAACACAGAAACTTACAGTCTATGTGATAAAAATTACATTAGTGAATCTGAATCAGTTGAAATCAGGGTTGGCTTTTTGCCGGCAAAAATGTATTTTTGTCAGGACAGTGGCAAAAAGAGGAAAAGAATAGACAAAAAGTGGAAAAAACAGAAATTGGTGAAGATTGTAATTTAAATCACTGATTTTAATGTGTTAAAATTATGATTTAAACATTGAAATCATGTAATTAAAATAAAATCCTTAAAACCCTATTTTAAAATACTAGTAATTTTTGCCAGTGGCAAAAAGTATTTTTGCTGGGACAGTTTTTTACCACTTAGTCAAAAATTGGCCAACCCTGATTGAAATACACATATGTATTTAGCATTCTTTGCCGCATTTATTATGTGATTAGATATTATTGGAGTAATACCTTAATTAAAAAATAAATAACTTAAATTAACTAGAAATTTATGCACACAACACACATAGGTATATCTTATCTATAACAATTTAATAGTAGAATAATATGATTTTAAGTTTTAAATAAATCTGAAATTGTTTGTAGCAATTTTATTTTATTTAAATTATTTTGTATTTTTGTCTAGGAACTGTAATTAAATTAATAGAAATGTGTAAATCTATGCAGAAAAAATAAAATAAATCCATGCACAGTACACAAATAATATTGATAAAAAAAATCTGATTTTTTTTTTTTTTTTTTTTTTTTTAATCGTGATTTTTATCAACCCTGGTTTTTCCAATACAAATGTTTTCAATTTTGAGAAATAATACTATTTATTAAATACTTGAGTTATATAACAGCAATTATAGCCCCCGTCCAAAAAAATAAGTAAAGAAGCCGGCAAGATTTTTTTTTTTTCCTTCTAATTTTAGCTAGCTTTTTTGCAACCCTGAAACAGGTATACGAAAGATGTCAAGCAGGAGTTAGCACATTTATTAACAACATTTCCGAAAAGTAAAGGTAGCAAAATTACATATTTGCCAGACTCTTAAGTTATGCTACTAATTGCACAATTAAACTACTGTAACCGAAAAGATTGCTGCATATTATATATATATAAATAAATTTAAAATCTTGTTATTTTCAAAGGAAATATTAATTCACCTGATAATGCAGACTGTTTAAAATCAAAATCCAAATTAATACACTGTAGCATACTTAATTGTTAATGCATTAAAATGTACAACAAGAAAAACAAAATCTTAATTAAAAATGTATAGATAAAATATTTGTTTTTAATACCTGAGATGAACTAACAATATGCCTCTTATCAAGAGACCAATCGGAGCATAATACTTTTCCTTGATGGCCCTTCAGTACTCTACGGGGTTTGATATTTAAGTTTTGTATGGGTTCTAGTCTCTCAGCAACTTTTGATACTGCAAAAATAAAACAAACAGCAATTTGTATTATTATTCAGTACATGTTTATAGTTCACTTCAAACTATCACTGTAATTAAAAAATGAATCTAACTATAAATAATCAAACTGCAAAAAATAAGTACATAATGTAAGCTATTAATTCTAACATAGGTAAGAATGTCGCTCAGCATTTAAAACCCTGGGTCCCAGACACCTCCAAAGAATTGGGTCTTTTTTTTTTTTTTTACAAAAGTGGGTCCTTATTTTAGAAATAAAACAGGCTCAATGTTTTTAACACAAAATTTGCTATCATTCAAAGGGGAAATTATGCATCTAAAGGACCCATCAATAATTTTTTATGCACCCTTCTCCTATATTTTGCTTAAATGATGCAATATGCAACATAGTACATCCTCAGCTTAACTGAAGGTATATTTAGAAATAGGAATAATTTTGATTTTTACATTAAAATTTATGTGAATTTTAAGTGAAAGCAGTAAAAAAAATTAACTGAAATCCAGATTATTACACAATGTTCTTATTTTTTGCTACATATAAAAATACATTCTCTTAATAATTAACCATATAAAAAACTCATATCAATGGATGCTTCAAAATAAAAAACTATGCAGTACAACATCTTTTTTTAAAATAAGGAAGAGATCTTTATCAATCTAAATAACCTTTAAAATTATCCAGTTTCTTAGAAGGATAGATATTACAACACTCACCCTTAACACCTTCAGACAAATTTCAAAATATAGACGCCTTTAAAAGGTAAATTTACTAAAGAGTTAGTAAATTTACCGTAAAAGTTAGTAAAGCTGTAAAATTTTTGAAAAACCATACAGAAAAACGTAAAATAAATGTTACTTATATTCATTATTTACCAGAGTGTTAAACAGTATAAACTGTTTTTCTACGCCTATATAACAACTGCATTACAAATATCTACAAAAAATATAATAATTTTATTTTTTCCTTTTTTTTTCAGTATAAATATTTTTATTTTTATGTGTGATTTATACTGTAAAGATCCGATTATAAAATTATGAAATATACATAAAAACGTTATTAATGATAAAAGTATATGATAAATAATTTAAGTAAGTTATAATTCTGCGACTGGGGATTTAATCAATCCTTGTATCATACGGGACACAAAAGTAAATAAACAAAACGAGATAAACACACAAGTATCATTTGAAATATGTATGTATTAATGCATTAACCAAATAAACAAACTTACGAGCTACATCATTGAGTTTTTTTCGTTCTTCTTCCAATCGAGTCTTTAAATTCTCTACTTCTTTACTTAAAGAATCTATAGATTCAGCGGGGTTATCGACTTTTAATCCTCCATCGGACGCCATTTTAGAAAAATATTTCCAGGATGAATTTCAAAGAGTTGAAGTTAAAGTCAAAGCTAATGTTAATAATTCACTGAGTTAATGCAATGGTTTCTACCCGCCAGACGCCGGGCCTGTTCACGAATAAAGATCAGGTAAAGCGCGGGAGAAGGAGACTGAAATATGGAGTGATTCTTTACTGAAATTGAAAGGCTTGCGTTTCAAACATGGCTGGGATTACGGTGCCTGGCTTAAGATCGATCTTGAGCGTAAACTTACGAAATCGTAATCTTACGATGTAAACAAGCAGAAACCGCCTCGTTTGCACTTTGCGCAAGCGTAACTTTGAGAAAATCTTACGATAGCTTCAGAGGTGTCTTACGATCAATTTGAGAGTAAAAACATGGCGGAAATTTTGTTATTGAGGGAGAGACGTCGAAGGAGGAAAATAATTGAACAACATAGAGCATGGATCTTAAAAGACAGGTCGAATCCATTTTCATTAGCTAATCACGATTTTATGAGTCGGTTTCGACTCTCCAAAACGGCAACAGAATTTTTGTGCGAAACTACTAAACCATACATGACGGAAGCTGCTAATGGATTTTCTGTTGAAGTTCAGGTTTGTTCTTTATTTTCAAATAAAATTCATGCGTAATTCTTTTACATTTCTAATGTATATGACACAGATTATAATTGCATAATCAAATGATTATTAGGTTGCAAATTTTTACTTAAGAACATATTAATAATTTGTGTTTCGTATTACGTTACATACTTTAAAAAAATATAATTATGATTGGGTTTTTAAATTCTTTTCTATTTTAAATTTCTTCGATATTCTTACCATACATCCATAAAATTCAATTTTATTTAACTTTCATTAAGTACATTTATCATTTTGCTGTTGCGGTTTATTTTTTTTCACATTTTTTATAAGAAAACAAATTATAAGATATTCCCCCTGTAAATAATTTTTATAAATTAAGATAATTCATCATTTAATAACTTCTAGGTTTATTACGAATAAATATTAAGATAAAATGTTACCTTCAGATACTATGCACGCATGCATGTTTACTACCGAGATACAATCTGCCGATGTAGGTTAAAGTTACAGTTACCAGTGTGACCGTTTTTTCAAGCTAAATGCAGGCTAGATTTGGACTGACAACAAGCTAAAAATTAATTCGATGATCCGCTCCATCTATTGACGGTTAATATAATTAAAAAGGGAAAAATCCTATTTTTAGGTGCGTTCGTAATTATATAAATACGTAGCACATATTGGCGTCGCTTGGTTCGTACGTCTGTCTGTCCGTCCGTCCGCATATAACAACGCAAAAATTACCCAACCGAATGGTTTGAAATTTAAGATATATTATCTTTGCAGAATTTTGTCGAGACATTTCAAATTTTATAAAAATCGAATCAAAACTTTAGGAGATATTAATAAAAATATTTATTAAGAAATTTGAATTAAAAAAAAATCGGTGCTTTCTTGTTACAGGAGCTTCCGAACAGGCCCTTATTACCGAATAGGCACGAGAAGCACGTGCTTCCCCTAGAAAATTTTAAAGGGGCCCAAAACTGAGAGAACAGGGGGCCCTTTTTATTGAATTAATTCCATTCCAAAAATTTATCTAATTTATTTTCAAATTGATATTTTAAAGTGTTTCATAAAAATACCTTTCATAACAAATTAATTTTTCATATAATAGCCAGCTTTCAACCACATGATCACAATTCTCCAATTTGTCCAACCAATCAAAGTCGCAGGCAATATTATTGTCCATCCAATCAATATCGAGAAAATCCAGTGGGCAAGCAAAATGCCCACCAGGTTGTTAAGTTGGTTGCTAGGGTATGACGTCAGTTGAAACTGATTTATTGGCTTCTCGGGAAAAGTAAAAATGTCACTTAAATTGTTCCTACGATCCTACGAATTTTCTTGCATGTATTACGAAACAGCTTATCAATTTTGTTGCAGTGAATTGACCTTGCGATTTGCGAGTAGAGTTTCATAAAGCAGCAATGAAATCTCTCAACTTTTAGACGTGTAAAATATTATTTGTGTTCGACGCCGCTCGCCTCGCTCACGTGCTGAGTTTAACATATAGGGTGCATGCATATTTTATTTATTGCTTTATAGTTAAAATTTTGCAGATTCTTCTTATATTTAATTTAATTATTTATTCAGCATGGCTAAAACTAAGCCTCAAGTACCGTCAGGAAGCAATAAACGAAAAAGGAACATAGCTAATAACTATATGAAGTTATTTAGAATGTTTCTGTATCAGATTGTGGATATTTATTGTATCTTATTTCTATCCCAGATATGCATTAAATTTCTCTATAAATTAGTTATAAAAAATTTCTGCAATTATTGAATTCCACCACTTAATATTTTTAAGTTCATTTAAAAATATGAAAAAATGTGAAATGCACTGAAAGAAACCTGCAAAAATGTGTCTTAAATCTCATTTTGTCTTAAATGTTTACAATAATAAGTAGATCCATGCTGTTGTATTAGCTTCGAGCAGCAGATTCAAGAATTAAAGAAGTAAATATTTAAAGATTACAATGTATCAAAAAATACTTTATTATTAATCAGTGAAAATTTAAGTTTCTTTTTTCCTTTAATATTTCTTATTGTTTCATAATATTTTATTTAATTTCTTAAAATTATTTAGGAAAACTAATAACTTAGTTTTTAACTGTTTAGTTTTGATCTAATGGCATGAATAATTCTTGCTAGTACTTATTTTTTCAAAACAGCTCATTGCAGATGATTCAAAAAGAGTTTGCTTAAATGTATAAGAAAAAACTATCATTTATTTCATTAATGTATGAGGAATGATTTATTTTCTTTTTTTGATTTAAAAAAAATGTCAGTGACCATCCTCATATTCAAAATGAAAATGTTTATAATTATTGTTTAAGTTTTCCAAATATTCTACTTATTTTTAAGTGCGAATTTTCTATTTTAATGAATAATTTTATGAACATAGCTAATAACTATAAAAAGTTATTTTGAATATTTCTGTTTCAGATTGTGGATATTTATTGTATCCTATTTCTATCTCGGAGATGTATTAAATTTCTCTATAAATTAGTTATAAAAAGTTTCTGCAATTATTGAATTCCACCATTTAATTTTTTTAAGTTCATTTAAAAACTTGAAAAAATGTGAAATGCACTGAAAGAAACCTACAGAAATTTGTCTTAAATCTCATTTTTTCTTAAATGTTTACTACAATAAATAGATCCATGCTGTTGTATGAATTTTTTTGTCTCTTCACAAAAATCTACTTTATTAAAAAAAATGTGTTTCTGAGGTTAATATGAGAGGAAAAAATAACGAAGTTAATTGTGTCTGTTGTTAAGTTTCCAATATAATGTATGTTTAATGTACAAAATTAGCTTTATAATATGTTTCTGTTCTGAAAAAA
This sequence comes from Maratus michaelseni, assembly GCA_963931845.1. Taxonomy (NCBI): domain Eukaryota; kingdom Metazoa; phylum Arthropoda; class Arachnida; order Araneae; family Salticidae; genus Maratus; species Maratus michaelseni. Next base: position 125,516,001 of record OZ007589.1, read on the forward strand.
TAGCGAAATGAATTATATCCCTCCCCTTCTACTGTTCCTTGTACAAGTATAAAAAAAAATGTGATAGTCATCTGGTAAAATTTCTAGTTGCTGGTGAAATACATATGTGCCACCCCCTTACCTTACACATACAAAATATTTAATCATACATAAAAAAAAAACATTGATTAAGGAAGAATAATTACTATTATAGTAATGATATATCATGAATTGCTTTAACACTTGCACTCGGTAAGTGAATTAATTTTAAAAAGTAATATAAACACATTTCGCCAGTTGTCGAATTCTTGTTCTACAAAAATATCCTACTTGTTTCTGTTCTGATGTTTCCTATGATGTGCATGTGTTAAAATGCTAATTGGTTGCCTAATTTTGACTAAAAATAATGTGATCAGAATCTTGATAATTATTTAAATTCATTTTGTGCAAATAATTAAAAAAAAAAAAAAAAAAAAAAAAAAAACGGGAATACAAGTAAAAAGTAAATTATTATTTTAGATTATTTTACGTATTGGATTTGAATATTATTGATTTTGACTGGTATGCACAACATAAAATATAAATAATTTAAACTATTACCAAAATTGAAAGAAGCATTTTAAAATATTGATATTTTATGTTGTGCATGCATGCTGAATTCAACTTTTTATCCAACTTACATTATTCTGCTAATACTATGCAAAATCATTTGTCATATTTTTCTTGATTGTATCCATTTTTTGTATATAGGAGAACGTAAAAAAAGCTGTTTAATGAAATGGTACTTTTTGGTTAGCCAAGCGCCAGTGAAATACACACACATATATATATATATATATATATATTATATATTTTTTCACTGGTGCCTGGCTAGCCGAAAAGTACCAGTGAAATATATGTGAACTCAACTGAGCCACTATTTGTAGCATTGGTGAGTTTGCGGGTATGTCGAATTTAGAAAACTCTTCTAGAATGAAATGGGAGGGGGGGGGGGGGCCCTGAAATGACACTGTGCTTCCCATAGCTTCAGAGGTTAATCGGGCCCTGCTTCCGAAGTTTAATCGTCAAGCGATCGAGATACTTATTTTATGACAGAAATTAATCTGCAGACGATATAATTCATTTCACAGAATTAAAAATCATCAAGATCTGAATATTTATATAACTAGCTGTAGTACGAACGCACCTCATTTGTCACGTTTGACGTACAATTTCCAACTTATTGGATATGAAATCAATATATGATCTTCAAGTTCACTTTAACACGGCCCCAATCAAAAATGGTTTGAGTAGTATTTGTTGTCCATGTACAGGACTTCACAAAAGTCATCGGATCCATCACTTTCGATGTGCGATAATTGTTAGAAGTACTACATTTTAATTGACATGAGATGCCCTGCTTTCAACATTGCGAAAATTATATATATTGTTGATATACATTATGTTAAGTTTTTATGAAAAGATGGTGTGCTAGACATTTATTATTCATCTACAGGGAAAAGTAAAAATATAAATAGCATAACTGCAATTGTTTGATGTGCGTGTCCCCGATACTATATTATTTCTTTGATAATTGAGATTCTGATATATGCGGTTTGTATAATATTTTAAAAATGAAACAATGCATGTGTTAGATTTAATTTTGTTTTACAGGGCTGCACAAAATAACTCAAATATACTTTCGTCTACGAATTTCGAATGATAACTACTGAAAGGGCGCTTTCTATTGCGTCATTCATTTTCATGCTTAACTAAATTTTCGTATATCAAGGAATGTTTATACATTGTATGTATATACAGGGCTAGAAAAAAAAATGTTCGAAGGCGCTGACGTATAAGAAGGTAGTTGATGAGAGTACTTTTTAATCTGTTTCCCGATTTTTATGTGAACTAAATATTAGTAAAGTATCTTGTTCGAAAAAAAAAAACAAAAAAAACATATACATGGTTGTAGTAAAATATGTGGATACATTGCTGACAATGGTTGTTATCTGCTTGAAAAGAGTTTTGTTATGCGTTTTTTAGCTAAATGAAATATTAGTACAATATGTGGTATGGATAAAAATATATAGATAATTTAATACGGTTCTGAACTAAATAATTCGAATGTATTATCGTCTATGGGCAGTGCTTTAACTTTGGTAAAAGTGCATAGAGTGGCATAAAAATGAAACGTGGTATTAAGATTCACTGTAGTATGTTCCCGCTTGAAAGTGAAGTGTATTAATTATATGCATTTCAACTTTTTTCTACACAAAATAGTATGAGTAGCATTTATAATTCATTTAAACAGGGACACGCCATGGACTATATTGCATAATTGCATTACTGTCCGAAGACAGTTGTTTGATGAGTGCCTTATGAAATTGGCATGCGTTATTAAAGTTGAGCGATAACATCTTCCGTAAACATAAAAATATATGTAATATTTAATATATAGTTTTTTACGGAGTGCACAAAAGAATTTCATTGCATTTTCTTTTATGATAGAGAAATGTAGGAAGGCGAGTTGCAATCGAGGTCAGGGTAGTTCCACCAATCAGAACTGACTATTTGTAGTGTGTGACCTTCCAGCATGACGTCAATTGCAGCTGCCCTATTATGCATTTTCAAGCTTAACTTATTTTTCGTATATTATGCAGTGTGTATCTAATTTATAGAATATATATACAGGGTGCCCAAATAAATTCAAATTACTATCTATGATGGATAGGAACTTCTGACAATACGTTTACAAATGTGTTACGCGTTTTTTTTAAGTTGATCTGAAACTTGCTGAAATGTTGTGTGAATCTATATAATTCATATTATAAAGAAGTAACGTTTGTTTATTTGTTTGTAGGGGATAATCTCTGGTACTACCGAACCGATTTCAAAAGTGATAGTGACAGTTCCTCCTCCAGCATATGCTATATTTTATGTTGGTGGGGTACTACACGGGGGGAGGGAGGGGTGGCAAGAGTGAAAAACGTATTAAATTGCGATACTGAAGAATCTAGAAACTTGAAATTTGGCATAGTAGTTACTTATAAATTTTCTAAAAAATTCAAAATTTAAAAGGGTGAAATGAAAGGAAAGCGGCTTAAAAACATTCTTAATTACGATATCTATCGAATCGTTAGGCAGGGCCATAACTAGTATTTTGTTCATCAGTCGCAAGTGTGAATTTTTGGTGCCCTCTCACCATTTTCCAAAATTAATTTATAAATAAAAATTTTGGATTCATTGATCTTATTTTTTGTTTTAAATCTGAAATAATTGATAGAAAGTATATTAACCTTCAAATGTTTAGGTTGATTTCTTTAAAAACCGACCTATCACAATCATTTCGTTTATATATTATATATGTATAATGAAAATCTTGTCATTATCATAAAGTGTGAAGTACTGAATCAGTTTGAAGCTAATGAGCACAGTAAATTAATCTGTGAGTATCGTGGATGAATTCGTTAATCAAGTTATAGTTATAGTTCGTTTAGAAGGACACAGAAAAGCACAAAAACATTTAAAACTTGTCACCACGATAACGTCCGAAATACTGAACCAATTCTAACCTAATTGGGACAGTGTATTAATCGTGTGAGTATCTTGAACGAAATCGTTAAACAAGTATTGATTAAGAATTTTGCCCCTACGTTATCACATAATGAAAAAAAAAACAGCCCTACTAAAAGAAAAATATATAAAATCAATTAATACATTTTTACTTTGGGTTATCCGATTGCAAGTTTTTTCTCTAAATTTCGTTATTTGTCTTTTTGTACCGAAAGTCGAATCAAATCCTCTTTTCGCGCTCCCTTCTACACTTACATCCGGGGCATATGCCTCCGTTGTTCCCCCTATTTTCGGCCTTGTTTTTAGGTATAGAAGCTTGAAATTCGACATGACTATTACTTTTAACACGCAAATGCACAACATAGAACAGTTATTTAAAAAAATTGAAATTAAAAAGCGTTTCTAAATAACTTTTTGAAGTGAAAACTTCTTTAGGCGCGTTGGGTATGTTTTGAGATGGGAAAAAAACATTGAACGCGAGACATTGTTACTGTAACCAACACCTCTGTATGTAAGTATGACATGTATTGTGTATAGTTCGGTATGAAGTAGAGCGGGGTATGAAATGTATGAGTAGTGTGAACCAGAATTTTTAAATAATAAACTAAGCGACATTTGAAATTCAGTTCCTAGCGGAACGAAATAAATCAAATTTTAAAGATGTATAGGTATAAGTCTAATTAGTCATTTAACGAAGGGCACTGGACCCCACGCCTCCCCTCCGGCCCCTCTTTTACGGTGTTTTAACTAACTATGCCTCGTTTCCATATCTCAACAACGGATAGTCCAATTTCAACGCGACTGATTTCAAACATTATAATTCACTGAGTAATGAATCGCCGTAACATTAAAATAAATGTATGAGTAGCGTGAACCAGAATTTTTAAATAATAAACTAAGCGACATTTGAAATTCAGTTCCTAGCGGAACGAAATAAATCAAATTTTAAAGATGTATAGGGATCAGCCTAATTAGTCATTTAACGAAGGACACTGGACCTCCCCTTCCCTAATTTCATTTAGCAACCAAAAAAAAAAGGTCACGTTTTTTATAAAGTATAAAATTACTGGTATATTTTTCTCGTTTTTTCTAATATCTAAATTAGTCCGATAGCGGGCAAAGCCCGCTATTATATTCTGTCATAATAATATCTGTCATGTGGACTAAATGCGATATTTTAAAAAAAATTCAAAATTAAACATGTTGTACACATTCAAAATGTTAAAATATACGGATATTTCCGTAATCGGGTTTTTATCATGATTCAATACGTTCCTCAAACTCATATATTTACTACATTAAAGACGTGAGTATAAAACATCACAAATTTACTGAATGGTGTAAACAAACGTTTTGTATACACCATTCAGTAAATTTGTGATGTTTTATACTCACGTCTTTAATGTAGTAATGTTTCATGGTGTAATCGCCCAGCATTTATATCATATATTTACTATTCTCTATTACACATATTGATACTCGCTTTGTATTATTCTGAAACATTTAAAAAATCTGTTAAACTTTCGATAATATGTCAGATTTTCTTTTTAATTCTCTAATGACGTGATATTAATCTGCTTTGTGTACATACACATACTCAGATTTCTTGTATTATTCAGAAATCTTTCCATTTTATTACCGCTATGACGTCAATAAATTTTATTTCATATTAATCTCTTTTTTCAATTGGTGAAACTTTTTATTTCATTTTCGTTTTTCACGTGGAAATCGTCTGATAGAAAAAAAAAAAAAAAAAAAAAAAAGGCACTCCGGGAGTGCTGACAGAAGTGAAAACTTGAACAACTACGTGTATATTTTTTGAATCGTCAGGAAATGTTTTATTGTGCAGGAAATACTTTTAAATGAAGTGTTTTTTTATTCATTATCATAAACTACTACTACAAAAATTATATTACAATTTTTATTTAATGTACTATACTGTCCGTTGTTGAGATATGAAAACAAGGCATAGTTAGTTAAAACACCGTAAAAGGGGGGTCGGAGGGGGGAGGGGAGGTCCAGTGCCCTTCGTTAAATGACTAATTTGACTGATCCCTATACATCTTTAAAATTTGATTTATTTCGTTCCGCTAGGAACTGAATTTCAAATGTCACTTAGTTTATTATTTAAAAATTCTGGTTCACGGTACTCATACATTTATTTTAATGTTACGGAGATTCATTACTCAGTGAATTATAATGTTTGAGATCAGTCGCGTTGAAATTGGACTGTTCGTTGTTGAGATATGGAAACGAGGCCTAGTTAGTTAAAACACCGTAAAAGGGGGGCCGGTAGGGTGCGGAGGGTCCAGGGCCCTTCGTTAAATGACTAATTAGACTTATCCCTATACGTCTTTAAAGATTGATTCATTTCGTTCCGCTAGGAACTGAATTTCAAATGTCGCTTAGTTTATAGATCAGTTTCAACTGACGTCACACCCTAGCAACCACCTTAGCAACTAGCTTTGTTTTTTGTTTGCCCATCAAAGATGGTGGATTGTGATTGGTTGGCTCGTAATACAGGCTACAAATCCACGATTATGATTGGTTGATAACTTTTGGTGGGCTGGCGATCACGTGGTTGAAACTGATCTATTATTTAAAAATTCTGGTTCACGGTACTCATAGATTTATTTTAATGTTACGGAGATTCATTACTCAGTGAATTATAATGTTTGAAATCAGTCGCGTTGAAATTGGACTGTCTGTTGTTGAGATATTGAAACGAGGCATAGTTAGTTAAAACACTGTAAAAGGGGGGCCGGAGGGGAGGCGTGGGGTCCAGTGCCCTTCGTTAAATGACTAATTTGACTGATCCCTATACGTCTTTAAAATTTGATTTATTTCGTTCCGCTAGGAACTGAATTTCAAATGTCGCTTAGTTTATTATTTAAAATTTCTGGTTCACGGTACTCATACATTTATTTTAATGTTACGGAGATTCATTACTCAGTGAATTATAATGTTTGAAATCAGTCGCGTTGAAATTGGACTGTCCGTTGTTGAGATATGGAAACGAGGCCTAGTTAGTTAAAACACCGTAAAAGGGGGGCCGGTAGGGTGCGGAGGGTCCAGTGCCCTTCGTTAAATGACTAATTAGACTTATCCCTATACGTCTTTAAAGATTGATTCATTTCGTTCCGCTAGGAACTGAATTTCAAATGTCGCTTAGTTTATTATTTAAAAATTCTGGTTCATGGTACTCATACATTTATTTTAATGTTACGGACATTCATTACTCAGTAAATTATAAAGTTTGAAATCAGTCGCGTTGAAATTGAACTGTCTGTTGTTGAGATATGGAAACGAGGCATAGTTAGTTAAAACACCGTAAAAGGGGGCCGGTAGGGTGCGGAGGGTCCAGTGCCCTTCGTTAAATGACTAATTAGACTTATCCCTATACGTCTTTAAAGATTGATTCATTTCGTTCCGCTAGGAACTGAATTTCAAATGTCGCTTAGTTTATAGATCAGTTTCAACTGACGTCACACCCTAGCAACCACCTTAGCAACTAGCTTTGTTTTTTGTTTGCCCATCAAAGATGGTGGATTGTGATTGGTTGGCTCGTAATACAGGCTACAAATCCACGATTATGATTGGTTGATAACTTTTGGTGGGCTGGCGATCACGTGGTTGAAACTGATCTATTATTTAAAAATTCTGGTTCACGGTACTCATAGATTTATTTTAATGTTACGGAGATTCATTACTCAGTGAATTATAATGTTTGAAATCAGTCGCGTTGAAATTGGACTGTCTGTTGTTGAGATATTGAAACGAGGCATAGTTAGTTAAAACACTGTAAAAGGGGGGCCGGAGGGGAGGCGTGGGGTCCAGTGCCCTTCGTTAAATGACTAATTTGACTGATCCCTATACGTCTTTAAAATTTGATTTATTTCGTTCCGCTAGGAACTGAATTTCAAATGTCGCTTAGTTTATTATTTAAAATTTCTGGTTCACGGTACTCATACATTTATTTTAATGTTACGGAGATTCATTACTCAGTGAATTATAATGTTTGAAATCAGTCGCGTTGAAATTGGACTGTCCGTTGTTGAGATATGGAAACGAGGCATAGTTAGTTAAAACACCGTAAAAGGGGCGTCGGAGGGGGGAGGGGAGGTCCAGTGCCCTTCGTTAAATGACTATTTAGGCTGATCCCTATACATCTTTAAAGATGGATTCATTTCGTTCAGCTAGGAACTGAATTTCAAATGTCGCTTAGTTTATTATTTAAAAATTCTGGTTCACGGTACTCATACATTTATTTTAATGTTACGGAGATTCATTACTCAGTGAATTATAATGTTTGAAATCAGTCTCGTTGAAATTGGACTGTCTGTTGTTGAGATATGGAAATGAGGCATAGTTAGTTAAAACACCGTAAAAGGGGGGCCGGTAGGGTGCGGAGGGTCCAGTGCCCTTCGTTAAATGACTAATTAGACTTATCCCTATACGTCTTTAAAGATTGATTCTTTTCGTTCAGCTAGGAACTGAATTTCAAATGTCGCTTAGTTTATTATTTAAAAATTCTGGTTCACGGTACTCATACATTTATTTTAATGTTACGGACATTTATTACTCAGTGAATTATAATGTTTGAAATCAGTTGCGTTGAAATTGGACTGTCCGTTGTTGAGATATGGAAACGAGGCATAGTTAGTTAAAACACCGTAAAAGGGGTGCCGGAGGGGAGGCGTGGGGTCCAGTGCCCTTCGTTAAATGACTAATTTGACTGATCCCTATACATCTTTAAAATTTGATTTATTTCGTTCCGCTAGGAACTGAATTTCAAATGTCACTTAGTTTATTATTTAAAAATTCTGGTTCACGGTACTCATACATTTATTTTAATGTTACGGAGATTCATTACTCAGTGAATTATAATGTTTGAAATCAGTCGCGTTGAAATTGGACTGTTCGTTGTTGAGATATGGAAACGAGGCCTAGTTAGTTAAAATACCGTAAAAGGGGGGCCGGAGGGGAGGCGTGGGGTCCAGTGCCCTTCGTTAAAAGACTAATTTGACTGATTCCTATACATCTTTAAAATTTGATTTTATTCGTTCCGCTAGGAACTGAATTTCAAATGTCGCTTAGTTTATTATTTAAAAATTCTGGTTCATGCTACCATACATTTCATACCCCGCCCTACTTCATACCGAACTATATACAATACATGTACGTACTTACATACAGAGGTGTCGGTTACAGTAACAGTGTCACGAGTTAAATGGTTTTTTCCCATCTCAAAAAATGCCCAACGTGCCTAAAGAAGTTTTCACTTTAAAAAAAAATGATGTAGTTGACTGTAAAAACATACTAAAATTACATTACAGTCAGCGTTCTACAAATGCCACATTTAACATATATTCGTATTCTTTTGTGCTGCCCTGTAAAATAATTATAAATACAATATTCATCCTCTTCAAGAAAAAACATGCTGTAGTTGACTGTAACAACGTACTGAAATTACATAACGGCCAGCGTTCTAAAAGCCCCGGATTTAACAAATATCCGTACTCTTTTATGCAGCCCTGTAAAATAACTACCAATGCTATATTCACCGTTTTCAAGGGGGAAAAAAACATGCTGTAGTTGACTGTAACAACATACTAAAATTACATTACTGTCAGCGTTCTAGAATGCCACTTTTAACATATATTCGTATTCTTTTGTGCAGCCCTGTAATATAATTATAAATGCTATATTTATCCTCTTCAAGAAAAAACATGCTGTAGGATAGATAGACAGACAGATATAGAAACAGACATATAGAAAAAGAACCTCCCGGAGCAATAAGTACTTATGTACTACTGTGCTAATCATCCTTAATCCTGTCTAAATTTTGTTGTTGCGTATTTAAAAAAAAAAAAAAGTTTTCTGGAATTCCGTCCAAAGGATTGTCAACCTTTAGCCTGACTTTTTTAGCTTGATTTAGCTTGTTGTAAGTTCTACAACAGGCTAAAATAGCTACAACAAGCTAAAAACGGTCACACTGACAGTTACCACAATTCGTTAGCTGTTGCCAACATAATTAATAATATAAATAATATATTACAATACTTTCCCTTTAAAAAGTTTGAATGTCCAGATATTTATAAGTCCATGTAAGGTGTAAGTTTGAATGTCCAGATATTTATAAGTCCAGGCGAAGAGGTTTCTTACGAGTGCGTGGTGGGTTACGACGAACATTTGTGACACTTTTATTTTCTTGTTCAACAGCTGGTGTATCGTTTGTGGTATCATCTGACTGTTTCTCAGCATGTATGGGGGTTGGTATTTTCTTATTCCTTACACTAGCATCAGTTTCGGAGATTTCAGGATTACCTGGGATGGTAGAAGTATTCCTCTCCACTGGGCGAATTTCTGCTGGCTTTTCATCTGCATCAATGGTTTCAAAGATGTCAACATTACTATGGCAACTCTGCCTGACCAAATTATCGAGGTTTGTAGACTCTTGGTCATCTTTACTGTACTCATGACGAAGCTGATCAACATGTGCAAGATACATCTTGTTGTTGATGTTAACAACCCAAGTTTTATTACCTTGTGGTCTGATTAAAGTTCCTCTGGTCCATTCTTGGTTTTTATGGGAGCGAACCAAAACTGTTTCATCGGACATAAAACTTCTATTACTAGTATGGCTTCTGTCATATTTTTTCTGAGCACATTGGTTCTGTTCAACACGAGCCTGAGTGCTGGGATGTACAAGTGCTAATGGTGTGCGAATTGGTCTAGATAAAAACAATTCAGCAGGCGAAAGTCCAGTTGTAGAGTGAGGCGTTGAGCGATAGCTCATAAGGAAACGAGAAATTTTTCTGTTGAGTGAGCTATGATCTGTAGCATCACTGTTCATTTTGCTTAGTGCTTCTTTGAATGTCTGCACAGTTCTTTCGGCTAAGCCGTTAGATTGTGGATGGTACGTTGGAATGCGAGTATGTTTTATTCCATTCGACTTCAGAAACCATTCAAATTCTTCTGATATTAGCTGAGGACTATTGTCAGACATTAATTCTAATGGCAATCCATATCGGGAAAAAATCTGCTGCAGAGCTTCAATGGTGTGTGAAGAAGTCGTGGCAGGCATCCGCATGACCTCTAACCATTTAGAGTGGCTATCAACAAGTAACAGATAGTTGTTCTTGTCTTTCTGTGCATAGTCAATATGCACTCTATCCCAAGGATGTTTAGACCAAGTCCATGGTTGAAGTGTGCCAGGAGGAGAACGGCTATTCTTCTGACAAGCAGGACAGTATTTTGCAACTTTTTCAATGTCTTCATCCAATTTTGGCCACCATATATGACTACGAGCTATGGCTTTCATCTTTGAAATTCCTGAGTGAGTATCATGCAGCTGATCCAGGAGTCTCTTCCTGAATTTTTCTGGTACAATGACTCTCATTCCCCACAGAAGACAATTATTATCAACTGACAGTTGATCTTGACGGTTAAAAAATGGCTTAAGTGCTTCATTGTTTATCTTCCATGGCCAACCATTTTGAACATACTTCAGAGCTTGTCCTAAAACTGCATCATTGCGAGTTGCTTTTGCAATTTCGATGCTGGTTACTGGTAAATCTTCACTATATGATATTTTAAATATCTCTGATGACGTTTTCATTTCAGATTCAACAGGAGCACGTGACAAGGCATCAGCATTGCAGTGTTCTGAGCCTTTTTTATACTCAATGCTGTAGTTGAAAGAAGATAACAGCACTGCCCATCTTTGAAGTCTAGCTGCTGCAATGGCAGGAACAGCTTTGTTAGGTGCAAAAATACTTATTAATGGCTGATGGTCTGTAACCAATGTAAATTTTCTACCAAAGAGATACTGCTGAAATTTCTTTATTCCAAAGATAATTGCTGCTGCTTCTTTCTCAATTTGCGAGTAATTTTGTTCAGCTTTGGAAAGAGTTCTTGAGGCATAAGCAATTGGACGTTCATCATTGTCAATGATGTGGGATAAAACAACACCTAGACCCAAAGGCGAAGCATCACAGGATACTCTCAAAGGCAATTTGTCATCGTAATGCACTAAAATAGCATCTGATGTAAGAAGATTTTTACACTTCTGAAAAGTTTCTTCACATTCTGATGACCACATCCAAGGAGTGTCCTTATGGAGTAATTTGTAAAGGGGAGCAAGCAGCATGGCAGAATTACGTATAAATTTTGAATAATAATTCGAAAGACCCAAAAATGATTTTAGTTCCGTTACATTTGAAGGAGCATTTATTTTCTTAATGCATTTTACTTTCTCATCTGTAGGATGAATACCCTCGCTATCAATTACATGGCCTAAAAATTCCACACTTTTTTGTAAAAAACTACACTTTGATAGGTTGAGCTTAACATTATATTCACTAAATCGCTGAAACACTTTTTCCAGAGTGCTTAGGTGCTCTTCATATGTGGCACCGGTAATAAGGATGTCATCTTGAAAACAAATCACTAATTCTATACCCTGAAGAATTTTTTCAATTGATGACTGAAAAATTTCTGATGCACTGTTTATGTCATATAATAATCTTAAGGGGCGTACTAAACCAAGTTGGGTATTCAGAGTAAGATACTCTTGTGAAGATTCATCTAATTCAATCTGTTGATAAGCATGACGCAAATCTAATTTTGAAAAGTACTGTCCACCATTAAGAGTTGCAAATAAATCTTGTTGAGTTGGCAAAGGGTACTGATTTTGATCAATAAATTGGTTAACACTAACTTTAAAGTCACCACACAAACGTACATCACCATTTTTCTTGGGAACAATCACAAGTGGAGTTGCCCAACTGGAATGTTGCACAAAGTCCCAAACACCTCTCTGCTTGGAATTTAGAATTTCTTCAGCAACTTTACTCTTTAAAGAATATGGCACTGGACGCGCTTTAAAAAACACAGGTTGAGTTTCCTGTTTCATTTTTAATGAAGCCTTTATATGTTTAATAGGTTCAGAACTTTCCTCAAAAAGTTTGCTATACTTATTTGTCAATGCATTTATAGAATCAACTTTAACAGACACGTCCTTAAGTATTTTATGTACAGAGAAAATTTTGTGCCAATTTAACTTAAATTTTCTAATCCAATCCTTTCCAAATAAGGATGGTCGGTCATCTTTTACTACAATAGCTTGTAAATCACACACTTGATTTTCATACACAACACTGACTGACACTTCCCTAGCTATTGCAATGGGTTGTTGATTATAATCTTTGAGTGTAACTGGTATACTTTTAGGTACTATGTGTGGTAAATTTTGTTTTAACCACTTTCAGAAATTATACTAACATCTGCAGCAGTATCTAATTCCATATCTAGTAATTTGTTACAAATTTTCACTTGAACTATATAGTTAGAATAATTACTTAATTTATTTACATTTATGGAAAATAGATTATACTCTTCAGAATTACTCTGTTCACAATTAGCTGATACTTTTTTAGCAGAAGAATTAGCACTTTTGTCTTTAGATTTACACACAGGTGAAATATGACCTATCTTGTGGCAAGCATGGCATTTAGCAGTTTTATATTTACACTTGTTTGCATCGTGTGATGCACCACAGCGATAGCATTTCTGAGGATTATTTTTAGCATTTTTATAGGACTTACTTTGATATTTGCTCACTTTGTTGACATTGGAAAGTGCAGGTACTGTCACTTTGATGTTGCTGGCACCTTGCTCCGCCAATTCCATCGCCAAAGCGATTTCACAAGCATCCTCAAGCTTGAGATCCTTTTTGGCAAGCAAGTGTTTTTGAGTAGCTTCACAACGAATGCCGCAGACGAAACGATCCCGTAGAGCTTCCTGCAGAAAAGTTCCAAAGTCACACGTGGATGCCAAACGCTTTAATTCAACTAAATACTCGGAAATACTTTCCCGATCGATTTGGTTCCTTCGATGAAATCGAAATCTTTCCGCAATTGTAATAGGAGCCGGGCGAAAATGGTCTTGCAGCTTCTTGATAATCACGTCATACGTTGAATCTTTCGGTTGTTGCGGAGTCAACAAGTTGCGCAAAAGTTTGTATGTTTTAGGTCGCAATACTGATATCAACACAGGTACTCGCTTAGTTTCATCAAGATCATTTGCTAAAAAATATTGTTCTAGTCTCTCGACATAGAGAGAAAAATCCTCATTACTATCGTCAAATACTGACAATTGACCAACTAGGCCTAATTTCGACATGGTCGTTACGATTTAGGAAACTATCTTAAATATACGGTACAATTACTGTTCGTCAAAATACATCGTCGCCAATTTTATAAATTAAGATAATTCATCATTTAATAACTTCTAGGTTTATTACGAATAAATATTAAGATAAAATGTTACCTTCAGATACTATGCACGCATGCATGTTTACTACCGAGATACAATCTGCCGATGTAGGTTAAAGTTACAGTTACCACAATTCGTTAGCTGTTGCCAACATAATTAATAATATAAATAATATATTACAATAATAAAGAGCAAAATATTGTAGCTTGACTTTATTTTCACCGGCCCTACTTCAATACTTATAGCAATTTTTAATGTGCAAAGGTTTTTACCTTTAGCTATTATTCTTCCTTTAGTTCACATTGAAAAGTAACATAATTTGATTAATTTTACAACAATTATTGCAGAGTTTCCCCCAGGTTTAAAAAAGGGCAGGGTGCTACTGGTGAGAAAAGGGCACTTTTGGATTCTTGAGGGCACTTTTCAGCTTCTTAAGGGCACTTTTTTTAATTGTTAAAGGTATTATTTTGTTTTTTAAAGCCACTTTTGATACTTAAAAGTCAGGACACTCGTTTCAGGATAAGATTGAGCCAATTTTTACTATGAAAGCAAATTTTGTAATACGAAAAGGAGAAAGGGCACTTTTTTTACTGAGGGGCAAGAAGGGTGCTAATCAATATTTAAATACAGTTAACTTAAAATCGTGAGTGAATCCACTCAACTTACTGAACAATTTACAGAATACTTTAGGTTCAGATAAACAGTAATTTAACAATAAATAAAAACTCAGATCCTAATTTTACAAAGGTGAGCTCTAGAGACCTGAGAACGAGAGGAAATTTTAATATACATGTATACATCCACACATACATATGGAATTGTTGTAAAAATAGCTAAAACAAATTTAAAGAACCTCTAAATGTAAAATTACACCAACATTTTCATAATCTAGGTTTTTATCATGATTACATTACTTTTCTTACAAAATATAAAAATCGGATTCAACTACAGTTTATTTTTTTAGGATTTATAGAAAGGCAAATTTTATCCCCTGAAGTAGGGTTAAAAGCAGCATCAGTTCTTATTACAAACTACTGATTTTTTGTATCGTGCTACACTACAAACTACTATAAAAAGTAGCGAGTACTGTAGTTTCACTATTTGTAGTGCACTTCTTCCGAACCATGTCTGTGTCAATAGGATTATCTACCATTTCTATCTCCATGTAAAATTAAATTTCTTGAGGAACTAAACTGAATATAAAAAATTATTTTATATTAATTTTCAAAATCAAATGTAAGACTATTTTTAATATGTGAAATTATGGTTTTGTTCTTTTTCATTGTATACATAGTTGCTTAAATAATGGCATTAATAATATCCATAAAATTCTCACCATGAAATTATACGAAAAAATCAATAAATAGAAAAGTATTAAATACAAATATATCTAAGGCTGTCTCTTGTTGCCGTGATCAACCTTGAGTTAGAAAAATCAATAAGCATAAAAATATTACTTATAAGGAAAGGGCACCTGACGTCACTGTTGGTTAAACTACTGTTGGTTTGGGAGAAAAACCTGTTCGTTCTTTACGGCTCCTACAGTACACATGAGATGGAGGGATTTGATTGGTCTATGTTAAACCGGTCTATGATATGATTGGCCTACGTCGCCATGACGTTTCCTGTAATGATAGCTGCGACAAAAATGCAGTGGTAGATTGGTTGATGGAACTGTTTGTTTGTAAACATGCCCTTTCCTTATATCTAATGTTAAAATAACAGAAGAAATGTTTACAACATCGAAAATACAGATTTATTTTTAAAATTCTATGCAAATGAAACATAACTTTTTTAACTAGACTATTACTCACTATATTCTGAAGAAACTGATGCATTCAGAAATGAGGGTGTTGCAAGTGACTGCTGTATGTTGGATGTGTTAATTGGTGTTGATGACTGTGTTGTTGGTGTGTGGGTAAATGAAGACGTTGATTGATGCGGCACATGAGAAGGTGTTGAAAACTGGTGTGCTGATGATACTTGAGAAGGTGCTGAAAACTGGTGTGCTGGTGGTACTTGGGAAGGTGTTGAAAACTGGTGTGTTGGTGGTACTTGGGAAGATGTTGGTACCTGTGAATGAAATATATTTATTAAATAAAGCAATAAAAATATATAAAGAATGCATCAATATTTCAATATATTAAGAATACATAAAATTTAGCATGAATGCCGTAAATTCTATTTCATTTATTCATTCTCTTCTCAATTCACTGAATGTATATTTTAACAAGGATTATTTATATTCACAAATAGTAAGATTAATATTTTTAAAAATGTTATGCAATAACTTTAATTTAGAAAAGTAAAGTTTGGGGAATATCTAATGGTAGTAGTGTGACACAATCTTATTTCATGGAAAACAACCACACAGCTGTCTTTTTTTTTTGTTCTATTTTTTTACACGCTTTTACAGATTTCTAAGAATTTTTAGTCTATTAGAGTGCACTGTTTAATAATTTTTTAAAGCCCATTTTTGCTGACAATGCTCATATTTCTAGCAAAGTGGTGGTATGGACTCCAATTATGGAAGATTATGTTGCCTCTATTTCAAAACTAAAATTTTGATAACTTAAAATTTACATATTTCGCTATTGTGAACATTATAATGCACAAGTAAAGCAGCACATTCAGGTCCATTTGAAGAAATAAATTCTGAGGAAAGTACTTGATTGTGATTAATTTTGAGCTGAAAATGTCTCTTTTTCTATATATGTGCATGATAAATTAATGATTCAACATTTTCATTTGATGTTAATATACACAAAAGAAATTGTTCTTGCTTTTGGATATTTTCTTGGTACAATGTGTTCATCACAAAGAATGTTTTAAAGATTGTTTTTTTTTAAATTAGAAATAAAAGTAACTTGTTTTTTTTTAAATTAGAAATAAAAGTAACTAATCCAATATTATAAGGGTTTTTCACTTTTACTACTGAATTTATTTCCTTAAAGAAGTAAATAAATGTGTACTTTATTCCTTTAAAAAAAAGATTTCAAAGCTTCTGTAACAAGTCACATAAATGGTTAACATAAATATTTGACACCAAGGTAAAAATATTAATAAATTAACAAGATTGTGTCAAATATGAAATAACCAACTTAATTTCTGAAAGAGAGTCATTTAAGATCTAATTTTATAGAAAATTAGAAAAATAGTAAAACATAATTATTCCACTCTATAATATACATAAATAAAATAAACCCAAACAATTCACACTTAAAATCAACTGAATTGTTCAAATGCAATTTCAATAAAATTTTCTGAAATTTTTTTCACGTAATTAGCAGATCAATTTGTTGATCGTTGTAAAAAGCACAAAATTCGTTTAATTACACATTGTGGAAACCAATTGAACTATGTAAAAGAAATAAAGTACTTATTTTATTAGCTTTGTGTTTCAATGGACCCTATTCTCACTGACGTCAAAGTCACGTGCTTTGGGGAAACATTGCCGATATTGTAGTCCTTAATTATGCAACGACTCGTTTGCAACTGAAGACTGCATGCCATAGAGCAGAAACGGAACAGATTTTCGTGATGTTGAGTCACGTGCTTTGGGGAAACATTACGGAAATCGTAGCCTCGAACTCAAACGGAGAATAGGGTCCTCAACTTTTCCCAATAAGATGCAAAATCCGTAGCTGTATCTGAGTTAAATACAGCTCATAGTTGGGCTCACCACCTCCAGTTTTTAAGATACTATTTTTTAATTTAGCTGCTTCTGCTTTGGTTTTGGACTTTAGCTCAGCCCATTTTTTTCTAATTTGCTTCCCTGATCTTTCCCTACCCAGGCCTACAGCATTTACTAAATCTGCTACTGCTTCCCATCTCTCTTCTTGTTCTCTAGAATTTAAAATTGATTTCCCGAGTACGTTTGTTACTAAATCTCTATCTCTTTCTAATGCCGAAATCATTATATTCAGTTCTTCTAAACGAAAATTAGCTGAACGGTCAGTCATGATTTTGATGCTCGATGGACACACAGTAATAATGAAAAATCAATTTATCACCACGTTGTTTCGCGTATTCCAAATACTACACAGACCACGTTGTTTTGTTGACACTCTGAAATCTACGCGATCTGATTGGCTAGCTTCTATCTTGCGTCGAAGAGACAGAAATTCAGCACTACGATATGTTTAGAGACTTATGCTTGACGCAAAACGAGGCACCGCGATACCAACTTAAGATAGATCGTAGACACGCCCATTAAGAGATCTAGCGTAAGTTTAAGATCAAGCGTAAGATCCGAGGCACCGCAATCCCAACCTAATTTGACTAATTTGCCTATTTTAATGATATTTTTTTTAATCTAGAAGTGAACTTGGTGGCCGAATGCTTAGAACACTGGTCTTGATTCTGGAAGTTGCGGGTTCGATTCACTTAAATTTCTGTTTGATTTTTCTACTTTTTTATTTAAAAATGTTTTATCGGTTGCTTTGTATTTTTCATGATAAATGGAATATATTTCATAAAAGTAAAATCCCATCAAAAACGTCGCCTGTAAAAAATGCAGCCAAGTCTCGTGACTTTTTTTACAGTAAAAAGATCTCAGATCATGTAAAGCCAAGTTTAGCTATCTTATTAACTCTGAAATTTTCATTCAGAAATCACTCCTAGTCTCTACATCTTTAGTTAATTATTATTTTGTGACTTGGCAATTACCAGGGCAACAGTAGATACCGGGCTTGCTCATTCATTCTCATGATGCCACAAATAGTGGCTGGCCCGCGACCTACGTTATACACGGTCGATGCATGACGTTTAAAACGTCACATGGAATGGATCATTTTCACACGGTGATTGGTGCAAAACGGTGGGCGCGCCGCTTTGAACTAAGACTCCTATAATAGGAGCTGACGCTGTTACATGTGTTAACATGTTCATGTTATTTATGATATTTATGTACATGTTATTTATAATATTTATGTAACTATGATTTATAATATTCTAGATGTAAATGTGATTTAATATATTTTATGTAACTGTGATTTAGTAGCAGTTATGTGTATAACTGTATGATTAACAGATAACTGCAAATGATACTGGCAGTTCTTAATGTATTCCATGAGGCTGTGTGCTAGGCTTGGTGCCAGAACTCTTGAATATGTTTATTTCTGTAAATCTTAAATAAAATCTTTTGTACTTAAAATTGACTTAAATATAATTAGTAAATAACAAAACTAACATGGTGTCAGGTAAAGAAAGATCCTCGCTATAAATAATGAGCAGATGTAAATGGATGTCAATATGTTCTCCATGTGATGAGTCTGATCATGGTCTCTGAGTGAGAAATTGGTGAAAGCTTGATTGTCTGTTATATGAACTTAGTGTTCCTTTAAGAAAAAGAAAAAAAAACAGATATGGAGATATTTAAGCCTCCAGGTGAACTTAGCTTCACATCCAGTAATTTAGCTGAAGAATGGAACAAATGAACTCAAAAGTTCCAAAATTACCTAGTAGCATCTGAAAAGGAAAACAAGCCTGAAGCAGTGAAAATAGCAATCTTGCTCAACTTCTTGGGTGATGAAGGAACAGAAATGTTCAATACCTTCAAACCAGAGGCCACCAAAAGTAAGGAAAAATTCAAAGATGTGATGGAAATGTTCACAAGCTATTGTATTCCAAGAAGGAATGTCGTCTTTGAAAGATTCGAATTTTTTGCCTGTTCCCAGCAAGAAGGCCAGCAGGTGGATAATTATTTGACTGAATTAAAGACATTAGCTTCCACATGCAACTTTGGTGATCAAGAAGACAGTCTTGTAAGAGATAGACTAGTTTTGGGTATCACTATCAGAGAAAAATCCCTACTGGAGAGACTACTGAGAGAGCCAGACCTAACACTACAGAAAGCAGTAGATTTTCTACGAACAGCAGAGGCAAGTAAACTTCAAATTGAAACAGTTAAGTCTACTTCTCAAGTTCATGAAGTAAAAAAATACAATGAAAAGGTTTCAAAAGGGACAGCAAAGTTAAAAAAGAACAATATTAGTGCTAAAACTAACTGTACAAAGGTGTGGAAAAGAACACAAAAAGTATAACTGCCCTGCTTATGGGAAACTGTGTGCCAAGTGCAAAGGGAGAAATCACTTTGCAGCTATGTGTAAAGCAGTAGTGAAAAATAACTACAAAACAGTAAATTAAATAGAAAGAGACTCACATGAATTGAACTTATTGTACATAGACAGTGTGTCAGAGCAAGCAATGGATTCCAGTTCTGATTGTGAATTGGTAAGTATAAACTCATTAGATAATATATGGTTAAAGAAAATTAATGTTGAAAATAATTTGATTGAATTTAAACTTGATACAAGTGCTGAAACTAATGTGTTGCCATATTCTGTATATAAAAATATGAATCTCCCACCTAATGTGACATTAAATAAGACTAATATTACATTAATTTCTTATGGTAACTTTAAATTAATACATGAAGGTGAGTTATTGTTGAATTGTACTGTAAATGAAAATAATAATATTGTTATGAATTTTGTATATATTTGTAAATATTTCATTTATTTTATTTTATTATTGTGAAAACTGCAGCATTATATAAGTATTTCCTATTGAGCATCATGTAACTGTATGCAAAAGGTCTCGGGTGCTTTGCAAGAAAAACAACCTTACACCCTCATCTTTATAATGGAAGTCTATGGAAATATCGCCAAGAAATGGGTTTATCGCCAAGTTGGTGATGGTTTTGGCAACTTATTTTTGTCGCCAAATTTGGCGATATATCGCCAAATGTCGCCAAGTTGGCGACGGAATTTGGCGACTTTTTGTGCAACCCCCCTTTTATACCTGTACATTGGGGTCCGTTCTCGCTTGAGGTTCTCTCTCGAAAGTCGAAGTAATTTCTGGTAAATTCTGGACATCCGAAAGCTCTGGAAAATTCTGGAATGATCTCTAAAGCCTATATAAGGGCCAGCCGGGACCTCCACCAGTCAGTTCAGTTGAGTTGGCTATCAGCTGTGATTGAATTCACACGAGAGGCTTTTGCTTTGAGACTGTGTTGTCTATGAGCGATTTTGTATCTGATACGCCGTATTGAACGTTTTGTTCTGAGTGAAAGTTTGCTGTGCTGTTATTAGATTTGAATATTACTGAATATTTGTGTTTTGAGAAGACATTTGTTTTCTTATTTAGAGTCAATAAAGCTTGCTGATTGTTTTTATATATTTTCATCAATCCTTTCGTACCCCGAGCTCACAACATTTGGTGTCAGGAGTGGGGTTGAATGCCGATTACCAGAGCAATGGAGGCGCAACTGACTAAATTATTGGAGAAATTAGGAGAGATGGATGAGAAAATGACTGCAAACCAGGCTGAAATGAAGGAAATGTCGGAAGAAATGAAGAAGGAAATGTCAGCGATAGATGAAAAAATGACCGCAAACCAGGCTGAAATGAAGAAGGATATGTCAACCAACCTTGGTGAGTTGAAAGAATTAATAGATAATAAAATAACATCTTTAAATGAAAGAATTGACAGCGTGGAAAACAAATTTGAAGGAATATTTCAGGAAATAGAAGAAAAAGTTCAAAAGACAGCCAATACCGTAGAAGAAAGGATAGAGAGTGTAGAAAAGGAGTTGGAAAATGTGAAGAAACAAAAGATAACTGCCGAAAACTATCCCGAAGATGTCAAGTATCAAGCTATGCTTCCCCGGGCCTCTATTAAACTCTCGACCTATGACGGAAAATCCTCATGGCCAGTTTTCAAGACACAATTTGGGATCGTAGCGGACGCCAATGGATGGGATTCCCAGACCAAGGCTTGCCAGTTAGCTGCTTCTCTACGAGCTGATGCTGCCGACGTTCTACAGACGTTGCCTGCAAATGAACCGCTGGATTTTGAAACGCTCGTCAGTGCCTGAGAATTGCGCTTTGGCGAGAAATGCATGAAAGAATATAGCAGACTCCAGCTCAAATCTCGACAGCAGAAACCCACTGAATCCCTGCAAGAACTTGCTACGGATGTCGAGAGATTTTCCCATCTTGCTTATCCTGACCGTCCGACTGAAATTAGAGAAAGTTTAGCTCTGCAACATTTTATCGATGGTGTGCGTGACTCTGAGATCCAGAAACAACTCCGGATTGCAGATCTCAGTGACTTAAAAGGGGCTTTAGTTTATGCCCTGAAATTCGAGGCAGCACAGCAAGCTACAAGTAGAGTTGCAAAGGGTGGAAAAAACCGGGTTTATTCCCGGGAATAAACCGGGTTTTTTGGGAGGGAAATATTGAAAATTCCCGGGAGTTTTCAGAAACTTTTAGACATGGAATTTTTTTATTTGCAAACATTTTTTTTTTACAAATGTATACAAACCAATAACATAAATACAGACAAATAGCACAGTTTACATGAAAACTAACGAAATACATGCTTAAGATGCAGAAATTTTAAGTAAGAGAAAATAAAGTAACATAAGTTGATATTTTAATAGTCGATAAATAAAAAGGGCGAGGCAGATGGCAGATTCATCTAGCTTGACATGAATATAAACATCACCCCTATTCTCCGATTCAAACAATGTAAACAAAACAGAAAACGAACAAAACTAAAAGAAATCAATGCAAAAATACACTGCAACTCACAAGAAAATTAATATAGAATATGCCTGAAGAGAAAATATGCCAGCCAACAAAATTTAAACAATCTTATTTTTTAAAGAAACATTCAAATCCTTACCAATTCACAGCCACCATTGTTGTAAAGTAAATGACTTATAATAAATTATAAAAACTTAGAGCACAATATCCTAAGTTTTATGAATTCATAATGAAAAACCTATTTTAAACGTTTCAGAACGCTGCCTGAAATTTCTTGAAAATAAAAAATTTAAATTGAAAAATGATTAGTTTTGTTTATTTTCAAAACTCCTTCAAAATTTCCAATATTCCCCAAAATTCCAGGTTTATTCCCAAAAATTCCCGGGTATATTCCCGTCCCTCAAAAACTGCGGGTTTTTTGCATCTCTAGCTACAAGGAAAGATCGGCACTTTGTGCGAGTAGCCAACATGCCTGAGACGTCGGATAGAGCTGTGGAGCGTTTACAGCAGCAGGTGAAGGACTACATGATGAGGCAGATGAACTCCTTGATAGACAACAAACCTGGCAGAAAGATCAAGTGCTGGAAATGCGGTGGAAAAGGCCATATTCAAAGAAACTGCCTAAAACGACCCAGCACAGAAGGTAATAGCTCCCTACGAACGGCGGAGCAGGAAAACTAATTAATGGCCATCTCGCGGGGCAGAGGTTGCCAGATTCTGAGAAGCCCCATTATCAAGTGTGTCAAATTTCTGCAAGAAGTTGCGGCGAGAACGGAGTTTTTATAGTCGGGCGTGTGAATGATTTGCCATGTAATATGATCATCGATACAGGAGCCAATGTGACCATCATTCGGAAAGATCTAGCTCACCGGCTAAAAGAAAAACTCCTCTGGACCCCGCCCCGTGTTATCCTCCAAACCGTGACCGGGGATAAGATCGACATACATGGAAGAATGAAATTGAAATAAAGTTTGGGAACGCCGCTTACCATCATACAGTCTATGTGGCCGATATTTCAGACCCTTTCATACTCGGACTGGACTTTTTAAAAGAGCATGGATTTACTCTGGACTTTAAGAATAATGAGTTACGCTCGGCTCAAGAAGATGTCACTATTTTCAAACTAGGAAATGAGTCTGAATCTATTCAACAGATCACAGCCAAGGCAGATGTTATCATCCCTCCTCGGACCGAAATGATGATACCTGGATTAACTGAAAACGAAAGAAGTTTTCAGTGTGGCTTGGTTGGATATCCTGAGAAGAGCCCAAAAGGAGTGCTAATAGCATCAGCGCTGGTAGATCTGTCGAGAGATGTCATACCTGTGAGAATTGCGAACGTAAGTGAAAAATCTAGGATTATCCAGAAGGGTGAAGTGCTTGCAACCTGTGCTCCAGTCACCTGTGTTTGCAAAGATCCGAGCTTGACGTTGTTGGAGCCGCCAAGTTTAACACCTGAAATTGGACGAAATGAGAATTTATCTACTGAACAGAGACATGCCGCAGAAAGCCTGTTCCAGGAATTTAAGGATGTATTTTCACAAAACGAGAGTGATATAGGTCGCACTTCTCTGACACGTCATAGAATTGATACTGCCGACCATCCACCAATTAAAAAGCATCCAAGACGCTTGCCGTTCGCAAAACAAGAAGAGGTTTCTAAGCTATTACAACAGATGCAGGATAATGACATCATCGAGCCGTCATCAAGTCCGTGAGCCTCTCCCTTCGTGTTGGTCCGAAAGATAGATGGCTCCACAAGATTTTGTGTGGATTATCGTAAACTTAACGATATCACGAAGAAAGACAGCTATCCTCTACCCAGAATAGACGACACGCTAGATACTCTTTCAGGACATAAATGGTTTTCCACACTGGATTTGAAGAGTGGATATTGGCAAGTAGAGATCCATCCTGATGACAAAGAGAAGACCGCATTTACCACTGGACAAGGACTTTGGCAATTTAAAGTTATGCCGTTCGGGCTCTGCAATGCCCCAGCAACGTTCGAGCGCCTCATGGAGACAGTGTTAAAAGGCCTGACTTTTGAAGCTTGTCTCATCTACCTAGAGGATGTCATCATTGGTGGCTGCACGTTTGAAGAACATCTAGAAAATATTCGAAAAGTGTTAACGAAGCTAAGAGCGGCGAATTTAAAGCTGAACCCTTTGAAATGCAAGTTCTTCCAACGCGAAGTGAATTATTTAGGACACATCATCTCAGCTGAAGGTGTTCGAACAGATCCTAAAAAAGTGCCCGCAGTAAAGAACTGGAAGCGTCCGGAAAATGTCCATCAGTTGCGAAGCTTTCTGGGACTATGCACTTATTACAGAAAGTTTGTCCAGGGCTTCTCCAACATCGCAAGACCATTGCATAGGCTCACTGAAAGTAAGCAGAAGTTTCTATGGACACAAGAATGCGAGAATTCCTTCCAGCGGCTGAAAGAAGCTCTTACATCCTCTCCAGTCCTTACCTATCCACACACCGACAAACAATTCATTGTGGACACGGATGCCAGTCATGAAAGTGTTGGCGCTGTACTTTCCCAAGAAATAGATGGCCAAGAACGAGTCGTAGCATACTGGAGCAAATGTTTATCGAAACCAGAGCGGAATTATTGCGTCACTCGTAAAGAGTTATTAGCTATAGTGAAAGCCATAGAACACTTCCATCACTATCTCTATGGCAGAAAATTTCTCCTTCGTACTGATCACGCATCGCTAACATGGCTGATGAATTTTAAGAACCCAGAGGGCCAAGTAGCCAGATGGATACAACGACTCCAGGACTACGACTTTGACATCAGGCATCGCAAAGGCTCATCGCATGGAAACGCCGATGCCCTATCAAGAAGACCGTGTCCCGAAAGTTGTCGCTATTGTTCAAGAGCGGAGAACAAGTATAATCCCGAATATGTCATACGCCAGACGAAGACTTCACTATCAACGCCACCAGATCCCTGGAGTGATGAGAAGATTCGAGAAGATCAAATGGCAGATTCTGACATCAAACCAATCTTGGAGTTATTAGAATCTTCTAGCACAAAGCCCAGTTGGAAAGACATCTCGACCTACAGTCCTACGACGAAGCAATATTGGGCTCTTTGGAACTCCCTCCACGTCAAGAATGGTGTCCTGTTCCGAAAATTCGAATCGGAAGATGGGAAGATATCTCGGTGGCAGTTGGTACTTCCTCGATCCCGAAT
The DNA here is from genome assembly GCA_963931845.1 of Maratus michaelseni. Taxonomy (NCBI): domain Eukaryota; kingdom Metazoa; phylum Arthropoda; class Arachnida; order Araneae; family Salticidae; genus Maratus; species Maratus michaelseni. The sequence continues at coordinate 125,541,569 of OZ007589.1, forward strand.
CCCCGAGGTTCTCAGGGAATTACATGGCAGTCCCAGTGGTGGCCATTTTGGAGTCATGAAAACATTACACAGAGTCAGAGAGCGCTTCTTCTGGGGAAAAGCGAGAGCTGACGTCGAACAATGGTGCAAATCTTGCGATGCATGTGCAGCTCGGAAAGGACCAAAGAAACGTAGACGAGGAAGACTACATCTCTACAACGTAGGAGCACCTTTCGAACGCATCGCCCTTGACATCCTATGTCCTTTGCCAAGAAGTGCTGATGGCAACAAATACCTCCTTGTTGTCATGGACTATTTCACGAAATGGCCTGAAGTTTATGACATCCCTTATCAAGAAACTTCTACGGTTGCGGATGCCTTGGTACACCAGTGGATATCAAGGTATGGAGTCCCCCTTCAAATGCATTCTGACCAGGGGAGAAATTTCATCTCTGCTGTGATTGTAGGTCTCTGTCAACTTCTCGGAATGGACAAAACTAGGACGACGCCTTTACATCCACAGTCGGATGGCATGGTTGAGAAGTTTAATCGTACCATCCTCAACAACCTCTCACTGCTAGTCTCAAGAAACCAACAAGACTGGGACCAAAAACTTCCCTTGTTTCTTCTCGCCTATCGCAGCGCCGTCCATGAAACAACCGGCTATTCCCCGTCTCAGATGCTTTTCGGTCGTGATCTTCGTCTACCTTGTGATCTGCTTTTTAGTCGCCCTCCAGATGCGCCTTCATAGCCAGAGGGATACGTGCAGAATCTCCAGGCACGATTTGAAGACGTCCACAACTTGGCTCGAGAGCGGATCAATATACAGACAGAGAAGATGAAGACCAGGTACGACACGAAAGCCACGGGACATCAATTCAAAGAAGGTGACAAGGTGTGGTTTTATAATCCGACTCGACGCAAAGGATTTTCTCCCAAACTACAATCGCACTAGGACGGTCCTTATACACTCCTAAACAGACTGAACGATGTCGTAATTCGGATTCGAAAGTCACCGAATTCCAAGCCTAGAGTCGTTCATTACGACAGGCTAGCTCCATACTATGGCCATAGTACTTAGTTCATATGGTATAGTGCATTGATTGTAAATAGTGTAAATTAGTATGACCATGGTCTTGTATATAAATTAATGTAATTATTTATTTTGCTTAGCATTATCATTATTATTGTTATTATTATTTAAATACTTGTATGGAATGATGTCTATGCTTTAATTTAATTTAATTTAATTTTTATTATTTTTTTTAAATAAGTGTATATTTTGTACACTTCAGCATTATGAATGTGTTTAATTGTTATTTTCCTGTATGCTTTAAGTGTTTTGAAAGGTATAGCTGGGTTGTACTGCCCGGGACGTGCAGTCCTTGAGAGGGGGGCAATGTTATGAATTTTGTATATATTTGTAAATATTTCATTTATTTTATTATTGTGAAAATTGCAGCATTATTTAAGTATTTCCTATTGAGCATCATGTAACTGTATGCAAAAGGTCTCGGGTGCTTTGCAAGAAAAACAACCTTACACCCTCATCTTTATAATGGAAGTCTATGGAAATATCGCCAAGAAATGGGTTTATCGCCAAGTTGGCGATGGTTTTGGCAACTTCTTTTTGTTGCCAAATTTGGCGATATATCGCCAAGTTGGCGACTTTTTGTGCAACCCCCCCCTTATACCTGTACATTGGGGTCCGTTCTCGCTTGAGGTTCTCTCTCGAAAGTCGAAGTAATTTCTGGTAAATTCTGGACATCCGAAAGCTCTGGAAAATTCTGGAATGATCTCTAAAGCCTATATAAGGGCCAGCCGGGACCTCCACCAGTCAGTTCAGTTGAGTTGGCTATCAGCTGTGATTGAATTCACACGAGAGGCTTTTGCTTTGAGACTGTGTTGTCTATGAGCGATTTTGTATCTGATACGCCGTATTGAACGTTTTGTTCTGTGTGAAATTTTGCTGTGCTGTTATTAGATTTGAAGATTACTGAATATTTGTGTTTTAAGAAGATATTTGTTTTCTTATTTAGAATCAATAAAGCTTGCTGATTGTTTTTATATATTGGCATCAATCCTTTCGTACCCCGAGCTCACAACAATATTCTATTGAAATTTATTGTAGTTAATGTGCCATCTAAAACTACTAGGTAGCTTTCAATACAAAAAAGTATAAAGCTACCTATTGCAGCCGTTCGGAGGAAAGCAGTTCCGGAAAATTTCGATATATTTTCCCCGATCATGACCCCCAGACTCCAAAACCACCCTCCGTTCAAATGTTGATTTATATATATATATATATATATATATTCATATATATATATATATATATATATATATATATATATATATCTGACCTATGTCATACGATAACGCTCGTATTTATAAATCAATTTCGATGAAACCAATTGTGTGTATTAAGCTAACCAACGTCTCGACCGAGTTCGTTGGTCAGCTTGGTCAGCCATTTAAAAATTTAAAACTAAAATAAATCTACAAAAAAATTAAAATTTAAAATTTATTTTTCAATTACGTGTTAGGCCTTGATACAAGGATTCCAGAGCATTTTTTGGTTTACCTCTATCTTAAAAAATGGCTGAGATAGAGCAGTTTGAATTTCTAGGATGGCTGATATTCTGAAACAAAACAGCACATTAACGCGATTACTCGCAATTTTGTTTTCTTTCATTGTTGTAATAATTTTCCCAATCATACGCATAAAACTATATATTCATATCCGTTAGCGCCAAAATTGGCGACATTTGGCGAAATATCGCCAAATGTGGCGACCAAAATAAATCTTCATAAATGAAGCCAATTTGGCTATTGCTCAATAATTTGGCGAATTTCTTATTCAAATTCAGTATTAACGAATCTTCTGTAAACGTTTCTTTGCATTTTAACTTGCTGTTTTCGTGTAATATTAGCTAAAATTTTAAAACGATGATATAGGAAAGCTACCTTTTCCTCCCGGTACAGGCCGGAAGGAATTTTTCAGGGTTAAAAGCATGCCAAATGTTAAATCTTATCAGAAAAATTGATCAGATCCAGTCTGTTAGTAAGCAAAATATTATAAATGCTCATAGTGAAGTATTCAGGGGTTTGGGTAGATTTCCTGGTGACCCATATCACATTGAATTAAAATCTGAAGTTAAACCAGTAGTAGATCCTCCTAGGCGGGTTCCTCTAGCACTTAATGCGAAACTTAAATAGACTTTGGTTAATTTAGAATATAAGGGTGTTATAAGGAAAGTAAACAAATCTACAGATTTGGTGAATAGCCTTGTGATTGTTGAGAAACCTGATAAGAGTTTGCGAATTTGTTTAGATCCTAGAAATCTCAATAAAGCAATAAAAAGGGAGCATCACATTATCCCTACTTCAGAAGAATTAATTAGTAGATTAGAAGGGAAAGAGGTATTTTCTGTTCTTGATTTAAAGGATGGATTTTGGCAAGTGCCATTAGATGAAGAAAGTGCAGATTTATGTACTTTCATTACTCCATTGGAAGATATCAATTTTTATGCATGCCTTTCTGTATTGCATCAGCTCCTGAGGTTTTTCAAAAGAGGAATTTAAACTTGTTTGATGATATAGAAAATGTAGAAATTTATTTTGATGATGTCATAATTGCAGGAAAAAATGAAAGTGAGCATGATAAAACGTTAACCAAAGTTTTAAGTAGAGCAAAAAGCTGTAATGTTAAATTTAATCCTGAAAAATTCCAATTCAAAGTCCCTGAAGTTAAATATGTAGGACAGATAATTTCAAAAGAGGGAATCAAAGCTGATCCTCAGCATATAAAAGCAATTACTGATATGGAAACTCCAACTGATAAGGCGGGTGTTAGAAGATTCCTGGGCATGGTTAATTATGTTTCTAAATTTATACCAAATGTGTCTAGCATAACTTCTCCGTTAAGAAACCTTATAAAGGACAAAGTAGAATTTAACTGGTTTGCTGAACATGAAAGTGCTTTTAAGCAAATAAAGGGTTTGTTGAGTTCTTCATCTGTCTTAAAGGTATTTAGTAGCTCAAAAGAAGCTATTATTCAGTGTGATAGTTCCAAAGATGGTTTGGGAGCTTGTCTTGTCTAAGAGGGTCACCCGGTACGGTATCTTATGCTTCCAGAAGTCTCACTCAAACAGAACAAAATTATGCTCAAATAGAGAAAAAGATGCTTGCTATTGTGTTTGCTGTACAAAAGTATCATAATTTTGTGTATAGAAAAAAATTTACTATTCAAACTGATCATAAGCCCCTTATCAGTATTGTAAATAAACCAATGTGTAATATTTCTACCAGATTACAAAGAATGTTGTTAAAATTATTAAAGTATCAATATGATATTAAATATGTAAAAGGTACTGAAATGTTTTTAGCAGATACTCTTTCTAGGTCATATCTTAAAGATAAAGTAAATGATGATCCTGATATGTTAAATGTTATTCATACTGTAAAGCAACTTCCCATGAGTGAACGAAGGTTGGCTCAATTTAAGGATTCTATTCAGTTAGATCCTGAACTAAAGTTAGTTTATGCATATTGTGAAAGAGGTTGGCCTGATCATGTTCGCAAAGTTCCTGATAACATTAAACAGTATTTCAAATTTAAAAGTGATTTGTATATCGAATTTGGTTTATTATTTAAAGACTCTAAAATTGTTGTACCAGCTGCGCTTAGAAAAGAAATGTTGTCATTAATCCATGAGGGACATTTTGGTATAGAGAAAAGTAAAAATAGGGCAAGAGAGATCATGTATTGGCCTGGAATGTCTAAAAACATAGAATCTTTAGTAATGAAATGTGAGGTGTGTCAAAAATTTCAAAGAGCAAATGTTAAAGAGCCTCTTCTGTCGCATGATATTCCTGATAGACCATTCGACAAGTAATGGCATGGCTGAAAAAGCTGTTGGCATTGTTAAGGCTATATTCAGGAAAGCTGTTGAAGATAATAAAGATTGGATAGTGGGAATGATGGAATATAGGAATACGCCTATCTCAGGGTTGAATTTATCTCCTGCTCAATTATTGTTTGGTCGTAGGCTAAAAACTAAAATTCCCATACACAATAAATTATTAAATGCTGAAATATTTAAAAATGTAGAGGAAAGAATGATAGGTAAGCAAGAAAAGCAAAAACGTTATTATGATAGGGGTACTAGGGTATTGAAGCACTTTAATCCAGGTGATACAGTAAGTGCGTATAATTTTAATCACAAGACATGGGAGCCTGCTCAAATAATTTCTAAATGTCAGAAACCTAGGTCATATATCATTCAAATTAGCTGTGGTAAGAGACTTGTGAGAAATAGGGTGCATTTGAGGCCATCACAAATTCCATTTGAAATTGAAAGGGAATTTGATATGCCTGATCAACCCGTATCCCAATCTAATAATATAATTACTAGAATTCCCCCAGCAACTGACACACCTCTGTTAAACCAAAAGCAAACAAGGTCTGGGCGTCTTGTAAAAAGACCCCAATATTTGGATGACTATGTTTAATTAAAAATCTTCATAGAGGGGTGTTACATGTGTTAACATGTACATGTTATTTATGATATTTATGTACATGTTATTTATAATATTTATGTAACTGTGATTTATAATATTCTAGATGTAACTGTGATTTAATATATCTTATGTAACTGTGATTTAGTAGCAGTTATGTGTATAACTGTATGATTAACTGATAACTGCAAATGATACTGGCAGTTCTTAATGTATTCTATGATGCTGTGTTGCTTGTGCTAGGCTTGGTGCCAGAACTCTGCAATATGTTTATTTCTGTAAATATTAAATAAAGTCTTTTGTACTTAAAATGGACTTAAATATAATTAGTAAATAATAAAACTAACAGACGCATATCCATTTTGTTTCGGATTATTCGTGCTCAGTTCAGCATCAATCTACCGGAGTTGGGGGTTGCCTAAGACTTGCTTCTGATACCGGTTCTGATTAGCTTGGTTTTTCGACTGAACTTCAATTTGAGCACCAAATCTGCGAGGATGCGTCAGCCTCTATTATAGGAGCTCTACTTTGAACCAATCGCCATGTAAAAATGATCCGCTCCAAGTGACGTTTTAAACGTCATGCACCGGCCGTGTATAACGTAGGTCGCGGCAAAACTACCTTTAGCCGGTATCGCTAAATCGCCACCAATGGAGAACACTTTGAGCATTATCTCTAGTAGATTCCGGTATTTGATGTATTCATTTTTTATAGTAGACCGTTTTCTAATATGATAATAAATTGATATTTATTTTTCTGTTTAATTTCAATATTTCATTCTTTGCTTTGTATACGACCCCTCAAAGTCAGCTTAAATTTTTAGATGAAATAACCCTCTTTGGTGATACACCGATTTAGAGATACCGGCTAAAGGTAGTTTTGCCGTAAAAAGGACATTGCACCCTGATTTCGATCTCGAATTACTCTAATTCATTTTTTAACTGATCCCTGAATGAAAGACAAAATCATGTGAAAAAATCTCCAACTTTGAAATTTAATAACTGTGTCAATTTTTGTCGTATAGAAGTCAAACATTTTGTGGTTGTATTTGTTATGATATGTGCAAACATTTACTAAATATAACTATAGGGACCGGGGGACCGTATAAAAAGTTAGATTTCGTAATTTTTATAAAATTGATTTCTTACTTTAATTAACGCCACAACATGAATATTTACCTCATTTTAAACGCTTTTGTAATTGGAACTATGTCTACAACCAACGGTTGAGAAATTAAAGGTCGGCGATAGATAACATTTTGTACCCTGTATGTAAAAAGAACGCTTAACTAAGGAAACTGTATTTAAAATGTTTTAACATAATTTTAAATTAGTAATTATAAATAACAGGACATACTTCGTCCTCCCATGAAAATATAATAAAAGAACAATGAAGGTCTTAAAAATATTTTATGCAGATCTCATTTTATAAATAGGGATTAATGATTATGCATCTCGAGCGGCACATAAAAGGTCGCCGGGCCGCAGATTCAATATGGCTGATATGAACTAAAGTTTGTCACGTGGATTTAACATTACCATTCTCAAGCTTTGACCTTTTTCCCTTTCTAATTACAAATATTTAACAGAAAGTATATATTTTTTCCCAACTACCTTGTTACGAGCAACTCAAATATAATGTGAAAAGCGGGTGTTACCATTTAAAAATTCAAAATGAGTAAAATTTTTACTATGTTAAATGATTCCTATTTCAAAAATTGCATTCCTATTCAGAAAATGACTCACATCCCAGTCGAGCAGTAACTCTCGCATTTCACTCTGAGACAGGGTTGCTACCAGGGGTGATTCTGAGTAACAAATAAAATTCTGAAATTCACAACAAATTTTCTGAAAGGTTGTAACAAGGGGGGGAAGGGGAAGGGGAATCCACTCCCGGCACTGACTGTGTTTTTTCGCGATCTTTTGACGAAATTTGCGGATTTTCCGCGATTATTTGACGAAATTTGCCGTTTTTTCGCGATCCTTTGACAAAATTTCCCGTTTTTACACGATCCTTTGACAAAATATGCGGTTTTTTCGCGATCCTTTGACGAAATTTGCGGTTTTTTCGCGATCCTTTGATAAAATTTGCGTTTTTTCGTAATCCTTTGACGAAATTTGTGGTTTTTCGCGATCCTTTGACGAAATTTGTTTTTTTGCGATCTTTTGACGAAATTTGCGTTTTTCCCGCGATTTTTTAACGAAATTGGCGATTTCTCTTCGAACGATAGACGAAATTGATTTTTTTTTTTCATTTGACGAAAAACGTGATATATTTTATGTCCGAATTTATGACCGATTTTTTTTTAATTTTCGGAAATGACTGCCTTAATTTTTCGGAAAATTCGGAACAGAATCACCCCTGGTTGCTACTCACTCATACAGGAGAATGAAATTCCTTGACTTTTGCAGGTGTATTTCAATAAAATTCTAGTGTAGCGGTGTAGTGCATAGTGGTCATGCAGAGGGTAAAACAAATATTTATCACTTGAAAACACTAAAGTTTCTGGAATACCGATGACAATAATTATATTTATTGTTAATAGAAAATTTAAAAAAAAATTGCTGGAAAAAGTATTAAAATATGTAATAATAAGTTTTAAAAAGTGTAAACTAGTTGCTATGGTGAATGGGAAGAGGGTGGGGGGGGAGGGAGAAGATGAAGGTTAAAATTTCTGAAAAAGGGTAATTTAGATTTTTTTTTTAATGTGGAATTTGCCAAAACATTGAAGATCCTCATCTCTGGTAGCCCAAAGATCACAATGAAATTTTATCAAATTCCCTGACTTATTTTTGGCCAATTTCCTAATTCCCTGTTTTTTTTTTCAGATGAAGTAGCAACCCTGCTGAGAATATGGTGACGAAATAGCATGAGGTGGTGTACATAGAATTTTTTTTCTTCTTCTATTATACAAAATCCCCCAGTGGGTGAAGGATGACCTTGGTTAAAATATAGTACAGTAAAACCCGGGTTATCCGAAAAGCACGGGACCAAAGGATTTTCGGTTAACCGAGATTCCATAGGAATTTTCGGATAACCGAGAGGCTTCCTATATTTATTCTACCAGATGACAGTACAGTATAGCGTGCCAGTAGATGCAGCTAGAGCTCCTACAATAGCCTTATACAGAAACAGCAAGAGTCCGAATTCTATACGATTTCCCCTTCCTGTTTACACGTGTTTTAATTTCTTCCAAAGTTTATTTATGATGAGTATTACTTTAACCTTTTGATTACAGGGTTGGGACATATGTCGTCCCCGGGACTATTTCTTTATTCTATTCTCACCATTTTTTCAACACCAGTACCTGCCATACACTTATACCAAGATAATTTCAAGAGAAATCTACTACAAAGATATTCTTTTGTAAATTGTGGTACGAGTGAATATAAAGATAGTAGCCAGTCCAAGCCAGTAATAAAAAGGTGAAAGCGCAAACGGGTTTTTATAAGCATGAAGATCTCAACGCGTTGAAAAGAGTTGATAATGGCACTTAAATATATTGAAGTGCAAGAAGATGCATAATAACACCATCAGATATGTTGTTGTTTAAACGGTAGCGTTATAAGGCAGCACAGAAGCAATGCAAAGTTGAAAAACAAAACACAACTTATTTTGTAAAGAAATGAAGTGTTTTATGTGTCTACGCAATAAAATGCCTGCATTTACTCAATGTGCATATAAGTAAGTTGACTTTAATTATTTCATAAACAACATGCTTGTATAAAAATAAAAATGTTCTTTAAAAAAAGTAAAATCAAAAATAAAGAGTTTTAAGGTGTTCCGGTTAAGCCGATTTTCGGATAATCGGGGTTCTACTGTATGTACCAGTGAACCCGTGCGAGGATTTCGTACTGCAATCTAATAGTTTTTAGCAATATCTAATATTTTTTAAATGCAGGATTAAGCCTATAAAGAAACTTTAAGGATAAAAATATCTGCAAACAGTATTAGTCAAGCCAGAATATCGTCTCATTTATTCCATCAAAGTTACAGTAAAACTGATTGAAGATTAAAGGGAGTGCTCGAGCAAAAAAAAGTTAACAATCGTATTTTAACTGCATTAGAAGATGACGTCATCAGCTTATTAAAAACCATGAAACAAAAAAAAAATAAATTGAATGCATTTAAAATATAATATAACAAAGCATGTATTTTATTCTACATATGTGAAATAACAATGCTTCGATCGATCGATAGTGGATTTTTCTTCTAAACATTTCAATTTTGCTTTTCAACCATAAATGTAAAATAAACTCGTGCGGAGAAATCATACTTTATCTTTTTTGCATTATTTATTTTTTTTAGCTCACAGGCTATCAAAGTCTGAGACCTTCTGTGCCCGCCGGTTCTGTATTTAGCTCACAGGCTATCAAAGCCTGAGACCTTCTGTGCCCGCCGGTTCTGTATGTACGTACGTATGTATGTATGTACGTAACGCGATAACTCTTCATAGAAATATCCGTTTACCTTCAAATTTTGTTTATAGGTTCACTGTGTTAAGGCGCTTCCCTGATTAGTTTTCGGGATTGATTGGTTAAGTATAAAGGGGGGGGGGGTAACCCCCCCCCCTTAATTTAGATAAATGGGTTTTTCATGCAGAATTATCCCATTTGCTTCAAAATTTGTTTATAGGTTCATTGGGTTAAGACGCTTCCCTGATTAGTTTTCGGGATTGATTGGTTAAGTATAAAGGGGGGGAACGGGGGGGTTAATCCCCCTTAATTTAGATAAATGGGTTTTTCATGCAGAATTATCCGATTTTCTTCAAATTTTGTTTATAGGTTCATTGGGTTAAGACGCTTCCCTGATTAGTTTTCGGGATTGATTGGTTAAGTATAAAGGGGGGGGAATAGGGGGGGGGGCTAATCCCCCCTTAATTTATATAAATGGGTTTTTCATGCAGAATTATTCCGTTTTCCTTCAAATTTTGTTTATAGGTTCACTGTGTTAAGGCTCTTCCCTGATTAGTTTTCGGGATTGATTGGTTAAGTATAAGGGGGGGAACGGGGGGGGGTTAATCCCCCTTAATTTATATAAATGGGTTTTTAATGCAGAATTATCCCATTTGCTTCAAAATTTGTTTATAGGTTCATTGGGTTAAGACGCTTCCCTGATTAGTTTTCGGGATTGATTGGTTAAGTATAAAGGGGGGGAACGGGGGGGTTAATCCCCCTTAATTTAGATAAATGGGTTTTTCATGCAGAATTATCCGATTTTCTTCAAATTTTGTTTATAGGTTCATTGGGTTAAGACGCTTCCCTGATTAGTTTTCGGGATTGATTGGTTAAGTATAAAGGGGGGGGGAATGGGGGGGGTCTAATCCCCCCTTAATTTATATAAATGGGTTTTTCATGCAGAATTATTCCGTTTTCCTTCAAATTTTGTTTATAGGTTCACTGTGTTAAGGCTCTTCCCTGATTAGTTTTCGGGATTGATTGGTTAAGTATAAGGGGGGGAACGGGGGGGGGGGGTTAATCCCCCTTAATTTATATAAATGGGTTTTTAATGCAGAATTATCCCATTTGCTTCAAAATTTGTTTATAGGTTCATTGGGTTAAGACGCTTCCCTGATTAGTTTTCGGGATTGATTGGTTAAGTATAAAGGGGGGGAACGGGGGGGTTAATCCCCCTTAATTTAGATAAATGGGTTTTTCATGCAGAATTATCCGATTTTCTTCAAATTTTGTTTATAGGTTCATTGGGTTAAGACGCTTCCCTGATTAGTTTTCGGGATTGATTGGTTAAGTATAAAGGGGGGGGGGGAATGGGGGGGGTCTAATCCCCCCTTAATTTATATAAATGGGTTTTTCATGCAGAATTATTCCGTTTTCCTTCAAATTTTGTTTATAGGTTCACTGTGTTAAGGCTCTTCCCTGATTAGTTTTCGGGATTGATTGGTTAAGTATAAGGGGGGGAACGGGGGGGGGTTAATCCCCCTTAATTTATATAAATGGGTTTTTAATGCAGAATTATCCCATTTGCTTCAAAATTTGTTTATAGGTTCATTGGGTTAAGACGTTTCCCTGATTAGTATTCGGGATTGATTGGTTAAGTATAAAGGTGGGGAACGGGGGTGCTAATCCCCCCTTAATTCAGATAAATGGGTTTTTCATGCAGAATTATCCGATTTTCTTCAAATTTTGTATATATATTCATTGTAATTAGAGACTTCCCTGATTAGTTTAAGGGGTTCATTAGTTAACTATGAGGTGGGGGGGGGTAACGGGGGGATGACCCCCCTTAATATATTGTTGATTTCTTTATTTTTCTCTTATTTCAAATTCTTTGAAATAAGAGTATAATATGCAATTAGTGTGAATAGCCTGTGAGCTCAATGCCCTCAGTTTAACTGGGCAGTTTTCTTTTTATTATAATCATTATTGAGCATACTATAATCGCGGTATTTTATTTTTGTGGCAACACTAATTTGAGGAAAACCTTTCATTTCATTTATGAAAACAATGCCAATTTAATTTTTTATTAATTGTAATTTTTAATAAAAATACCTGTTTTAACGAAATACGAGTGTACTATGTCAGAAGCCTGCTCAAAATCCATTCATATGGTATCTCATTCGTCGTTCTGAATTTTTTATTTGCTTAGAAAAAGGGATGTTGACAACAGAAATAATATATAGGATAGTTGACCGAAAAAAGAAAAGAAAACACTCTATGCATTTTTAATCACCAAATTATCTCCGAAAAAAAAAAAAAAAAAAAGAAAAGAAAAGAAAAGAAAAAAACTAGCCATTCGGCTGAAAACTATGACTTGTTAAAATTTATATTAAAAGATTGGCTGAGGGGTCGTCTCCATACTGAAATTGTACCAAACACTGAAATTTCCGATATATTTGGTAAATTTCACCTTATTAGGAGTTATGCAGGTTTAAAGTTTGTAACTCCTAATGTTAAATCTGTTATGGTTGCAAAACAGGATTGCAATCCAGGTGGTTTTTTAAACATAACTCAAAAACTACTTGGCAGAATGAGCTCTAATTTTGCATTTTTATACTTGAAACTTCTAAAAATCAATTTCTGTTAAAAAAATTAATAGATTACAGTTCATAATTTTTTTTTCAAAAATTAGTTTATAAAAATATATATTTTCAAAAGAAACATAAACTGTACTTTAACTAGAAATTTTATTAAAAAATTAGTTATAATCTCAATTTAAACGTGAAAATGCAACTGAATTTTACGAGTAGTAATTTTCCAACTGGACGAAAAATGTCCGGGCCAGGATTCGAACCTGGGATCGGTTGGCTGAAGCCGCCACGCTCTACCACTGAGCTATACCGGTCGAATCTGGAGGGCATAATTCATCCAGTTAACCCCATTGATCAGAGAATCTGGTCTGATATTTTAATCAGCTCAACAGAAAAGATCGCAGATAAAGGAACTCCAGTAAACGCTGGATACGTGATTACACTAGATTAATTTTAACACAATTATTTCAAATTGGTAAATAAATCATACGAGTAGTAATTTTCCAACTGGACGAAAAATGTCCGGGCCAGGATTCTCTGATCAATGGGGTTAACTGGATGAATTATGCCCTCCAGATTCGACCGGGATAGCTCAGTGGTAGAGCGTGGCGGCTTCAGCCAACCGATCCCAGGTTCGAATCCTGGCCCGGACATTTTTCGTCCAGTTGGAAAATTACTACTCGTATGATTTATTTACCAATTTGAAATAATTGTGTTAAAATTAATCTAGTGCAACTGAATTTGTTTTAACAATTGAATCCCATATCCCCCCTCCCCCCCCCCAAAAAAAAAGAAAAAAAAATTTAAACAAGAAAAAGTATTGGCAGAGGGCTGTCCAGACTTTTCCCACAGGGTCCTGCTTTTGTAAAAAGTCTTATATTTGTGAAAAATAATTTTGTGAACCTCAAATTAATGTTACATCCAGCTTTCGTTTTAGACAATTTAATTTTAAAAAGGTCCTATTTTAATGAACAAATATATATATATATATATATATATATATATACATGCATTAAATTTAGATAACTATATAATTAGATTCTTTTGAAATTTCATGTTGAGACAAGTCAAATTTCCTTTTAAGATGATTAAATTTGTGAAGAATCAATTTTTGGTATGAAAAGGTGTTGTTAAAATCTTTTCTTTTTGTAATGGGTCCAGTTCAAAAAAAAAAAAAAAAAAGTGAAGGGTCTTGTTTTAAGATGAATATATTTGTGAAGGGCCTTTTTAGGACCCAAATTCTTCCTAACAGATCCCTGTATGGAAACTCAGAGTGAAATACTTGAAAATGAAAAATATTTATTTCTTAACATTCGCATAAAGTGAAGCGTGAATAAGCCTAAAAATGTTTCTTTTACGCTTTCTAAGAAAAATAATTGTAAGAAAAGCTTTTATATACGAAAAATTGTTTTTCCCCCAAAGTTTTTCCAGGAAAAAAAAAAAACTTCTCCATCACTTCAAAACCTCTAACTCTGCCTCAGTGTTTAATTCAGACACTTTTCTGCAGGAGGGATTTGTTATACTCCGGGGGGGGGGGGGTTGTCCCCCACCTGAATTCAACACTGCTGTGCCTTCTTCATGGTTGTAAAAAGTGACTCATTGGCATGATTTAACAGTGACCCTGGTACTTTTAAAGAGTAAAACAGGTTGTCTAATCCAGCTCAGCTATGAAAATCCATGACTTCCATACTACTAGTAGAAAAAAGCTCCAGGCATTGAGATTTTGTGATGTGACATACAAAGAAAATCGTGAAAACCTAGATATTTACTTCACGGTAATGATTGCTCAATGCCCCTATATTTCTTAATTAGAATAGTTTTTTTTCATTTTGCAGAAACACACTTTTAGCAAAGCTCCATACATTTTGCCCACTCAGGATGAAAGTCTGTATCACATCAGTCACAGTTAAATCAGGATGGTCACAAATATCTTATGTTAAAATTCCCTGATAGTTCCAGGTTAGTGTTAAAATAATGAAATTTTCATAGATAATTTCTTTTACAACATTACTCTAATGCATACAGTCATTATTTAGTAAAAGTTTATATTTAAAAAAAAAAAAGAATCAATACAACTTCTTGCGTAGTTAATCAAAAATAGACATTACTGCTTGTTAGATCTTGTGGTACTGTCAGTGACGCACCCAGGATTTCGCTTTTGGGGGGGGGTCATGCATTTTAGAGGTCTGCACGGGCCCGTAGCCGGCAAAATGAAGATAAACTTTAAAACAGGCTGGGCCGAGAATTAGAAGATTTTTGATAGGCCATGCCAAGCCGATTGACAAAATAAACGGGCTAACAAAAAAATTTAATGGGCTCGCATACCAGGTACGGTCCTCGGACCCGTGATGACTTGTAGATTTTTACTTGTTGAAACTTCAGTTGTTTTCATGCATCGTCAGAATCAGCTTCGAAAGATATATGTTTAACACTCTTTTTTTCGTCTTTGAATGAAAATCAGTTCATCACTGTCACTACCAATTTAAAAATTAATTTTACGTTTAATCGGCCCGATATAAAAATTAAAACGAAGCCGGTAAAATGCGATGATGACGTTCGCGAGAATAAGTATAAATCTGCTTCATGAAGTGACGCTAGTTTGCAAAATCATCAATAGAGTAATATAACATGTCAAGCGTAGAGATCGGCAGCAGATGTTTACATCGTGTCTGAGTCCAAGTTTTATTGTTTTAGCAGACTCGGGCCGAGCCGAGATCAGGCTTAAATTCTTTAAATTTTTATATATAGTCGAGCCAGGTCGGAACTGGACTTAATTGTGCCCAAGCAGTTTGTTTTGTCAAAATAGTAATAGAAATAATAAGTTGCTGTTAACGGGTTCAGTGAAAATCTACCTTAAGTGATTGTCAAATTCCCTTAACAACATGAAACTCTCCAAAACATTGTTTGACTTATTTTTAACTGTAAAGGCATAAAATTAACAGGCCCAACTTTTGAAGCGATTTGGAATCGAGTACTGTTTTCCATTTTTTGATAAATAAATAAATTACCGAGATATAAGTGTTTCTTTCTTGTGACAATAGGTTTTTCTCCTTTACCGTGGTATCGCGTCCGGAAATTTAATTCAAAACGCTATTCTGATAGTATTTTCTGAAAGATTTTTTGCATTTATCAGAAAAGGAAAATTCGATTACATAGTTTCTGAATAAGAACACCTGTCAATTTTATGCATGCCTGAAGAAAATTGAATTCATAAATTTGTCAGAAAGTAGCTCCATTCGATTTGAGAAGAGTCTTAATAAATTACGAAGAAATATTTTCAAAAATCTACTTTTTTATACAACTTAAAAGTTATGATTTTTTAACTCTCTTTTTCTCTTTTTTTCTAAATTACATTAATTATTTTAATGAATCTTTATTTGAAAGCTGAAAAATCTAAGTAATCATTAATGTTGCTATTCTATTTTTCTGTCTTGTAAACATATAATAAGTTAAAATATATTGTAAAATTTCTCCAAAAATATGTATGCAATATTCTTCCAAAGAATCTTAATTTTATGTTGAGTAAAATCTGATTTTTTTTAAGAGAAATTGAGCGGACCGGACAGGCTATGATTTAACTGATTTTGTCACGGGCCTGTTTTCTTTGATTGTTGTACTTGCCGGACCAAACTTTTAACTTTTGCAAAGGGCAAGATAGATTTCGTTTAGGCCTGGTCTCGAAATTCTGGCCTGTGCAGACCTCTAGTGCATTTGCATGACACCACTGTTTCCAGTGATCAAGTGACCAGCTGCATTTGCGCACTGCAACAGTCGCTGAAATTTACTATAATCACTTCTGATATGAATCAATGATACAAAATTTGTTAATTATTTATGGATATGTCCAGATTTACTTCTTTCCTTTCTACTTTAAAATTACTGAAATATGTTACAAAAATGCTTTATTTTACTATATAAAGCTTACAAATTCTGTAATATAATATGTAGTACGGGTTTATCTCCCTCATTCTCACCCTTTATACTTAACCAATGAACCTCCAAATCTAATCAGGGAAGCGCCTTATCAGAATACACAGGTATACCAAATTTGCAGCAAATCGGATAATTCTGCAGGAAAAATCCATTTATATAAATTAAGGGGGAGGGAGTAGTCCCCGTTCCCTCCCGCTTTACACTAGAATGCCATAAATGATGGGAACTTTCAGTTTTAGACATTTTTTCAAATATTTAAAAATATTGTAACGAAACTAGCATTATGTGCTCGGGAGAGCCTTCTGGTTGATCAAGGCCGACCTTACTAAATATAGCTTAACTGGAATTATCTGTTGTGTGGACCTATGGCTCCGAGGTAAAGTGCTTGACTACAGCCCAGAAGGTGGTGAGGTCGATCCCCGTCGGAGGCAAGTGTCCTAAAATTCGTTTTGATTTAAAGATTGCTTTGTATTTGTTTCTAGTTCCTTCGGAAATATGCTAATTGTTATTATGTTAATTCTTATGTTAATCGTTATTTAATTTCTAGAACTTTCCAAGCTTGGAATGTTCCATTCGAGAAAGCACCCCTCGAGTGTATTTAAGCTGGTGTATGCTTGAGTTGGCAGAAATAAAGCTTCGAGTTGGTTCATGCTTGTTGTCTTCATTCGTTCTCATTTAATACCTACGCGACAGTTTGGTGGAGGCGCCGGGCACTATACAAACTACGGAAGAGCCACGCAGATGTCAACGCCTTCAAGGACTGTCTCCTGAGTTTGGCCTCTTACCCGATCCAAGGAGAGTTAGAAGAAAGATGGCTGATGATAAGGACAGTGTCCCAGAAAAGGCTAGTACCGTTCCAGCTAACGTTACTCCTGTACCCATCATGACATACCAGCTACCGCGGAATCCGTGCATCTTTTCGGGAGAGGACGAACAAGATGTCAGCAGGTGGCTGAAAGACTTCACACGAATTGCCACCTATAACCGTTG
Organism: Maratus michaelseni; assembly: GCA_963931845.1. Taxonomy (NCBI): domain Eukaryota; kingdom Metazoa; phylum Arthropoda; class Arachnida; order Araneae; family Salticidae; genus Maratus; species Maratus michaelseni. Next base: position 125,558,978 of record OZ007589.1, read on the forward strand.
GGATGAAACGATGTGTCTGGCGAATGTTATTTTCTATCTTGCTGGAACAGCTCGACAATGGTTCGACAACAATGAGGAAAGTTTTACTAATTGGACTGCATTTAAAAATTCCTTAGAAAACACGTTCTGCCGAACGGACGACGTAAAGAGACAAGCTGAGAGACTGTTGCTTACACGGGCGCAGAAAACTGGTGAAATGGCCGAATCTTACATCCAAGACGTTCTTGCCCTGTGTCGTAAAGTTAACTCCTCTATGCCAGAAGGAGAGAAAGTGGCTCATCTCATGAAAGGGATTGCAGAAGATTTGTACCAGGTCCTGTTGGTTCAGGATTATCAAACTGTCGATGACTTCGTGAAACGCTGTCGTCAAATAGAAACTCTTCGACGTAAACGTGTCACCCGGCCAAGATCACACAGGCTTCCTAATGTTGCTACAATGTCAGCCGAAGCAGATTTAGGTGATATAACATCATTGATACGAGTAATTGTGCAGGAAGAGCTTAAAAAGTTCTTGCCGGAAACGAGTTGCTGCGCAAACGATGAATGCGAATCTCCAACGGACGTTGCTTCGTTAATAAGAGAAGAAGTTATGGAAGCATTGGCACCACTCACGAGTCCAAAAAGACGTACCTTCACTCCCAGACGGACAGTTCCGATCAGGCCTCAACCAAGGCGTGAATCCAGAAACAGCACCGTTCCGCAACGAAAGACAGATATATGGAGAACTACTAATAATGTACCCCTTTGTTACCATTGTGGACGTCCAGGGCACGTGCTAAGGTACTGTAGAGAAAGACGCAGGGTATTCGCGGATGCAAACACCTCTTGGACATCCAATCCCGGACGAGATATGGACACTGACTCCCTACGCAGCTCCGACGAGAATTATTCGCAGCCCATATCTTCTAGTTTCAGAAATAGTTCGCCTTATCCCCGTCGCTCTTCTAGCCGCCGACAGTCGCAGTCACCTATACGTCGCTTTAGCCGTTCTCCACGCCGAACTAAAAAGGAAAACTAGCTCTAGCGACCTATGCAGGAGGTTAAATGCCGCAATCAAAGAAAATCCTCCAGGGTACATTATAACCAAGTTTTAAAAAAATACCACCTATGTTACCGTAAATGGACAGTGTGTAAAAGCCCTCGTCGACTCTGGTGCCGATTATTCTGTTATATCTGAAGCATTTCGCAGGCAACTGAACCTATGTTTAGTGAAAATGGACCTATATTGAAGACTGCATCTGGAAAGCCTGTAGTCGCCTCAGGACATTGTGTATTAAAAGTCAACTTGAATGGAATTGTGAAACCATTTGACTTTCTTGTGTTTCCACGATGTAGCCATAAAATGATACTTGGATGGGACTTTTTCCGTGCCACTGATGCTGTTATAGATTGTGGGAATGAAGAGCTTCAACTATCGGAAATTCTCCCAGCCACCGTGGTATGTAAATCTGATTCTTCCTTGGTTGCTGCAACAGATTACGTAATTGAGGCAAATTCAGCGAAGCAAATATGTGCCGTTAGTCCGGAAATTCAAGAAGCAGATGAAGCTATGGTTATTGGCAACAAAACTCTCATGTGAGAAAGAGACCTATCCATACCAGCATCAATCATTACGGTAGAAAATAATTGTTGTAAAATATGGGTAACAAATTTCTCTGGACGAACTCAGATAATACCAAAGAGGATGAATATAGCTCGTTTAACAGTAATCGAAAATAACTCCATCTGTTCGCTGAATGATGCTGATAAAGAACATACCAAAAAACATAGGTCCAGAAAGACACTGATTCGAGGAAAATTTAAAGAAATGTTAGATAATGAGCTAACTAGTCAAGAAGTAGACGCGCTGTTAAATCTGCTGGAAGAGTATAGTGATGTTTTCGATATTAACAGAAAATCGAGAAAATCTAGATGCAATGGTGTAAAGCACAAGATTGACACAGGTAACAGCGCTCCAATTAAGCAGAGACCTTATCGTACATCAGCAACTGAGAAACGAATCATTGAAAATGAAGTACAGCGGATGCTAAAAGAAGACGTGATACAGCCATCAAACAGTCCTTGGTCATCTCCCGTCGTGCTTGTAAAGAAGAAAAATGGAATGGCGCTTCTGTGTAGATTATAGAAGATTGAACAAAGTCACTAAAAAAGACGTCTATCCGTTGCCACGCATCGACGATGCTTTAGATTGTCTTGCCGGTGCGACAATTTTCTCTATGATGGACTTGAAGTCAGGCTACTGGCAAATAGAAGTTGATGAAAAAGATCGAGAAAAGACAGCTTTTGTGACGTCAGACGGCCTCTATGAGTTTAAAGTCATGCCTTTTGGACTATGCAATGCCCCCGCTACATTCGAACGAATGATGGATGCAGAACTGCGAGGACTCAAATGGAACATCTGTCTTTGCTATTTAGACGACATCATTGTGTATGCACCAAATTTTCAAGAGCACCAATTACGCCTGAGGAAAGTTTTGCAATGTATTCAAGAGGCAGGGTTGACGCTTAACTCTAACAAATGCTCGTTCGGCAAAAAGAAGCTGACCATATTGGGACACCTAGTAGATCAACATGGGATCTATCCCGATCCACAAAAGACAGCTGCTGTGACAAAATTCCCTGTTCCAGAAAATGTTGCAGATGTTCAAAGTTTTCTAGGCCTGTGCTCCTATTACAGACGTTTCATCAGGAATTTCGCCGATATCGCAAAGCCCTTGCATGAGTTATTAAAGAAAAATGCAAAGTTTTCTTGGGGCACATCGCAGAGGGAATCTTTCACAACGCTCAAGAAGTTACTGGCCAGTGGCCCTGTTTTGGGACATTTCCTGCAAAACGCTGAAACCAAGATACATACAGACGCTAGTGGCTATGGCATTGGTGCAGTATTAGTACAGAATCAAGATGGTAAGGAAAGACCAAAAGCCTACGCCTCCAGATCCCTGACCGCAGCTGAAAAGAACTATTCTACAACCGAAAAAGAATGCCTTGGGCTATCAGTAAATTCAGACCATACATTTTTGGAAAACTCTTTACTGTAGTGACGGACCACCATTCTTTATGCTGGCTGGCTAATGTTAAAGATCCATCTGGAAGACTTGTCCGTTGGGCTTTGAGGTTACAAGAGTACGACATCAACGTCACCTATAAGAATGGTCGAAAGCATTCCGACGCTGACTCACTGTCAAGAAAGCCCCTTGCTGAAACAGCAGTCGACGACAATGGAGAAATACCTTTCTTTGCTGTCATCGCAGACTACGGAAAAGAACAGCTAAAAGATAAACAGTTGAAATCTATAATTAAAACTACCCAAAAAGGCGACGGATGCCGAGGTTACCAAATGAGAAGCGGAGTACTCTATAAAAGAAATTACGACCCTATGGGACAGCAATGGCTCTTGGTAGTCCCGAAACAACTCCGTCGCGACATACTAACGAGTCTTCATGATGCTCCAACAGCAGGTCATCTCGGATTCGCCAAAACGTATGATCGGATAAGGAGGAAATATTATTGGCCAGGACTATATGGCAGCATAACCGTTATGTGGCACACTGTCGAGAGTGCCAAAGACGGAAATCTCCACCTGGGAAACTTCATCCAATAAAGCCCCCTGATGCACCATTCGCTAAAATTGGAATAGATTTACTTGGACGCTTCCCAATTACTCGGAACGGGAACCGATGGATTATTATCTGCACGGATTACCTGACAAGATTCACAGTTACAAAGGCATTACCAACTGCTGAGGCTACTGAAATCGCCCAATTTATAGTTGAAGAAATCATACTCAAGCACGGTGCTCCCAAAGAGATGATAAGTGATCGAGGACGCTCCTTTCTATCCAATATTGTGAAAGACATTAATCAACTATGCCAAACATCTCATCTTCTAACGACAGCCTATCATCCACAAACCAATGGACTGACCGAAAGATTTAACAAAACATTGGCCGACATGCTGTCTATGTATGTTGACGTTGAGCAAAGAAATTAGGATACAGTCTTGCCTTTTGTGACTCGCTTATAATTCAGCAAAACAAGATACGACCGGGTTCAGTCAAGGCAACACTAGATACCGGGCTTGCTCATTCACTCTCAAAACGTCACAAATGGTGGCTGACCGCGACCAGCGATTGGTCCAAAGCAACGCGCCCATCGTTTTGTGCCAATCGCTGTATGTCTTTCCTCCTAGTCAGCCACCTTTTGTGACGTCATCATAATGAATGAGCAAGCCCGGTATGTACTGTAGCCCTGGTTCAGTCCCTTCTTTCTCGTACATGGTAGAGATATACAGACTCCTCTGGATGTGATCTTTCCTCACTTCGCAGAACCCTATAACGAAAATTATGCACAACATCTAGTCACCAGGGCAGAGGAGGCTAGACAGCTAGCGAGACTTCACATCCTCGAGGCTCAAGCAAGTGACAAAAGAAGATATGACGAAAGACATCGGCCAATCAGCTATATAATGTCGGAGACTTAGTCTGGGTTTTTACTCCCATACGAAAAGTTGGGCTTTCGGAAAAACTTCTAAGGCGTTACTTCGGACCATACCGAAACACACGACGACTATCTGATGTGTCATACGAAGTAGAGAGCATGGAGGAGAATAAAAGGCGACGAAGTTTACAGGACGTAGTCCATATTCTGAGACTGAAACCCTATTGTGATCCAAAAGAACAAATAGTTGATGAAGAGATACACAGGAATTCCAGGGGACCTGTCACGAGGAGTCAGACTAGATTGCAGCGGGACGCTGCTTCCTCATAAGGAAGGGGAAATGTAACGAAACTAGCATTATGTGCTCGGGAGAGCCTTCTGGTTGATCAAGGCCGACCTCACTAAATATAGCTTAACTGGAATTATCTGTTGTGTGGACCTATGGCTCCGAGGTAAAGTGCTTGACTACAGACGAGAAGGTGGTGAGGTCGATCCCCGTCGAAGGCAAGTGTCCTAAAATTCGTTTTGATTTAAAGATTGCTTTGTATTTGTTTCTAGTTCCTTCGGAAATATGCTAATTGTTATTATGTTAATTCTTATGTTAATCGTTATTTAATTTCTAGAACTTTCCAAGCTTGGAATGTTCCATTCGAGAAAGCACCCTTTGAGTGTATTTAAGCTTGAGTTGGCAGAAATAAAGCTTCGAGTTGGTTCATGCTTGTTGTCTTCATTCGTTCTCATTTAATACCTACGCGACAATATACATATAAGATTATTTTGGAATTTTAGGATTAAAAAGGACAGGTTTGACATCATATTTTTCAGCGTGTCGCTTTGATAAGGAGGACAATTAGGGGCCCAACCAAAAATTAAAGAAAAAAAAATAATACTTGGGATCACCCTGTAAAATAAAATGCACGAAATGATCTGTCGCTGCAGAATAGCATGTATATTAAAAGAGATATAGCAATTTTTTTTTAATTAAAAAATATCTTGCATGTTTTTTGTTTATAACACACAGGGTTTTTAACCAAATTTAACGCCAATTTCAGAAAAATTGACAAAATGTAGTAGCAATAACATTGTGCTATTGGAATATAAATATATTAAATATTTAAGGAAATATGGGCAGTTGTATGAAATAATTTTTATCTACGCATGCGCGAACAATATCAAGGAACTTTTTGCATAATTTAGTAGTCAACTGTCTGGATCAACTTGATAAAAAAAAAATCAGTCAAATATCGCAAAAATTCAGAGAGATATCGGCGTTAGAGTGAGCTGTTTTTTTAGTTTCTGACTAAAACTCGATGAATGATAAGGGATTGTCCACAAATTGTTATTTTTAAGTTATCTGAAAGCATTCGGAAAAAGTTTTTTGAAAAAGCTATTTAATTATAGTTTACAGTTATGTTTAGGAAGATTTTTATTCTAAACTACGATGAAAAGGAAAATATAGTCCATACATTGATTACATTTAGGTAAATTGAGGTGTTTATAATAAAATTTTGTGAAATTTAGCCCAATACGCAAAACACTCTACAGTAAATTCTATCGCATATATACGTATGCATTTTGTGTATAAGGTATATTTATACATTGTATTATACAGATATATTTATATTATACATTTTATTATACAGATATATTTATATTATACAGATATATTATACATTTTTCATAAGTTATGAGTCAATAACTTCCAATTTGATTTTTATAGTGATATTTCAATAGCTTTTTGAGAAATTATGTTTTGCGTATGGAATTTTCACAGAAAAGTGCATTTTCCATAAAATACATTTATTTAACAGAAATATTTACTTAACTATTTTAAACTTTATTTAACATTTACTTAACAGTTATGTGAATTGGAATTTTACTGTAGTTATCTATCAAGGTCTTTTTTTTTGCTGTTTATATCTAAAAAGCAGTTTTGGCAGTTTTTGCACGAAGGAAAAAAAATTAACGTTGAAACGTTTGGCACTTCCGGTTTCATTCACTATCAAGTAGTTTTTAAATTCTGATAACTTATGTTTTATTTATAGTACAATAAATGTAAGCGCAGATTTGGAAAGGTAAAAATGCGGGCTTTAATAAAATGTAATACAAAGAAAACGAAAATTTTAGACAAAAATCGCATTTTAAATGTAGTCAGATATCTTAATTTGTATGCTATTTTTCATTGTTTATTGACACTTTATTTTTTCTTGGAAAACCAGCAGGTACATGGTGATTTGTCACAAGACACCTTATTACAGAGCTGACACTGGCGACTACTTTTTAATTTTTTCTCGTACCACTTTTTCAAAATAAAAATTTTTCACATGCGCTTTAACAACATGTGTAAGAGGAACATAATACAAAATTTATTTTTTGAAAAGAATAGTGAAAATAGAATATAAAAATAATCACTATTGGTAGTCTAGTCATTAGGACCGTAGGAAATCGGGGGGGGGGGGATGGATATTCTTCGAAAATCCATAGCATTGTATTTGTTAGACATTTGTGCTGCTCAAGGGTAAGAGGGGGGAGGGAGAGAGTAGATGCTGAATCCATTTTCAACGCAACTTTAGCGAAGCGCACTTACTTTATGTTATGATGTCAAAATTTGTAAGTGTATTTTCATTTGTTATTAGTTTTTTCTTATTTTTTCAGTATTATTAATGAAATATATATTTTGTACCCCGATGTAATATTTCAAAACATCTTAAAACTGAATTTAATTCTTAATTAAATGAAAATAAAAATGAAATGCTTTGAAATAATGCGCAAACACATTTTGAATTTTCAATAAAATTAATTATTAATTAATCTACATATTTGATTATTAATGAGAAGCTCTATTATTAATTGATTTTCTTAGTTTCGAAGTTATTTTGAAAAAACTGAGTTAGAAACTTATTTAGCCACCCCTCCCCCTCTTAATTTTTAAACTGCGATGTTATTGCCCCTCATACTATGAATTTAAAGGGGACTCAGCATAACTTTAGTATCGTGTAGGGCCACCCTTCGCCGCAATAACTGCTGCAACTCTTTGAGGTAAAACTTTCTACCAGTTTTCGATACGTTTCTGGAGGAATCTTGCTCCATTCATCCTGTAGAGTAGCAAACAGATCTGTGGTGTTTTTGGCAGAGTTGGACTGGCTCTAAATCGGCGCTCTAACTCATCCCAAAGGTGTTCCAAAGTGTTGAGGTCTCGACTTTGAGCTAGCCTGGGAAGGTTTTCCACACCAATTTCTTCAAACCACGTCTTAACAACACCTGCTGTAGGACATGGAGCATTGTCATGCTGAAACAGGTATGGAACAAGACCAAAGTGTTGCCATAATATCGGTAGCGCTGAATTGTCCAGAATTGTTTTGTAGGCTTCGGCATTCATACTCCTAGAAATTAAAACAACAGGATCCCACCTCCGCCAAATTTCACTCTTGGTACGAAACAGTCCTGTAAATATTGTTCGCCAGGCACTCGCCGCACACAAACACGTCCATTGGACTGCCAAAATTGCTAGCGTGATTCATCGCTCCATAAGATGTTTTTCCATTTTTCTACTGACCAGTGCCGTCGTTCTTTGAACCACTTTAACCGACGGGTCTTATTCAGATGCGTGATATTTGGCTTGTGAACTGCAGCTCGGCCATGAAAACCAAGTGCCACGATCTTCCGCCGGACGGTACGATCACTTGCATCATTAGTCGTAGACCGAGGCTAACGAAAAAGACAGGCTACCGCGGTGCATTCCACTTATCTTTTTTTACAGACCGCCAGAGTGACGTGTTGCTCTTTTCGTACACCTGCATTGGTGGATTCGAGCATCACGTGACTCCCGCGGTCTGTAAAAAAAGATACGCGTAAAGCACCGCGGTAGCCTTCCTTTTTCGTTAACCTCGTCGTAGACGATCAAAATTCCCCTGAAATCGCCTCTAAAAGAAGCCTTTCGGTTTGATTTCACAACACGTTTTAGGCATAGACGGTTCCGATCTATTACGTAATTTCTCAAAAAGCTACTGAAATATAACTGTAAAAATCAAATTACAAGCTATTGACTCATAACTTATGAAAAATGTATAATATATCTTAGATTTTAGTTTATCATCTTCACTACCGGCATACAAATTACGTATATACAGAAAATACATATATATGCAATAGAATTTACTGTAGAGTGTTTTGCGTATTGGGCTAAATTTCACAAAATTTTATTATAAACACCTCAATTTACCTAAATGTAATCAATGTATGGACTATATAGCCCCCCTTTCCCCCTTAATACTTAACCAATGAACCCCCAAAACTAATCAGGGAAGCACCTTATCACAATAAACATATAAACAAAATTTGAAGCAAAACAGTTAGTTCTATCAAGGGTTATCGCGTTACATACATACAGAACCTGCGGGCCATTAGCTCTCAGGCTTTGATAGCCTGTGAGCTAAAAACTGTTAACATGACAATTTACATCTATCGTGAATAGGAAAACACAGTCAGTTTTATAATATGGAGTCTTCTTTGGCTTGGATACAATGGATACTAAAACAGTAAAATATGCTAAGACAAAATTGCAATAAATCGGTAAAAAATTCCACTTTAGGCAGGTTTTTGTCTTAGCTGGTAAACTATAAAGGTATTTCTTTCGATGGCACCATGGAATGTTTGCGATTAAGATAATATTCCGTTATAGACAGGTTTCATTTACACAGGTTATATACGTAAAACTTGTGTAAATAACCTCATACTGTTTAACTTATGTAAATGAAACTTGTTTATAACGTAATATTGTCTTGATCGCAAACATTCCGCATGGCCTCAGCTAAAGAAACACCTTGAAACATTACCTGCAAGGTGTTTCTGTGCAAAAAACCTGTATAAAACGGAATTCTTCACCGATTCATTGCAAATTTGTCTTAGCATTTTTTATTGTTGTTTGTGTGATGACGACGGGAGAAGAAGAAATTCCACCGAAAATGATCGATGACCAAAAAATGAATAAATAAATAAATTAAACCATGGCTGATAGTATAAATTTGGGATCCCCTCAATTTCCGCGCCCGGCCCTGGATAGCTCCCTTCACAAGATTCCTCTTAATAAAATAGGCCTCTTCACAAAATTACTAGCGGGCCCCTAATTTACATCGGTGCATCGAATATTTTGAAAATTCCTTTTTTTATAAAACATCGAAACAAACTACCCACTGGCTCGCATCCACCTCGAACCGAACGACCCTGGTCCCCGATGCTTTCGACACCGTATACCGGTCGTGCTACGCACGCATCGGATAATCCCTTAAATTGCACATCGAATAGTATAAAACTCTAACTGAACGAACCTCCGGCTCGGGTCCCCACTGCCTGCGGCACCGTATAGCAGTCGTGCTGCAGTATACGTTAGTTCCACCTTCCACCACCAGGTGGCACAATCTGTTTACACGATCATAACTGAAATCGTTAAGGCTTTCAATGTAGAGTCGAATGAGCCATACCCGTCGTCTTCTTGGGTACGAAGACGACGGGTTCTACCTGCCCATAGAACCGGATATAGGAAAGCGCCCCCTGGTGGTGAAAAAACGAACTGAAATCGATAAGCTCTATCGATGCCGAGTCGAATGAACCAAACCACGTCGTGATGTGACCCATAGAACCCGAGTTAGCGCCAAAATTCTTTAATTACACCTAGCACCATCAGGGGGCGCAATCTGTTCTATGCGAACATAACCCAAATCTGTAAAGCTATTGAAATCCAGTCGAAAGAGCCAAACCCCGTCGTAATCGGGCCCATAGAACCAGATTTATGGAAGCTCCCCCTGATGGTGGAATTGGAAACTAAAATAGGTAAGCGCTATTGATGTCGAGTCGAATGAGCCATACCGCTTCGCGATGGGACACATACGACGGGAGATATTTTGAAAAGAAATAGCTAATTCCTTAGCTTCTTTTTCTTTTTTTTTCCCCTATACAAAAATCAGGATTTTGCTAAAATAAAAAATTATGGTCGGAATTCGAAAATTTTTTGAATCCCTGAAATGCCAGATCACTCAGAGCTAAGATTCATATTTTTCAGGTTCGAAAGTCCGATATTTAAAAAATATATATATTGCCCATAAAAACTGGAATCATTTTAAAATGCATCTTTTTATCAATTTATCTCTTTTGGCAGAAAGGCGTCCAAATGTCTGATGCAAATATTTTACTTCTACCCAGTTGAAATAGAAATAAATTCATTTTTCATTTTCATTAATGAGTTTTAATTGATATCTTTAAAAGTTATTGGTCGATTTTTATAATTTTTTTCTTTTTTGTTGAATTTGTGATTTTTTTTTTACACATGTGTGCAAATTTTCATGAATGTAGAGTCATTATTTCCACTTGTTTCAAAAAGGAATGGAGCGATTTGATCTCGGATGTGTCAACCCGGCATTCTTTACAGCAACCTTTTTCCCGTCTGGGGTCAATGTTGGATGTCTGGTCAGTTTTTGGCCGAAATAAAGAAAAGTTACGGTCCGAATTTAAAAAAATTTGACTTTTTGGAACGACAAAAATCGACCGCGTGTGTACTCCGTGCAGATCGATACCTCCGGTAGATTTTTTTTTATTGGATGATTCGTAAAAAAGCGACAATTTGGATGTCTGCGATTATCAAAACAGAAATTTTCTTTTCGGATTTCGATAAAACTGTTTCTTGTTTTGCTAATTTTGATGAGGTTTTTAATTAATAACGTTCTTAATTAGGGGCAGACTTCTTCGAAACTGTAATTCCAGGAGGCCCGGATTTTTTTATACCAAAATCGCCTCGCTGCGCTCGCAACGTTTATCCGGGTACAGACACACACACAGACAGACGTTTACGAACATTAATACGGACACTAGCTGACTTTGCCCGCTAGCGGGCCCCTAATTTACATTGGTGCCTCGAATCTTGTAAAACCTCGAACCGAACGAACCTCCGACCCGGGTCCCTGCTGCCTTCGGCACCGTATACCGGTCGTGCTATGCACGCACTGGTCAGGGGTCACATTCACTCAGGAAGAATTGGAGCAGTCAAAAACGGCTTTTGGAGCAGGAAAGTGAGTTTTTGGAGCAGCAAAAGCTCTTCTTTTGAAAATAAATTCAGTATCACCATTGTACCCAACACATATGTTGAAATCTCATACAGTACAAAATCTATACTCCGGACCTCAGTGATTCCAAATTTCGGATCATTTACCATAAAAAACAAAGAAATGAAAACTAATTTAACCCCTTACTCCATGAAATATTTATATCAGGGATGCATTAGCAATACTTAGCAAAAGGTCGCTTGCCGAAAATCGAGGTTTTATTTTGCGATCATTGACGAAAATTGCAGTTTTATTTCGCAGTCGTTTGACAAAAATCACGGTTTTATTTCGTGATCGTTTGACGAAAATAGCGGTCTTATTTCGCGGTAAAACGCCATCACAGTCATATATCGCGGTTACTTGCCGAAAATCGAGGTTTTATTTCGTGATCGTCTGACGAAAATTGCAGTTTGAATTTGCGATCGTTTGATGAAAATCGCTGTTATTATTTCTCGGGCACTTGCCAAAAATCATGATTTTACTTCAAGTTTGCTTGCCGCAAATCAAGGTTTTATTTTGTGAGAGTCCGATGAAAATTGCCGTTTTTTTTCTGTGATCACTTGACGAAAATCTTGATTTCAGATCGTGGATTTGATTTTTAAAAATTAAAAAAGGGGAAATCTGCCATTCGACGGAAAAATGTCATTCTTGGGAAGAAAATGGCACAAAGAAATCCGATTTCACCGTAGAAAAGAAAAAACAAAATGCTCGTTTTGGAGCAAAAATAGTTAAAAAAATGCATTTGTAGCAGATATTTTCATTTGGAGCAGTTTGGTGCAGGTCTGTGACCCCTGAATGGTTAATCCCTTAATTTGCACATTGAATTATACAAACCTCTAACCGAATGAACCTCCGACCCTGGTATCCGCTGCCTTCGGCACCGTATACCGGTCGTGCTATCCACGCACCGGATAATCCCTTAAATTGCACATCAAATAGTATAAACCTCTAACTGAACGAACCTCCGGCTCGTGTCCCCGCTGCCTGCGGCACCATTTAGCTGTTTTGCTGTGCACGCGCTACATTATATGTAAGTTCCCCCTTCCACCACCAGGTGGCGCAATCTGTTTATATGATCATAACTGAAATCGTTAAGGCTTTCGATGTCGAGTCGAATGAGCCATACCCCATCGTTTTCATGCCCGTAGAACCGGAGATAGGAAAGCACCCCCTGGTGGTGAAAAAACAAACTAAAATTGGTAAGCTCTATCAATGTCGAGTCGAAAGAGCCATACCCCGTCGTGATCCTTCCCGTAGAAACAGAGATGGGAAAGCACCCCCTGGTGGTGAGACTCGGAGCAAAATTCGATAAGCTGTAGTATCCTCTATCAATGTTGAGTCGAATGAGCCATACCCCATCATGATCCGGGCCATAGAAACAGAGAAAAGAAAACGCCCCCTGGTGGAAAAAAACAAACTAAAATTGATAAGTTCTAGTGTCTTCTATCAATGTCGAGTTGATTGAGCCAAACCGCATCGAGATGTGACCCATAGAACCAGAGTTGCCTGAAAAATCCTTTAATTGCACCTTTTACCACCAGGGGGCGCAATCTGTTCTATACGAACATGACCGAAATCTGTAAAGCTATCGAAATCCAGTCGAAAGAACCAAACCCCGTCGTAATCAGGCCCATAGAACCGGATTTCGGGAAGCGCCCCCTGGTGGTGAAACTTGGAACTAAAAGTATTATCGATATGGAGTCGAATGAGCCAAACCGCGTTGCAAGTGGACTAGTAGAACTCGAGATATTATGAAATCAAAATATAAAATCTGATATTATTACTTGAAAAGAGTGGTATAAACTCAGAAACTTTTAAAAATGTTATAGTGGGTCCTTATTACTTTAATTATGATGTTAGGAATCAGTTTGGGGGAAATCCGTAACATAGTTTCTGAGTTATAGAAACGGATCATAGTTAAGAGCAAAAAACTTGAAGGGGGAGGGGGGAGGAGGAAGGGGCGATGACACTGATTATCCTCAAACAACTGATTTAGAATACCGGGGTACTTGTTCAAAGACTTTAATAAGCTTAGAACTGGAAAAAAAAAAATCTGAAATTATTATTTGAAAATAGTGGCAATATTTCTATACGTATAATAAAACGTTTAAAAATGTTAAATGTAATTTGTCCTGATCAACGCTATTTCCTCAAAAATATTACAAATGTACAAATATATCTTAATTACATCAACCGTCACGATCCCATAGCTTCTCGGAAGACATCAGGTCACTTGGTCGTTTTTCTGCAGCTATTGAAAAGAAAGTTATAAAGAAAAGATCCAATTAATGAAATAATAATTAAAATTATTGTAATTTCTTTTGTAATTAACGGAAAAATACGAAAATTAGATATCTAGAATTTACGTGAAAATATACGGATGTATGTATAATTTTCAAATCTATAAATGTAATATATAAAAAAAAAAATAACGGGCCTAAAATCCCTTAGAATATAAAGAATGGAAAGAAAATGTGGTTTTCTCCCGTCTTACAGATATAAATTACGTGCCAGACATCTTGTCCTGCTAAACATCTGCTGCAGGATTGAAATTAAAACTTTTTTTTTTCTACTGAAAATTAAAATTTTATTAATTGATATCTTCTCTTCCAATCAGCCGATTTTCACGATTTTTACCTTCGTTAATTCGCGATTTTTTTTTTACGTCTGTTAGTAATTTTTCGTGTGGATTAGGGTGGTCCTTATTTTTGGAGTTTTAAAATTCATTGCTCTCAACCTCTAAATTTGTTCCATTATATCTAAAAATAATTCTTGTAAAATTTAATCACTATAAACTAATATTTATAGGTAGCTCAAGGAAGCATAACTTTCATAATTCGGGGTCAATTTGTTGTTCTTTTCTCCTTTTACTTGAAAACATATATGTAATCCCAGTAGTAATAAAACTATTTCAACACATTAAAAAGTCACTTGTGTATACTATCAAATCCATAAAAGCATTTATAAATGTAATTATTAAGTTAATTATCGAAAAATAATTCATTGATATAAAGATAATAAATGTCTGGAATTATTTGAAAAATGAAGACTAGTTAAAGAAGAATAAAGGAAACTAAAAAGCTGTTATTTTCTTCAAAATTAGATAACTTATTTCATATTGCTCATGCCAATGCATTAAAACATAATCAAAATAACTGAAGATAGTAATGAAATTTCTTGCTAGCACAGCGAGAAGATGGCAGACGAACATAAATGATTGGTATTGACATAAATAAATTACTTGCAAAAGGAATTGATTGCTTATAAAAAGAAGAATCTTCTGAAAAAAAGATTAGAAAAATGAAATGTTTACAGGAGAAACAAACAAAAATAGCAGTATTTTAATCTTCTACAGATAGCTCAAATGAATGAAAATGAACAACAAGATCAGGAAATAAAACTGTTAGAGGATGCTATGCAGCATCAGATCCTGGTCCATCCAAAACTAGAAGAAGGGAGGGCATATGGATATTATAACTCCATATTTAGCAACAGCTCTAGACAGGACAAAAATATCAGGCAGTATTTATAGTTGCTGAGACTGGAGAGTTTAGGATATGCATTAAAGAATTCAGTCTCATTGAAAAAGAATTGTTCATAGAATTAAACAATCACAAAATTAAAAGAACGGCTACAAAGAAATATTCCTCTCATATTGTCCATAGAAATGGGAAACTTTTACCAGAATTAACTGGTAAAGAGAAAATAGATAAACTACTAATTATAATTCAAGAAAAGGAGTTTCTCTGTTGCTAAACTACTTTCTGCAACAGGCAAAGTACAAGACTTGCATATAAAGTTCTGAATGAATGGGACATTGCAGATAAAGTGATAGGAAAGAGCATTGATGAGTTCTTGTACAAAATGTAAAAGATGAAATTTTGGAGTTTGCTACTAGAAAAGAATCATGATCAACACCATCAGCATCTGGACCAAGAGATGATTATCAAGAATTTGCAGAACTTATTATTTTCTTTGGAGGAATACCTGTCAGAAGAATTTGTTTCATGCTTCCCAGGGCATCGTGCTCCTTGGATGTCTAAGATGATATATTCTTTGAAGATATTCATCTTTAAGTCCCAATTCATGCTTACCAAAAAGGAAGAAAGAGTGATGTTTGTGTTTTTATAATGAGTGTATTTTAAAGTTTGGATTAATATTTCAATAACAGAAACCTCACCAAACAATGACTTTCAGTTAATGAATAGTTTATTAGAGTATTCAAGAATACATGAAGAAATAGCAAAAGTTGCATCTGGGAAATTTTCAAAGCATCTGTAATATTCAGGGTTGGCAAAAACCCGGGTTTATTCAGAAAAAACCCAACCCAGTGGGTTTTGGGGGTTTTTGGGAGTTTTTCAGGGTTTTGAGGATTTTTCTTCTTGCCGTTCTTTGTTTGTTTTGTAACAACTATATAATTAATGGGATGAAGTTTTAAAAAATAAATGTTAATACTTTAATAATTTTTATTTAATATATTATTTAATTATAATTATTTAGAATTTTTATTTAATATATTATTTAATTATAATTATTTAGAATTTTTATTTAATATATTATTTAATTATAATTATTTAGAATTTTTATTCAATATTAAAAATAGTTTAAAAATTTGTAATGATTTTAAAGACATTTTATGACTGAATTGAAAGAAATTTTTTAAAGTCAAAATAATTAAATTAATAGTCTAAAATTTTGTTTATTTCTCTTTTATAGATAAAAATTAGATTTAAACAGTGAATCATTTACTTTTGTTTTATTAAAATTTTCTTATGTAGTAGAATTTTATCAAATGTTTGGAATTATTGTCCTACTAGGGGGGGGGGGGATGAATTCACTTTTAAACCATCTAAATTGTAAGCTTAAATTCCTAAATCTTCCAGAGATCTTGATGTATGGGAGGGGGGAAAGGGGGGGTTGCATCTCAATAGCACAGAATAGCTGCATGTTGTGTCATAGTCTGCGATCGCCCATCCTTCTGCTTTTGGCGAAATTAGATAAGGAGGGGGGGGGGAGGTATAAACAATAGAACTATCTCAAGAATAAGAAATCATTATTTTTAAAGAATTATTTAACAAAGAACTTTATATTACATTATATTTTAAATACTATATTTACGTAAGAATATTTTATAATTGAATTTGTTTGGATCATCAATACTTTAATTGGAAAATGAAAAAAATACACTCCAGTGTATCTTTCTTTTGTTTTATTGATGGATTTTTATCAGGTCAATTTTCTTTTCCCCAGCTGGCTGCTGATGACTGAGATTTAATTAAAGTTTTAAACTGCAAATAGAAATAATAATAATTAAACCAAGAACTAAACGATACTTTTTTCTTTTCCTTACTTATTTTTAAAAAAAAAATAAAACTTTTTTTTAACTATCCGATTGTGTTTAAATTTTCAGCAAATTCAAATAATAATAAATTAGGCAGCTTACCAAATTTCTATTAAAATACAATAAGTTTTCAGAAAATTAGAATCCCCCCCCCCCCCAAAAAAAAAAAAAAAAAAAAAAAAAAAAACTACTATCACTATCTTAATCTTGCATCTGATAATGAATGTTCTTAGCTATGCAGAAGAGATTCATTATTATGGTGGGTTGTGCTGCACTATAATACTATTTCACTAAAGAAAGTGAAATGAATCAATGATGTACCCTTTATGTTTTGTTCAACTTAATTTAGTTTTATGCTTAATATATTTTGAATCATACTAAAATACCCGTGCCTCTAATTTTTAAGAATTGATTGAACCCCCCACTGTTTTCGTCATATTGACAAATAATCCTGATTTTTAATTGTTTATATAATTTTACATGTATTTTTTTTAAGATAATTATTTTCTCTGTGAATTTTCCAAGTTTGTTTCAGATACAGCAATTATGCCCATTTAGAATTTTCTGAAAACTATATCTGTGACACATAAAATGTATATTATGTTTGGTTTAAATTGATATATTTATTATTAGTTAGATAAGTGGAATTTTAAATAAAGATTTTGATAAAACCCACTTGGGTTTTTTCAAGTGGGTTTTTTCGAAAAAACCCACCCGGGTTTTTTCGGGTTGGGCAAAATCAAGCCAACCCTGGTAATATTAGATCTTTCTGGACTGTCCCTTTCTGATAGCCATGTACTTGTATTAGAATCCTGAAAAGAAGATAACCGTTTCCCTTAAACATTTTCACGAAAAGAAGTTTGAAGATTTTGTTACCAAAGAATCTTTCAAGCTGTTCAAAGAAATGAATTTACCCCAAGGATTCTTTCAAATAGAGACTAAAAATTGGAACACTAATTCTGATTATAGGATTATGTTAGAAATGGTACAATCTGTTAAAGTGGTAAATGATCATGCTGAAAGAGGTATTGCTTTGACCAAAGAATACACTAGAATCCTTGCACGAAATGAACCTCAGTTTCAGCTATTGGTGAATGTTGTGGAGGAACACTGGAAAGCTTATCCTTACTGCAGAAAAATGGACTTAACAAATTAATCTAATTACTAATACTTTCATACTTTAAACCTTTTATATGCCTAATATTGTGCTTTTATGTTATATAAAATATGAAAATAATTTATTATCGTAATAAAAATTATCATTTTGCCTTAGTTTTCTCTTGTCAATAACACAATGTTTTTAAGTGTAATCGCCAAACTTCAGCCATCTTGAGCTACCTCTAAATATATTTCTTTTTCATTCAAACTTTTCCTACGTTGTTTTTTACTGTATTGGAACAAATTTTGAGGGTGAGACAGAAGAAAATTTAAACAAGAACGAAAAATCATGCGTCAAGCATAGATTATGTAACACTTTCCAACGCTTCCAAAATAATTTTACGAATCATACTCTTTAATAAGCTAAAAGATAACATCTAAGTAATCTGAATACTTTTATTCAGCCCTGTATAGGATCTATAGATTTGTATATATACTACATAGGATGCTAAATTTTAGTTCAGTTAGGAAACACGTAGCACAGTTTAAAATTCTCCGTCTGGAGTTAAATAATACGGAAATGTGTTCCCGAACTTTTGTGTTTCCCTGTATAGGATCTACAGAATTTATACACACCACGTAATATACAAAAAGCGATTTAAAATTAAAATCGCGTTCAGTAACTTAAAACGCACTTCCAGGAATTATTGTTAACATACAGTAGAGAATTCTTTTGTGTGTCCCTGTAAATGAACGATGACTGCTATACACACAATATTCTGTAGTAAGTCTCTTGTAATGAACCTTATATAAATTTCAATGCGTTTAAAATAGGGAAACATTATTTAAATAAACCGCAGGCGATTTTTCTCCATAGACGTAATGTAACGGAATTCTTTTGACTGTCCCTGTAAAGTAAGTATAAGTGCTATGCACACCCTATTCCATATTAAGCTTCTTCTAATGCACCTTAGTGATATATATAAATTTCAATGCGTTTAAAATAGTGAAACATTATTTAAATAAACAGCAAATGATTTTTCCCCATAGACCGCAATGTAACGGAATTCTTTTGAGTGTCCCTGTAAAAAAACTATAAGTGCTACAGACTTCCGTTGAAATAGGGAACATGCTATAGATAACGATTATAACATATAAAAATTGCAGGGCAATCCAAGCATATTTACGGGAGTTAGAGCACGGACAGACAAACCGAAGTTATAAACACTTTTTAACTAGGTTGGAAAGTGTTAAAAAAGTTAAAATCGATCATATAAGGACCACCCTAGTGTGGATGGCTCAATTTTTGCGATTTTTTCGAAAAAGGACTCCAAATTTTAACCGCAGGTGGAACAGATAAAATGTGGAGCTGAACGGAGAGCGGAAATAAAAGCAGGTGTAACGCTAGCCTCGCAGCAGGGTGCTTATCCAGTCAGAAATGGAAAGATCTCTGTGTTTGGGGAAAAAAATGCCATTTTCATAGTAATTAAAACAGTTTTGTTCATTAATAACTCCCTTAATTAAGGGCCGATTTCTTCGAAACTGCAATTCCTGAAGGTCCGGATTTTTCTGAATTTTTTTACATCAAAAGCGTCTTGCTGCTTGCAACGTTTATCCGGGTACAGATGCATACACACACGCACACAGACGTTTACAAACATTAATAATATAGAAGAAGATATTCGATAAAAACATACTCTCCATGGATTATTTTTATTTTGTTAGGTTTTAAAAAGTATAATTTACAAAGAAAACAAGTTCACAAGAAAGGAAATCTTTAGCAGCAGGACTTAAAGAAGTTATTATTATTAAATGCTTTGTTTGAATTTGAGCAGCTTTCATCTTTCATAACAAAATGTTTATTTTAACAAAAATATAATAAATTTCACAAAAATAATTTTTATTTTTCACAAAATGGGCCCCAAGAAGAAAAAAAAATCTTCATCGACCCTTGAAAACTCAAAACATGATTTTGGTTTAACAAGTTGTTTAGAAAATAATTGTAAACTATAAATATAGAATAAAAAATAATTAAAAGTATTGATACATTAAAAATATAAACTAATACTTGTATAATTTAATGTATAAAATTTCATATAATTTTTATATTGTTTTAATTTTCATCTCAGGTTAATAGAATCCAAACAAAGAAAAAATGTCACACCTGTTCTTTGTTTGTAAATGCACATTGCACAAACAAATGATTAAAGATGGACTCGCAGCTACAAACTTGAAATAATATTCTCCAATAAATAAATAAAAAGGCACTATTTTATATATAATGTATAAAAATTAAATTTAACATAAACAAATTATTCTAAATAATTAAGCTGAAACTAACATAATAAAATGAAGATATATTATATATGTGTAAATAACAAACCATCTTCTTTAAAGTTATTGATTTAAAGAATGTTTAATTATACTGATTTCATATAATTAATTTAATAACTCAGAGAACATATGCCAATTGTGGTTTATGTTTATGTACAAAAACAAACATTTAGAACCATTAAAAGTCTAACTTATGATCAGTCACTAAATAGTGGCCACTTTAGTTTTACACAAGATTTTTAAGCATAAATTAGATTGCTATTTTTTTTTTTTTTTATAATAAACTGAACACTTCATAGTAATAAAGATATAAATAGTACTTTGAAAAATGTACTTAATATCCATATTTTTAGCTATTTTTCCTAGCATGACAATTGAGAAATAATTTGAATTGCGATATATAATTTTATTACAACTTAATTATAGGATAATTAAATAAAAATTATTTATATAACATATAAATTATTATTTAATCAGTTTTGGGCTTAATTGTGAACAGAAGTGTGAGTGTGAAGCAAAAGTGTGAAAGTTTAAGTGCTTACAAGCTTGTAAGTTACAAGCTTAAGTGTGAAACAAAAAGTGTAAAAGGTTTTTGACACTTTTTGACATGTCATGACAAAAACCACCTTTTTGACGTCAAAAACCCAACCCTTGACTAAATCAGTTTTCACATTCAGCAGTGCTAAATGGCAGGTTCAATATAAAGTTTAGAAGTTTGCATAAATTAATATATTCATTTGGATTTGTACACTCTGCTGTCAAACTGTCTCACATTAGAATTTATGTTTGGTGTGAGACCAAATTTTCAAAAGCGGGTGATTGGCTAAGTTAAACAAAAAATAAGTGTTAAAAAAAGTTAGGTATCAAATTTGACACCCGGGAATAATTTTGTAGCCGTTAAATGCTATAATGTAGTTGCATTTGACGACTAATGACTGCGAATTTCGAACACTGCTCGTGAATGAAAATTGGCCCAAGCCTGTGCAGACCTCTACTACACATATCAAATTTGTTAAAAGCCATGACCACTAGAGATGAGACTGGCTCAGCCCGAGCCCGAAAGCCCAGGCTCAATTTTTATGTCAGCCTTCGGGCCCGGGCTCATTCTTTCTGAAACTGACAATTTTATTTATTCTCATATAGAAAAAATAAAAATAACTTTTCCCTTAAAAAATTACATATTCCATTTCAAGTAATTTTAATGTTATTTTGATCAGAATGAATAGAAGGGGAAAAAGAAGTCTTATTTTTCTTTTCTAGTATAGAATGTTACTTTAAAAGAAAATTTACGATATTTGCGACGCAACTGGGTGATATGGCACCAGCCAATACGAAGTGGCGCAAATAATATTTGTTGCTAGATTTTCTATAAGATGTTTTTTAATTCGAACGTTTATTATTAGTATTATTTATTTTTAGAGAGATCTAATGCGAGATGAATATATTTTTTTGTTTTTAGTCAATAAGCATTAGCTTAGGTTTGCAAATTTTTAGTCTTTTATTGTGTGCGAGTCATACTCGTTCTTCGTATGAAAATAATGTCAGTGATTCTATTTTTAATCATGAACTCTGCTCATGCTCAAGCTCTGATCTGCACATTTACGAAGAAACTTTCATTCGTAAGTAGATATAATTGTCATGTATTGTTATTCCGATAGAAAGCAATTGAAGAGTGTTTCCAATTTTCCTGTAAAAGCACAGGATCTTCCAGATAACGGTGTCAAATTTTTAATTTAAGCTGATTTTCAAGGAAACGAAATGTTGTTTTAATAAGGAATCAATTATAAGTTACGATATACACCTTTTATAGGAAATAGAAAACGTTGTTCGATTCTTCAGCATAGAAATAGTAATTTCTGCAAATTGCATGCATTTATTCATAAAATGCATTTCGTTAATTTGGCAATCAGATTTGCTTGTTGGGAGAGAAAATATTTACATCCTTTTAAGGAAGCATATTTATATTTCATACCAAACTTCTCTTTTGATAAGATTGAATGTAAATTTCCATAAAATTAATTATGTGCACGGTATAGGTGCAGATTCCCAAAATCTGGAAGGAGCCAGTGGCTTCTAAACCCAAAAAATCCAGTGGCCACATTGTGAAACAAACACATAAAAACAATATTTTTTTCTCAATTAAATTTGGACAATGGAATATTGAATCTTCCCACCATAATTGCATACAGTTTGTAGGAAAAATTTTGTAATGTAAGACCTGAATATTTTGTGAATAAACGATTCTCTAAAGTTTTTTTTATCTATAAATAAACTTCCCCCTCCCCCCCCCCCAAAAAAAAAAAAAAAAAAAATTCATAGCTGAATATAAATGCTTAACTTAGGAAACTTGCATAAGAAAATATGTCTATAAAAATCAAAATTAAACATATATGAAAAAAAATATGGAGAAGATTTATTTTCTTTTAGATTTTAATAAAATAAATTTAACAATTTCTGACATTTTCAAGGATGATGGAGAAAGATCGAATACTATAAGCCTCATTGCAACTTTTGTTGCAAGGGGATTTTTTAAAGGATTTATTAAAGAATTTTTTTAATCCCCCTATTGAGACAAAAAAAAATTAAATTTTTGTGACCGATTGTCGATTTTCATGTTGTATTATCACAACTCCTTGACGAAATTCACAATTTACTTTTATTTATTTATTTTTTTTTTTTGCAATTGATTTGATGAACTTCGTGGTTTTTTCGCGACCAATTGATGAAATTCGCAGGGTTTTTTTTTTCCCCCCCCGAGACTAATTGGGGAAATTCACGGTTTTATTTTGCGACCGATTGGCGAAATTCGCGGTTTTATTTCATCAGCAATTGATGAAATTCATGGTTTTATTTGGCGAGCAATTGACGAAATTTTCAAAATTTTTCAGTGACCGATTTGAAGAAATTTTAGATTTTTTTTCATGGCTGATTGGCGAATTGATTTGCGGAAAGTTAAAAATAAATAAATAAATAATGATAATTCAAGGAGTTTTGCTAATTCGTGTAAGAATCACATGCCAATATCTATGTGTACCTGTAAGAACATATCTGAAAAATCCCAGAGGTACCAATTTATTCTCTTCTCCGCACAAATTTTACAAATGTCGCGGGCTTATTGTGGCATGTCATTGGAACAGAGTTCATTAGCGACGCATATCAACAGGATTTTTTTTTTTTCGATTCTGCAGACATTGCAGATTTATTAGTGGAAATGTGGCATTTATATTCAATCATATTTTTTAATTATGGACAATAGAAAAAAGAAAAAAAAAAAAAAGAGCTAAATATTGCTGAATTATGGAGGAGAATGCCCGGATTTCATATTATATAAAAAAAAAGGGTGTAAATCTTCCTTTGGGCGAAAAAGGGACATCCATGTAAAACACATGGCGACTTAGACATAGAAAGTTAGTCGCCACGTGGCGACTGTGAATCTGCACCTATAGTGCACGGGATAAACATTTATTTTCACGTACAAAGTTTTTTAAAAATGAGATATTACTTTTAAAACAATTTTTAAATATTACGCAATTTTTTTCAGTATCGGGCTCGGGCTCTGATGACACAAAATGTTTCGGGCTCAGATTTAAAAATTATCGGGCTTGGGCTCCGAAAAGAGAGCCCGAACTCATCTCTAATGACCACAAATGTTTTTTCTTTATAAATGACTAATATTTTTGTGAGACGTGTTGCAGAATGCAATTTTGCAAATATTTGAAAGTCTTTCAATCAAAAACATAAAAAGGTATTACTTTGAAACACACACAGACACACAAAAAAAAAAAAAAAAAAAAAAGATACAGAAAAAAAATTGACTCATAAAGGAATCTACTTTTAAGTAGATTCCTTTATGTATAATCTTTTCAATGAAAGCCAATGATACTATTACATTAAGCAAAATATTCTTTTGTTAACCAATATGAATGCAGTTTTGACATACATATGGCCCTACAAGTAAGAAAAACATATAGTCGTCAGCAAAAGTGTTTAGGTAACAGTAAAAAATCTACCCGATACAGAAAGATTTTCTGAAAGCACATGTATTTTTAAATTGATTTAAGAAAAATAATTACTATAGTAATGATATATCATGAATTACTGTAAATCACCAGTTAAAAAACTTCACTTGCCAGTAACAACTGCATTTGCTGAGCCCTGTATGCGTAGATGTATATATAATACACAAACCTAATCAGTGTTCTTCTCAGCTTATTTTAAAAACAAAGCAGTGCAGCACAAGACTCTCAGTGGTAATACACCCAGTGAATTGCATCTACAGAAATCACAGCATCAGAAGAATTGCAGCATGGACTCATTGCTTTTGAAACCAGTATCATGCCCCCCCCCCCCCACCACAATTCCTTAAAATTTAAAAAAAAGGTAATGTCAGAAGTAAATTTCATACATCATATATATACAATATGGACAGAATTTTAAAGCTTTCAAATATATCATATATCACGATATTAGAAAGCGTGTCTTAGTTTGATTTCATTCTGACATCACAAAGCAAGCAAAAAGAAGCGACTTCCCTCATTTCCCAAAGTAGAGGATCGCTTTGTCAGGTTTTCGGAATTTTATGGATTATCCACTGAGATTCCCCTGATTTTCAAGACCAAAATTTATCCCCAGATGAGTATAAACGCTGAAAATGAATTA
Organism: Maratus michaelseni; assembly: GCA_963931845.1. Lineage (NCBI taxonomy): Eukaryota > Metazoa > Arthropoda > Arachnida > Araneae > Salticidae > Maratus > Maratus michaelseni. The sequence continues at coordinate 125,583,940 of OZ007589.1, forward strand.
GATAAACAACTTCCAACTTTGAAATATAAATTCACAGTCAAATAAACTTACCTTTTACATGAACAGATACCTAAATTTTAGTAAAAAAAAAATAGATTTCATAAATCTTTTGACGAAAAATTATTCAATAACTTCCTTACTGATAAAATTGTGCATTTATAACTACATTCATATGTAAACATTTAACTAAGGGAGGGAGAGAGTAGCATAGTTAAAGAATACAAATATAAATACAACTGCCTGCCCTCCTTTCACCCCAATTGTTTTGTCCAATAAAAATGTTTTCTGACGCAGTTAAAAAAAGTGAAAATTTAAATAAAATTACAAGAATTCATAAAACTAAATAAACAAAACAAACTTTCTGCATCATACTTTAATGATACATGCAACTTCAAATTACATTCACTCTTCTTTTATTGCTGTTGTTTTTTCCGACACATAAATACCATCTAAAAACTTCCTTATGTCCTTATTTTTAACCAATGTAGACTGGTGAATAAGAGCTGCTGAACGGGACACTGCTTCAATGTCATTACCTTCCAATAACAATTCATCTTTCTGGGCAGTTGAATTCTGACAAGTAACTCCTGGCTGCATATTTACTCTCCTGATAATTTTCTCGCCTAAAAAGTTGCGAATTTCTACCAAGCTACCATCTTTGGATGTAGTAATGTTGATAGGAAAGTGAGCATACACTGATCTCATCTTGTAAAGGTAACCTTTAGTCACGCCCTTGATCATATTTTCAATATGGGAACAAACCGTACGAACTGTGGCAAGTTCTTTACGGATTCCAAACCATTTTTGCACACGCAATTTATCCTTACCAATCAGTTCCATATCAACTTGAACATGACGGAAACTTCGGCGAAGTAGACCTCGTGGCCCACGAACAGAAACGGTGCGAGATTTCACTTTGACACCGACTCCTTTTGGAATTTTTACGATTTGAGAAGCAAGAATAGTTTTCATTTTTATAAAAGAAAATATTAACAAATCTAAAGAACTTGAAAGTATATATTATAATGTTATACTTAGGGTTAACAACACCTACACCACAAAACTCCACAAAACAGCAATCGAAATCGAAAATCGATTTAAAATAGTTCGATTTAAAATAATTCGATTTGACAAGCAGTGTTGCCAATATAAAGTTTCCTTTTTAGTGACAAATATTAAAATTTGTTCTATATTTGTTCTATATATCGTAAGGTCTGACTTACGATATAAACAAACCGTAATCGGTATTGCAGTGCCTCGCGTTCTTACGCTAACCAGAAAGCTATCTTACGACGAAGCGTAAGTGTATGCGCGCGCAACCATAACAAATCGAACTATGGCCTCTGATTGGCTAACTGCAGGAGGACTTACGTTTAAGCAGGTGGACTAGGATGAGGCACCGCAATACGAAGTTAAGATAGATCGTAGGAACGCCCATCGTAAGATCGAGCGTAAGATTTAAGAAAGCGAGGCACCGCAATCCGAGCCTAAATTAATCTAATTAAGGCTGGGATTGCGGTGCCTCGCTATCTTCAATCTTACGCTCAATCTTAGGATGGGCGTTCCTGCGATCTATCTTAACTTCGTATTGCGAAGCCTCATCGTAAGTCCTCCTGCTTAAGCATAAGTCCTCCCGCAGTCAGCCAATCAGAGGCCGTAGATGCGATTTTACAAACCATCATGCGTAGAACGATTGGAGGCGATGTTGAATAGTGATTGGTCGACTGCCTGAGACGATGTAGGAGGAGCTTAATGCGCTTGAAGAGGGTATTTTTCATTTCGTTGAAGATTCATAAGATCGTCTGAGCTTGCATATTCATGTTTGCTTTATTTTTAATGATGCTTAGGACATATTAAACGTGTCTAACAAAATATTATTAACTTAATCCAATTAAAAGAAAACAATACATATGTAGAAGTATAATTTGAAACAGCAAATCAAATACTTCTAGCTCTTGTATTTTCAGAGCTCATTATCTAATTCAACTCCTGTTTGTTTTTTTTGTTTTTTTAAGAAAAATAAAACTGATATTTTAATTGTAAAGGTTAATGAAAACTAATTTAAATTTGTAGTAGCTTGTGTACATTTTTTAAGGGAAAAAACTATACGTCCAGCTTAATTTATTGATACATAACAAACCTTACATAAAGTAAAACATATTTCATTTACAAATTATTATATTCTTTAATATCTATAATCCATAACTTCCAATTTTCAAATAAAGATTACATGTTTACATTTTTTTGTAGTTTTTATTTTAAATTTTATTTATAGTAAATACTCACTACAATTAGATAGAATTAAACAAAGAACAACATATTAAACATTATTTCACAAGAATAAACTGAAAGCACAGCAAATAAATGTTAGCTTTTCTGAATGTTTATTATTTTTTTTTAATCATCATAATTGAATTAATAAACGAAAATAAAATTACTAGGTCGTTAAATACTTTTTGAACTGTGTTATTTCATAAAATCAACATATACTTAAGCAATGCATTTTGCAGATTTTTATATAGTTTGTTATTTCATAAAATCAATATAAACTTAAGAAATGCAGATTTCAAATTTATATATATAGTTTTAAATTTTTTACTGAACTTAGGCTGGGATTGCGGTGCCTCGCTTAAAATTAATCTTGAGCGTAAGTCTGACTTACGATATAAACAAAGCGTAATCCGTATTGCAGTGCCTCGCAAACTTACGTTAACCCGAAGCGATACTCCAAAATGTATACACTTTCAGCACTCTTGTCGCCAAGTGAAGAAATCCGCAAAATCAGAAATATCGCCAATGGCAAACTGCGCAGCGTACATTCAATATTACAACCCTAGCAACTCCCTGTCTCTGCGTGCCGTTTCTGTAGTCCACGTGTATTTTTCTGGGATTTATTTTATTTATACAATATATTTTTTTATTTATGATGATTTACTTATGAGTATGCTTTTTATCAAATGTTTTGAAGTAGCGGGGAATATATTCACCCGTTTGAGAAATTGTCACAGGAAACATCTGTATGAAGAGAAAGGTCAGTGAATTTGCAATGTGTGTCTTGTAATTTTGTAAAAATATTATTTGTAAGGTAAAATCTAAGATGTAGAAATTGTATGCTGTTCGCGATAAGACAGTGATGATTATACCAACACAAATGAATGTAAAGTTATCTTATCGGCGTTTATATTTTCTGAATTGCTTACTTTTTAGTTTCACATATCTGTTACATGTTAAATAGTGGTGTTTTGAGTACTTGGTCTCGGCCAGCAAAATACTTTGTAGAATTTATTAAAGCAAAGTGATTTGTATCCTTATTTTCTTGCACAAATTGCATGTTTTTGTTTTGACAATAATTGAAAACTTTGAATTTTATATTCAAATGATAATTTACAAAATTTAATTTATTTTTAAGGTTTTAGGACCAGCGTCTACCATGTATAAAATCTGCTGATTTAATTGAAAAGCTAAGTGAACAAATTTAATTTTTAAATTGCACTTACCATAATTTAATAACAAAATTTTTTAATAAATAGCTGCTTTTATTAACATCACGTAATTAAAAAAAAATTGAACATTGTAATCAAATTAGATTATTTTTAAAAACCGTGCTATGCATATTTTATAGTCTGGCAATCAACCAAACCAATCAAGAAGCAAGTAATAATATTACAGGGCATAACGAATAGAGGGGTTCATGGGGCTCAAGCCCTCCTTATTTAAATAAAGATAATTTTTTAAGTCACACAAGTTGTTAAAATTCTGTTATTTTCTGTCTTAATAGTTTGATTATTCATCTCTGACAAAACTGTACATTAAAAAAACAACTTAATATTAATTAAATTTACAGTAGTAAATAAACTAGTAAATCTACAGATCAAGAACTAAAGTGTCAATTCTGCAGTTTTACTTTTAAATCATTTTATTTAGTATTTGAAATACTCAGCCACACAGTTTCATTTATTTCATATTTGTAATGCTAATCACTAGGGATGCAATGAATATTCAGTATGTATTCGGCCATACTACCTACCGAATATTCGATTAGGCTGAATATCAAATTATTTGGTTTGCCGAATATCAAGATATTCGGCCAAACCAACCTATTAAAGAAAATGCTTTAAAAAAATATTTTTAAAACCATAGATTAACATTAATTTTTTTGCCATGCAAACAACACTAAGCTAGACATTCCATTATTCAGAATGCAGTTGACAGTACACATATACTGCGTCACTGACTAAAATTCAGTCAATTCCAATGATTTCATATTAAACAATGTTTATATGATGAAAATCTTGCTAAAATATCTTCACTATTATTAAAGTTGTGAACAAAAATTCAGGTTCAGCATGAAGTGAAACACCCTGTATTTTTGATTGAATAAATGGATAACGATGCTGGTTTCCTGTACAGAAAATGTTTGTTGTGAATGCATTATCTCCCTTGAGTTTGTTCTAAAATTTTAGGAACACTCTGTACATTTCAAACCTCAGAAAATAATCATCCATTTTAGACCCTTCTGGGTACATTCAGAAACTTTATTCCTAAGTTGTCACTATTTGAATATTTTTTTTACTCGTTTCATGGCAAGCAAAACACTATATGACTGTAAAATAGTCTTTCAAAATTTCTTTTTGATTTTAAAATATTGCCCTCTAAAAAAACCTCATTTTTTAAGATTTTCTCTATATAAAGCCTAATAAAGAATGTAAAAAAATAAAAATAAATAAATATTGCTAAATTTTTATAGCTTGTTTTGACTAAGATTTTAATGTTTTTCATTTTATTACTTTATTACAAAGTGACAGCCAATTAAGCCAGAATTTGGAAAAAAAAAATAACTTATTACCAGGAAGAAGGAAAAAAAAACCCCTGACAAACTTAGCTGAAAATGAAGCATTTTATTACATATTAATGGTTTAACATAAAAACAATTATAAATTTATATAGATCATTCTAAAATTCTATTATAACAAGACAATCTGTAAAAATGAAGCTCATGTTGTTAGTTTAAATTATTTTACAACTAAATAAGCATTCCTTAGGTATTTTTAACTATTTTTATTTATTCTAAAGGGTGCATAAAAACGGAAAAAAAAATTGACTTTAGTGAAATATTTAAAGTACTAAGTTTTTTTTTTTTTTTCTCTCTAAGAAAACATTTTAATGTGGGTTTTTTTTTAGAGGACAGTTGTTTTAGAATATTAGAAGATTTTATTGATGTATTTCAGTTCACAAAAGAAGCCATGGAGTTCTTTTTAAATTAAAAATGTTTTAAAACTATCCTTAAATTGGACAAATTTATTTATTTTATTTATTTATTTATTTTTTTTCTTTTTGTAAAATTTAATTGTGAAAAGGGTTTGTTAATCAAAATTGTCTTTGTGTTAAATATGATGTAAAATTATTTTAAAATTTAACTTTTAAAAACTTACAAATCCTTAAATATAGAAGTATTTACTATCAAGCACTTACTATTCGGTACATTCCTACTAATTACTACAAGTAATATACCAAGTAGTGTCAGGGAGTTTAACTGTTAAGAATGATGAGAAATAAGATTCCATTCACTAGTACTCCAAAACATTTTTTTAGTAACTCCTTTACTTCCCCCCCCCCTTCCCCCTTGTCACAATAATTGGATAAATTGAATTCCTTTAAAATTTAGTAATCTTCTACTTAAAAAAGACAAATATTGATCTTGTAATAATGACAATATTAATTTAAACAGCGAATTATTCTCATAAATATTTTATTAATTATTGATATCCTAATTATTACATTTATTTGAAAATAACTATTTTGTTTCATCAGTGTGCTTTCATTAAATTCTGGTTCTAAATACAATCATCAAACAATTACCTGTTACTTTTTGTTGGGTGTCCATTACTGGAACAGAAAATGCATTGTTGGAACTGATTTATTTCTGTTATTTACAATTAAATTCTGATTTACATTGGGATGTGTGACTATGAGAATGAATAAATATTGTTGATAGATTAATATAATATAAATAAAACTAGAATGTAATTATTGTAACTATTAATTAAAAATATTTTTAAAGAAATTCCTTTAGGGGTGTTCATTACTGGTATATCTACCATAGCTGTTTTTTGTTAGTTAAGCCTAACTGTCTAATTCTTTTATCTTATTTGGTCTTATTTTTCAAAAATATATATAAATTTTACATTATTTTAAAGAAAAAAAATAGAAAATTTATTCAGAATAAGAGTTGCAAGCAATATGATGGACTAAAACTCACCTGTTATTTGAATTATCCAAAGTTTCTTACTATCATAACCAAATTACATCAAAAAATTTCAAAATGGCTTCTAAGCATAACAGTACAGCAGTAAATATTTTACTCTTGAAAAAATAACTGGCACACAAAACTGCTAAAAGTGAATAAAATTATCATTTGTATTAATCCCTTTTTGAATTATTAAACCTAATATAAATTAATAACTAAATGCCTCTGTTTTGAATACCAACAATAGCTTGCTTTTATAGCTAGCACATTTATCAAATGTTCACCCTTTATCACATTATTTTACTTCATCTGAGTTTCTGGTCAGTGTACTGAATGAAGAACTGGCACATTTTTTTTTTTTTTTTTTTTTTTTTATATATATATATATATATAGTGTGTGTGATAAGTTGTAAGATAATTATTTCTCACTTTACATATGGGTTGTGGAGCAATCTTATGATTTACTCATTAATATATATATATTATGAAATTTTAATTTAATAAACAATATTTTAGAGAGATCCTGGAATGGTTATCTACTTCATATCTAGTATATTGTTATTAAATGGAAGTTTTATAATATATTTCTGTTTCAAACTTTTTTTCAACCAAACTTTTATTTATTTATTTATTTTTTTAGATTCAATTTTGTTGTTGTTAATTTATGCCCATTGGAGGATGTAGACATCAGACCAGGTCCTGAAGTCATTGAATTCACCCAGATGTGCAGCTTCAATTTGACGAGACACCATGTTTGCAGCAGTCTGACCTAGCGTGACACTTGTCTTTCCCTCCAACTGAGAGTACTCTTCGCACCACAGATTTTGCATGCCAGTATGTGGCATTGCCAGGAGCCATCGTCTAAAGTATTAACCACAGCTGATGCTGCTTAACTCTTGTGTTTTGATGGGAACAGCCACTGTACAGCATTGTTACATGTTGAATAAATATTGCCTGCTGTGTATTAGTCTATTTGAATTTTATACGCAAGCAATATTTTTTCGACTACTGGAGAAATGTACACTATGAAGACAATGAAAAAGAAATGTAAAATGAAGAAAGCTCTGTTCAGCAACTCATCTAGCAGGGAGAAACCTTTGCCAAAAGTATGTGTTTATTGCTTATGTATGATTTATTTTATTAATATTGCTTAAGATTTTTATTGAACTTAATAAAAAATTGTAGCACAACCCAGGGGGGACCTGTTGGCCATTCTTATTTCTGGCCCAAGTAGAATGTAAATACATATATTTTATCATATGTGAGATATACATTTATTTATTTCATCAATTTTAAACCCTAAATAAAAGTATGCTCGATATAAACTTTTTTAATTAACTTTTCAGCAATTTCACAGTTTTAATTTTACAATTATGATAGTTCTTACACTATATACAGTGGATTTCTTAAAATTCGCACATTGTTGCAGATGTAAAGATTGAAACTTGCCTTCATTATAATTTTGAGTGCATTATTACATTCAAATTACTGTTTTAAAAAATATAACCAAAACAGTGACCAGAAATCTCTGTAAACTCTGGACCTGAATTGCATGTATTTGAGGGAGTGTACTGTATTCACATATGGCATGGAATTTAAAATTCAATTTTTACTATGATTTTCTTCTAACTTGTCACTTTTTTACTATTATTAAATATCTTGCATTTGTGAAAGCGTAACTATTGTACAAAAAAAAGTACATGTGCTTACTCTTAGTGTGTCCACTGAAAGGTAAATTTGTGGGGGTTTTTTTCTAAAAAAATGTTTAGGAAGACACTCAGTGTGACACAAGAGAATCACCATTTTGGCAGTCTGTCTTTGAGTGATTTCTATCCAGAATATTTACAAATTATCAAAAAATGTATTAAAATTTAACAAAAATTTTAATATGAATTTTCCTTGTTAAAGATAGCTGTGACCAAGATTATTGCCAAGTTTTATGGCGTTATAATCATTTTAGATGTAGATGTTTGGTATATTTTGGACATTCATATTATATATATAATGTATACAGAGTGTCCCTGAATTCATGGGCCAAACTGTAAGGGGTGATAGAACATGCCTGGACAGGTTCAAAACACTATACAATCAGGGCTGTAGCTAGAAGTAAACAATAGGGGGTGCTCAAGAAAATGTAGGGGGGTCTCATACTATTTCTCTCTCTCTGACATATGCATGCACAAACACAGATATATATGATCAAAGTATTATATAGAAAGGGAAATTAGTCTATATCCATATTGTAGGCACTATATTTCTTATTAAATTGTTTATAACTATATTTGATGCTAAGAAAAATAAAGGCTGCAGACAGGGATGTAATGGAGGATATACGGTGGATATGCAGTATACCTTTTGGATTATTTTAAGGAATACCGTATACTCTCTTCTCAAAAACACTACAGCATATACTTTTTAGGGTATACCCTCTACCTAAGGCGTATGTCCTCTGGTTTTTTTACTACTACATCACTAGCTGCAGAATGAACATTTTCAGCGTATAATTATACTAGTGAAATAATAAGTGATGATGTCAATAAGTAAATAAAAAGCTGACAGTTCACCTGTTTCAAAAGAGTTACAACCTTTAATTTTATTCTGACTATTCCCTGCCCTTAAGGATTCTAAAGTTATGTTTTTATATGATAAAAAACATTAGAACAATCAAGAGTGTATTTTGCATTTTAAAATTATTTTTGTGTCTAGTCAAAAGCTAAAACCACTTGTATTTAAATTGGCTATAACTCATTAGAATAACTTTGTTTTATGCTAATAATGGAAAATGCTACAAAATGAAAAATTTCAGTATATAACTAATGCAAAAGTGAATGTTTGCATCAGCAAAAGATTGCTAATCCTGAGTATGTGCAGATAGGATGCGCACATATTGAAGCACTTATTTGCAGTTTTTAAACAAATGCTGCAATTTAGTATTAATGCAAAACTGTAAAAAGCCCCCAAAACTAAGTTCAATTTTTGAAGATAGTTTCATTTGGATTTTTGAAACAGAATTTCATTTGGTGGCCTTGGCAACTTTCCCACTGACACGGCTCACTGAAACCATAATTTTGCATCAGGCGAAAAAAAGGACTTTTTAAAAATGAAAGGTTTATGAAACTTTAAAACATACATATATGTCAAATACTCTCGGTCGAGCATTTTAATTAAATTTTGTAATAGATTAATTTTGTAATTCAAAAGAACGTTAACTATTTTAATTTTAAGGAATTCTTTCTTATTTCATTATTTCCCATGTAAATTTGCATTTAAAAGTAATTATTACTAGTAGAATGCACATTTATGAAAATATATGTATTTTCTAAAGTACAATATATTATGCTTTAAGATTGTACTCAAGTTCAAAGTGACAACTTTCTGACTCATACCCAGTCTTTTTTTTTTCAGTGCAGTGTGCACAGCTAACAATTCATGGATGTTTTGACAGAGCTTTAACATGATGTGAAAAATGATAGTGTAAATGAAGATGACCACGATCCTGAAAACCTTGAAGACAGCAATGTAATTCAAACATATCAAGACGCCTTATCAAAGAAATTATACTGATAATAACAGACTTACAATGTCTTACTGAAGAATGCATGTAAACCAAAAGAAAAAACAACTATCGATAAAAGATTACTTTTTAATTCTATAAACTACTATGTGAAATATGTAATTGTATTTGTTAAATAAATGATTTTCATTAAATTTCAGATTTGAAATAATTTTGTATTGGTAATATTTATTTTTGTGTTTAAGTGTTTTTTGAAATTATTTGAAATAATAAATTTAATAACAAGTCTAATTAAAAAAAAATTTCCTTTTAAAAAATGGTACTGAAAGGTTACAAGTGTAAAAAAATATACGATTTACTCTTTTTTGGTGCGGGGGAGGGGGCTGTTTGCATAAGGCGGAATATTGTCTACCATGGAAAATTTTCTCGGTCCCAATCGATTCTGCCTTAGACAGAGTTTACTGTATTTAGTTGACTTATGTAAATGTTAATACAGTATGGAATTGTTTATCCAGAAACCAGATTCAGATTAATCTTTGATCTTGATTGAATCTGATTCTTAATCTGTGCAATCAAAGAATTAATTTGAAATCAGAGACAATGACACAGCCACATGTATTTTAAAATCTGATCAAATGGATGTTGCTTTAATGCCTAACCAGTTATCTGAACTACAGCTGACCCCAACCATTCTGGATAAATGGTTCTATACTGTATTTAATATATTTGTAGTGACAAAAAATATAAAAGGTTAATTTTCTTAAGGTTTATGAGTTGTATTACAATTTAATAAATAATATTTTAAGATTCAGAGTTATAAAAATTAAGTGCTAAAACTTGAATGAACTTCTCAGGAAAAAAAATGGCCAAACCTCTAAATAATAAAATTTTACATTGCATTCTGTTTTAAAATTAATTTTCTGAAGGTTTATAAGGTGTATTAAAATTGAATAGATAATATTTTAAGATTCAGAGTTTGTAAAAATTAGGTACTAAAACTTGAATGAACTTCTCCTGAACAAAAATGGCTGAACCAATAACTAATAAAATTTTACATTGGATTTATACCCCACTCCACCACCACAAAAAAAAAAAAAAAAAATCTCGTCTCTTTCCATTTCAAGGTGTTTTTCCATCCTAGGTGACAACTTAAAAATGCCGTCTCATTTTTTTTTATCCAGATTCGGCTGTAGAAACTGCAAGATCAGGCAGCTGCCCAGAACATGAAAAACTAACAGGTGGAAAATTCACAAAATAAAAACATAATAGTTGTTGTTTTGTTGTGAAGTCGCACATAATTTTGAAAATTAGCGTTAGGCTCAGGAAAATATTGAGACATATCAGTCTATGGATAGGAAGAGCCAGTGTTGAATTCAGACATTTTTTTCTGGGAGGGATTTCTGTGGCTCTGGGGGGGGGGGGAATTGCACTTTTTAACCATTAAAAGCATAAAATCTTAAATCATCCAGAGGGGACATTTCAATGCTCCAGGGTGAATGTCCCCCAGGTCACCCCCTGAATTCAACACTGGGAAGAGCATTATAATTGACAGTTCCATGAAACTGGTGTGGATATTACACAAAGATATTTTATTTTGCTGTAATGGAATTCATTGTTATGCCCACAGTATATGTTGGTCTTTGAGTTCTTACGACAATGAGACTCAAATCACTATGATTTTAAATGCTTCAATTCTAATTCTAATAATTTGTAATACTACTACAATTACAGTATCATTTGGGAAAATGAAATATTTCTACAATGGAATGTTGTCTTAAATGAAACAATTACATGGTACTAACAGAAAGAACTCCTACAATTATACATGCTAAGACCGAAACCAGTTGGCAGGTTTTTGACAGTTTAAACTGTTATGTCAAAAACTTCAATTATACCTGCTAAGACTGAAACCTGTATAAAGCATAATTTTTTCCTATTCCTTTCGATTCAGTTTTCACAGGTTTTAATGAATATATATTTGACAATTTGTATTTTATTATTACATAATTTTAATTTTAAATTAGTCATCTATTAGAAACGTAGTAAAATTCTCTTTGTAAATGTACTTTGCGGAGGAAGGTTTGGAAGGAGGGAGAAAAATCCATGTTTGCCCCATGTGAGAAAAAAAAACTAGTTTCGGCCCTGCGTGAATGGCAAAAACTATATATATGATAGAATCCTGAATTAGCAATAAAGGAAGTATTAAGTAATTATACTGCAATCATAAGCATAAAATTATACACGCAAGTTTTGGTACTTTTATGTTAGCCTACAAAAATTTCACCAACAGCAGCTACTATTTTTTGCATATGAAAATATTAAATTTGAAACAATGATTTGGTGTTGAAATAAAATGTTTTTATTTGTGGTATTTTCTTTTTTTTTGTGTTTTTTAAATTAAATGAGTGAAAAGTTCATATTTTATATGAAATAAATAAAATACAAATGATAGTGATGGGAACAATATTTAGTTATTTATTATCTGTGCCTGGCTAACATAAAAGTACCAAAGTTTCTTTTAAAAAGAGGTAACATGCAACATACAAAACATATTTTAAAACAATTTTATTTGTCATCTAAATAGAATTATATATTAGAGTAATTTTGAAATGAACTACCACTTTATGATTACTGTTACACAGATAATTTGGTTTAAATGCAACAAATGGTTGTATTATTGCTTTCTTGAAGGTTAACACTCAGAAAGAAAGTTGATCTTTTATGAGTTTCTCAATGTTTCAGGGGTGGGGGTTAATAACTGGTGATTTTGATTGAGGTTACTTTTAAAAACTGAATGTTTTTTAAAAATAATTTTGACCAAGAAAAATGTCATTCTAAGGAAGATAATGTTAGGCCTAATGATCCTATAGTCAAAAGTATCTAATTAACATAATTATAATTGGATAAATAAGTAATTAAATATATAGCTAATACTCATGAAAGGTAATAAAAATACTTACTATTTTATAGGAACTTTTCAATAAATATAAATTAAGGTAGTAATTTTGTTTTCATTAACACTACTACTATTTTGCCACACTTTGTTTACATTAAATAAAGAACAACAGGGGTCTATCTAGGAAAAATTTGGGGCCTGTTTAGGGACCCTTCACAAAAATCTATTTAATAAAATGGGTCCCTTCACAAAAATCAATTTGATAAAATGGGTCCCTTCACAAAACTCTATTCCATAAAAACTTACTATTTATTATTTATTTATTATTTTGTGATGTTTCAAAATGTGTAATTTGTAAACAAACAAGTTCACCAGAGCGGAAAACTTCAGCAAAAGGATTTAAAAAAGTTTTTATTTATAAATGCTTGGTTCAAATTTGATTAACTGGATTTCAACTTTCGTTGTAAAATGTTATTTTTCAAAAAAATATAATAAATTTCACAAAAATAACCTTTACTTTTCACAAAATGGGCCCCAAGAAAAAAAACCTGCATCGACCCCTGAACAATAAAGCTTCCTCTAGCTTTATTTTCAATTACAGATACAAAAGGTTTTGTAAAATAATTATAATACTCATGAGATGTCTAAAGACTATAGAAAAGACATTAATATTAATTTTTAAACTATTATATAAATATATATTAGAAGAAATATTTGTATTTTTATATATTTAAACTAGTCAAAAAGATTTATAAAAAACTTTGGTAAATCGATGTTTTAATTTTAAATTTCTGTAATTTGCTAACTACAGTAATCTAACACTCAAATACTTAAATGCATTTAAGTATTTGAGTGTTAGATTACTGTAGTTAGCAAATTACACGTAAACAATAAATTAATACATTTTATTATACATAGCGTGATATATTGTGTTATGTTATGACCATATCAAACCATGAACCATATTATCATGTAATTATGTTATGTTATAACCATATCAAAGGATATATATAGGGTAGTTGTGCCAGTAATGGACCCCCTTCCAGTAATGGGCCATTTTCAAAGTTTTTGATTTATAAAAAAATAACCAATAAAAATTTAGCCTTTTATATATTTTTTCATAATTCCTGTCCTCCTTGCTTGTTTTATATTCTAGGTTATTGTTGACACTCTTAATCAAACCAATGAGGAAGCAGAAAATAATGTTTCACAGTTCCACAGATTTTCTGTGAAAATCTTAATGAACATGCTAAGAGCTAGCTTCACTTAAACAATTCATATATTTTTTATTTTCTTGAAAAAATTGCATGTTTTCGTTTAGACAATAATAGAAAACTTTGAATTTTACATACCAATGGCAATTTATAAAATTTCATTTATTTTTCAGGTTTTACGAGCATGGTCCATTATTGGAATGCTTAATTAGTCAATTTCCAGTAATGGACACCCCATGTGAACATACTGAAAAAGCAAATTCAGTAATGTCCGTAGTGCATATTTTTTTTTTTTTTTTTAAGTGAAAAGCTAAGTAATCAAATATAATTTTTTAATTTCATTTACCAGAATGTAATAATATTTTTTTTTTTATATAAATAGCTGTTTTTATCAATTTCACGTAATTAATAATTTTTTTTAAGATTGTTATCAAATTATTTTTTTGTAAGCCGTACCTTGCATATTTTATAATGCGGCAATCAACACCCATCATTAAGCAGAGAATAATCTTTAAGTGCATGGGAAAATGAGGGGCTCATGGGATTCAAACTCGCCCCATTTAAAAAAGGACAATTTTTTAAATCGCACAAGTTCTTAAAAATCTATTATTTTTTTGTTTTAAATGTTTCATTATTCATCTCTGACAAAAGAACTACATACATAAAAAATCACTATAATATTAAATTTAAAGCAGCAATGAAAGTAGTAACTCTGCAGATCAAGGGGCTCAAATGTCAGTTCTGATATTTTATTTTGAAATAATTTTATTTAGTATATAAAAAACATTCAACCTACACTTTCATTTATTTGATATATTTTATACAAATTGCTAAAAGTAATATATAAAGCAGTTTTAGGAAGTTTAACTGTTAAGAATAAAAATAAATATGATTCCATGTACTGGTACACCAAGACACTTAATTTTTTTTTTTAAACTAACCCTTCTAAACTCCCCTCTCCCCCTCAATGACTTAATAATTTGATAAATATAATCCTTTAAAATTTAGTATTTTAAACCTTCTATCTAAAATAATTAAAATATTGATCTTTTGATAATGAGAATAATTAATTTAAACAGTGAATCAGTCTCATAAATATTTTATTAATTATTGATATCCTAATTGTTAAATTTATTTGAAAATGACTATTTTATTTCATTAATATGCTTTCATTAAATTTTGGTTTTAAATACAATCATAAAATCAATTATCTATTATTTTTTGTGGGGTGTCCATTGCTGGAATTTTGGGTGTTTTGATACATTTCTGTTATTTACAATTAAATTTTGATTCACATTGGGAAATGAGACTATGAGATTGATTAAATAATGTTGATAGATTAATATAATATTAAAAAAAGTGGAATATTATAACTATTAATTAAAAAATAATTTTAAAAAAAATTTCTTACGGGTGTCCATTACTGGCACATCTATCCTATAAAATATATTTTAATGGAATATGTGTTCAAAGTATAAAGCATTAAACAGGCAGTTATTTTGAAAATCTCCCATTAATAAAATAGATTGAAACCACTTTTATTTTTTGAATGGATACCAGCATTGCAACTTTAAATGTAAAAAGATATGTTATATAACTGTTTAATGTTATTATAATATGCACAAACACATTAGAAATAATACACAGGTGCTCAGAGTTATTCATAAGAAATAAATATAAATGGACAGAAAAAACTCAGTGCTTACCAAACCTGAAATTGCTTTATTGCTCTCTGACTGTTTTTTTTTTTTTTAAATGTGATATTAATCCATTAGTAAAATTTCTGGCTAGCAAGTGCACACTTTCAAAGCAGAAGAAGAAATTAAACTTCTACTTTCAAAAGTGACACCAGCTGGCCAATTAATTCAAAAATTGAATTAAAAGAAAAGAAAATGTCCATATTTCCCTTTATACTGGATAAGTCTTAGAAAATAATCACTCCAATTCGCGAAACACACGGCAGCTACACAACTGAAAATAACTGAACGATGACTCTTCTTCTATTTAACTTATGATATTAAGCATTTTTCTTTAATAGCGCAGCGAAATTATCAAAATAATCAAAAACAGAGCGGAAATCTATTTTTAAAATATCCATATCGTCACATGCAGCTCAATCTCTGTACAGTAAATATATAAACAAGACAGCGTCAAAACTGTATACACTTTGTAGCATTGTTATGGGCAAATGCGCCAAATCCTTTGGCGAAATATTTTTCGCCAAGGAAGTGCTGAAAGTGTATACACTTTGGAGTATCGCTAACCCGAAAGCTATCTTACGACGAAGCACAAGTGTATGCGCGCGCAACCACAACAAATCGAACTACGGCCTCTGATTGGCTGACTGCAGGAAGACTTACGCTTAAGCAGGAGGACTTACGATGAGGCACCGCAATACGAAGTTAAGATAGATCGCAGGAACGCCCATCCTAATCGGATAGTTAAGATATCTTAGACCGCTGAACTCACTGAGTGAGTTCCAGAAACTCACTTAGTGAGTTCGAACTTTCCATTGCTAGATACAGTCAGTACCGCTCACTCTGATTGGCTCTGGAGGCCGATTGGCTGTTGAGTTTGCTTTTAACATATGCGCATGCGCACTGGACACGGTGATGTTGGGTGAGTTATCTTAAATGCGTTTGGCGGTGTGGACAGGTATTCAATTCCGGGGAGGTACCACTTCAAAAATGGCGGTCTAAGATATCTTAAATGTCCGATGTGAACAGGGTATAAGATCGCGAGGCACTGCAATACCGATTACGCTTTGTTTATATCGTAAGTCAGACTTACACCCAAGATTGATCTTAAGCGAGGCACCGCAGTCCCAGCCTTAGGCTGGGATTGCGGTGCCTCAATTTCTTAAATCTTACGCTCGATCTTAGGATGGGCGTTCCTACGATCTATCTTAACTTCGTATTGAAGTGCCTCATCGTAAGTCCTCCTGCTTAAACGTAAGTCCTCCTGCAGTTAGCCAATCAGAGGTCATAGTTCGATTTGTTATGGTTGCGCGCGCATACACTTGCGCTTCGTCGTAAGATAGCTTTCTGGTTAGCGTAAGAACGCGAGGCACTGCAATACCAATTACGGTTTGTTTATATCGTAAGTCAGACTTACGCTCAAGATTGATCTTAAGCGAGGCACCGCAATCCCAGCCTAAGGCTGGGATTGCGGTGCCTCGCTTTCTTAAATCTTACGCTCGATCTTAGGATGGGCGTTCTTACGATCTATCTTAACTTCGTATTGCTGTGCCTCATCGTAAGTCCTCCTGCTTAAACGTAAGTCCTCCTGCAGTTAGCTAATCAGAGGCCATAGTTCGATTTGTTATGGTTGCGCGCGCATACACTTGTGCTTCGTCGTAAGATAGCTTTCGGGTTAGCGTAAGATCGCGAGGCACTGCAATACCGATTACGCTTTGTTTATATCGTAAGTCAGACTTACGCTCAAGATTGATCTTAAGCGAGGCACCGCAGTCCCAGCCTTAGGCTGGGATTGCGGTGCCTCGCTTTCTTAAATCTTACGCTCGATCTTAGGATGGGCGTTCCTACGATCTATCTTAACTTCCCAGATAGCAAGCAAGGTTCCGAAAACGGTCTTTTTTCCTTTTCTTTCGATTTTTCTGCAAAGGTATATTATCTTTACCGTATACCACGGTCACAGTAATATTTTCAATATTAGATTTTTGGAATAACCGTCAGAAAACCTACGGTCTAAAATCATCCTTTGCACATTCATTTTCCGCGCATGCGCAACTTATTTCGCGCTGCAAATTGTCCTTGTGCTTGCGTTTCATGACTCATTGAAGGTGATATGATGTGCGAGCAGGTCACGTCGTAGCACCGGTCTGAAAGTGCCGGCTTTGCATTTGCATATTTGCAATCATGCTCCATCTAAGGTATGTTAAACTATTTTGTATTAATTTCATTTCATAAAGATTTACCTCGTTGTAAGAACTATATACACATGCATATTTCTGTTGTAGTTCTTGAAATTTCCATTTATAATATGTTTTTATTCTTAACGAATTAATGCGAGTTCTTTACACATATTTTCATTACAAAATACAATAGAGAATAGCATTTGTTTATGTTTATCTTTTAAAATATATTAATATCGTTTATGTTATTATCTATTGATGCTCCCCAATTTTAAAATATTCATCTTATAGTTCATGTGCTTAAAAATTACCGTCAAAAGTTTGAAATGTTGCGTAATAATAATAATAATAGATTTTGTACTAGTATTTAAACTGTAATTTAGTCAAAGTTAATTATTTTTGCGCATACGTTTTATTTTCTTATATTTTAGTAATTTATGTTGTATAAAATTTCATTTAAAAATATCATTCAATGACAATTGCTTTTATATTATGTACGTTTAAGATATAAAATTTTTATTGTATGCGTCGCTACAATATTTTAAAGTATTGTTATTTTATTACTTTGTTTAATACATTTTATTTTCATGAAGTTAAAAAAATGAGTATTAATGAAATCAAACTATTTAAATTTTTGACATTTCAATGCACATACTAATAGTTATGAAAGATTTTAAAAATGAAGGTTTATATTTTAAAGAAAAAAGGGAAAATAAAAAAAGTCTAAATAATGTTAACCGATTATTATTATTTATTTTTAATTACGGAGCATCAATAGATTTAATTCAGAGATAAATCATTCTGAAAAATTATTGTTCTTCTGTATTAAGTAGAATAAAAACATGCTTAAAGTAGACTAAAAATAAACAAATAGGTAATGTGCTTATGATATAAAAATATTATATATGGAAATTGCATTTTTTTTCTAGTAATTATTTAAACACCAAAATTTGGTTTTATTGTCTGAGTGCAACGAAGACTCATACACAGCGCAGTATTACTTTGCCCCATATATAGCTACGATGGATATTAAAACCTTTCGTCAAGCATAACTCAAAAAATATTTAACGGATTTCGTTCAAATTTTTACAGCAGGTACCTATAAAGGTGACAACGACGTCTATTTATTACCAAGAATAAATGTCAAACCGTTTAGAAATTATATTAAAAAAATAGATAAAAAAGCACAATTAAAGTACATACGTCACTAAAATTTTGTGCGTACGTCATTTTCACCGGCGGGAGATTTTCGTAGACAATCGGAATTGAAAAGTTCATGAAGTACATGGAGAAAAAAATATGCACGCACTAATATTCAGTACAATAAAAGGTACTTTTCGGTTAGCCGGGCGCCAGTGATCAATATACATGTTGTGTGTAAAAGATACGCCAGTGATATATATACATACACACATATGTATATACATATACACACACACACACACATATATATATATATATATATATATATATATATATAATATACATATATGTATGTATGTATATACATATATATTTATCTATGTATTTGTTCATATATCACTGGCGTCCAGCTAACCGAAAAGTACCCAATAAAATATATTTCAATTTTTTTTTAATGGAACATAAAAGTACAAATATATCAAATGGTATGTAGTATGTGAAATGAAACAATTTTATTATAATCACCTATCGTACAATAAAAATAGCTAATATTCTGCATTCAGAGGGAAAAGTTCCATATCCTGTGCCGGTAGATTTGGTGAGTTATTTTTTGGTGATAAGTGTTTCGATGTGGTTGTTGCGATCTTCAGTCTTTCGGTTACCTTTTCTAAAGTTATGTTTTGCAGATGTAACATTATGTAAACATAGGTTTTGTAGATTTTTTTTTTTTTTGTATACATATGCTAATTGTAATGGCAGTTGGGAATGAGATTTTTACCTTTTTATCTATGCTTTCGAAAATATTAAAAATTAAAAAAAGATCTTACAAATGTCGCAGGCGCACCGGAGTATCTTTTTGGTACTAAAATGGCGATGTTATGTGTGGGCAACCTGGCGATTTTGGTGAGATTTTGCTTCGTGTAGCAACTCGGTAGGGCAGATTCTGTGTTTTTATGTTAAATTAAATATTGTGTGTTTTATAATAAATTAATCACTGTGTGTTGTATAATAAAATAAGATAAAGATGTCATATACGCACCACATTGGCGCGATTGCAACAAAATGGCAATTTTATGTCAAACATGGTAACCCGGTTATTTTATTTATGTGTTAATAGGTGTTCATATTTACGATTTATTGTGATATTTATATTATTATGTTTATTATTTATAACTGTTCATTTATTATTGCATGCTTTTTGTAACGGTACTTCTCTATTATCCCGTCGACCACTTTTCATAACAAAAAACTATCGCCAAACTGTAAGATTAAACGCCAAAAATGCAGTGCCATTTACTTGATGTCAGAAGCGTGATTACTTATACGTGATTGTTATGTCATCAATTAGTTCATAAAGTGGACGACGGAATAATAGAGAAGTACCTTTGTAACTAATATTCAAAAACAAAGTTTTCGCCAAATTGGCGGGGGGAAAAATCGCGCCAATGTGGTGCGTATATGACATCTGTGCCTAAAATATTTTTTGTGTGCTTAAAATAAAAATTGTGTGTGTTTTATAACATAATAAAATCAAACTAGCATGCTGTTTTAGCAATCTTGGCCTAACGGGTTCTCAAAAACGGGGTTTTCTGGCCAAAATGGCGCAAACAAAAATCACGCCAATCCCAGTGCGCTAGCGTCAGCTGTTCCAAAAATACTTATATCAAGCATATAATGTTTTGCATTTTTATACGGAACACTTCTCCATTTAAAGATTTTGGTACTTACGTATTATCCGTGCCAGTTTTAAGCCAACTGCGCCAGACATGGAGCCAATATTACCAATTATAGTATCCCTTATAATTTTTTTTCTTGCTACATGATACATGCCTATAATGTTATTCTTTCTTATTTACTATGCTATTTAACATTTATTAATTTTACTGAAATAATGTTATTTACTATTTTTAACAATGTTATAAATTTAATAAACATATATTACATTTTAATTATTTTGTATTACCATTTTTAACAATGTTATTTGATAATGTTAAATTACTGCGTTTGAAAACATGATTGGCAACGATAAACAAGATTGGTATTTGGCAACCATTTTTGGCGATCAATCTCCTGACACGGATAATACGTAAGTCAGTGGCGCAGCCAGAATTCGGTTCTAGGGGGGGTTTGAGTTTATAATAAAGATGGTCGCCGGTTATATGAATCATTGGTTAATGGAATCAGTCTTTTAAATGAATGAAATCATAATGATTTTCTCCGCAATTACGTTGGTTATGATTCATTTAAACAGCGTTTACAATATTAGAGTTACAAACTATAAAATGCACCAATGAAATAACACAAACTAGGTTAGATTTATAAAGTGTTTAAAAATGATGAGAGGAAAACTTAAAGATGGAAGAGCACAGTACAGCAAATAATTTTTACATACAAAATAATAGAGTTGGAATCCATTTGTTCAATCAAAAATACACAAGGTTTCATTACAAGAGAATCACGAATTCTTATTCCTAACTTTAATAATAATGAAACAATTTTAACAAAATGTTCAATAGACTTACTTACCTTGCTTTTTGCCAAATGTAACAAGTCATTTAGACCTTTTAGGGCTAGAGTCTTGAAATTTTATATGGATGTTACTTAAAAGACGTAAATGCTCCCCAAAATTTATTTTTTCAATTCGAAATTTAAAAGAATGCAAGAGTAAGAAGCATTCTAAAACTGCGATTTATGTGACACAATTGGTATGAAAACTTGGAATTTGGCATGATGATTACTTTTAGGTAGTAAATGCTTCCTTATAACATTTTTAAAAACATTTAAAAAATTAAAAGGACGAAATGAGCTGAAAACTTTCTAAAGGTGTTCTAAATTATGATTTAGTTGAAACTCTAACAGTTTCAGTGTTAGAAACTTGAAATTTAGTATAGAGATTATTTTTAAGATAGAAATGCTTGGCATAAAGAATTTATTATAAATGGGAAATTTAAAGGTGTGAAACAGCTGAAAGCATTCTAAATTACGATTTATTTAGAACCTCACGTCATATTGGGCCTTTCGAAGACGATCTTTTTTCTATGCTAAAAGTAACTAAATGTCTGTATTTCGACACAATCCATTAAAAGAATCTTGGAAGATCAAAATTACAGCGCCTACAAAAATTTGGAAACGCTCTGATGAATAAAAGTAATTAAAAAAAAAATCTGAGAATTTTTCGATGACAATGCAAAAAGAAAGTTGGGTATTTTGGCGTGGGTTTGCTCGGCGTCGGCTCATGTTTTCAGTATTAAATGGGACTTAGTCTTTTTAGACTTTTTTCACGGAATTTTAAAGAGGGGTTGGATAGAGTTATATTTACAATCGAATAAAATTTCAGACAGTTCGGACAGTAACTTTTTTGTGTTGTTATTTTAAAGGACACGTCGCAAAAAAAAAAAAAGAGAGAGAGAGAGACGCGAGAAGAAAACATTTCTTTTACAGCAGATATCAATATTTTTCCACGGTCTGTAAAGCCATTATATTTATAACCATGGCTTTACAAATTTGATAAAATCTGGTAGCCAGTAAAAAGTTCTAGTTACCAGTAAAAAAATATAACCTGCTCCCCTCCGAAGCCACTAATTTTCAAAAGCACAAAAGTTTTTTATCAATTAATTGAGAAAAATAATAAGCCTATTGTAGGATTATTAGTTACATAGTTTAGAACAGTTACATCATTTAAAAAGATGGTATAAACAAAGTTTTCTAATGAAATTTATCAAAATTATTTATCAATGAAAAAAAAAATTTAAAGGCTGCATTAACCGGTATGTTCAGGAAATGCTGATTGCCGAAGGTTTCAAATGTCTGGACAAATGAGTGCTGCAAAATCTATATCTGATGAGGGGGTCATGGATGAAACAGTGAAGCAGGAAAACAATTTCTGCCTATTTTCGTGTCGAAGTTAGTCAAATAATTATTTTTTATTAATTTAAAATTTACATTTGTTAAACTTATTTTTACCTAATTAAAAATGCCGAAAATGAGAAAAAATGACATTTATGGTCATTTCTTAGGTCAATTTTTGTACAAAAAATTATAATAATAAAAAAAATCGGGTTAAATAACTTGGTGGCTAGATAGAAAAACTAGGTCGCCAGTGGTGACCTGGCGACTGCATTTGTCAAGACCTGTTTATAAATGACGAAAAATTTATAGAATTCAGACAAATGGGATTTTTTTTTTTTTAACTATGAAACGAGAGACCCTTACGAGGAAAAAAAAAAAAAACAACCAAACAAGAAGGTGTCTTTTAAAAATGCTTTTCTGTCTAATAATCAATATTTTTTAGTAAAAATTTCATTTTAAAATATAAAATTGATATAAGATATATAATCATACAAATTTGAGGTAATTATCATGAGACCAGGCACCGCCGGACGGGTCAGCTAGTATAATTTTAATGACATGCAGATAGCATTCGTTAAAATGTAATAAGTGTAAATCAATGCATAATTAATATATTGCTGATCAATTTAAATTAATGCATGGTTAGCGTAAAATTGTGTGTAATTATAGATAGTATTTTTCTAAAAAAATGCATTTAACGCCTTTTTTTTTCAAAATCCATACTCACAGGCAGGGCTTAAATTCTAGGAAAAAAGAGTACCGGAGCTCATACATATACGCTATAAGCAAGAACCCGAAGGCTGAAGAAACATATCGGAGACTTGAGGATTCCATGAAAAAAAAAAATTTTATTTGAAGAAAGATAATTGAAAAAATGAGGCGTTCCCCCAGCACTCAGAACGTCTATATCTTCACATCAAGAAAACTCAAAATCGAATGCCTTTTTTTGAGATGCCACAAATTTATTCGCGTCGACCCATAGGGTACAGAAGAAAATTTGTTAGGAAGAAACACATTCTAATTTTTTTTAACGCAAACCGCCAAACCATATTACCATATCAGCATTTTTATAACAACAGAAAACTAACTGTCCGATCTTATCATCTGCAGGAATTTTAGCATGCAGATGTATCGAGAAATAGACGTTGCATTTTATCTTTCTTTATTTATTCTGTGATCCAAAATGTATGCATTAGGAAGGAACGCAGATGCCAAACTGAAAATGAGTTCATTTCTCATATGAAAACCGCAAGCACATACAAAGAAAGTATTTAGACATGTACATTAATTGAAAAAGGATAACTTCAAGCTGCGATAAGAGTTTAGAATTATTGAATTTTAAATAGAAAGGAAAGAGATTTTCTTTTCACAGAAGCGCGATAGAATTAAAAATAGCTAAAAGAGGAACCACAACTAATTTATAAAATTTTAACGATAAATATATGAATCTCCATCATAAGCAAGACGTCGTTGCTACATTACCAACAAATGAAATATAGTCTTTAAATTTGTGTACAGACCCACTACAAAACAAATGATTCGAGAGAAACGCTGATTGCGGAAATCTGTTCAATTCCAATAAAAAAAATAGCTTTTAATAACTTTAAAGTACTTTTTTAAAATTCTTCCTTTTGCAAAGATTTTTTTCCTGGGTACGCACATAGCTTGGTCTTAGATATAACTGAGAGCAAAAAACGCAAAAAAAGGCCGCTCGAAACTGAGAGAGACTTACAAATTGTATGTTTTTTTTTTCTCTGGAATTCGATGATCCGTTATTGTTTCGAACGTGGAACAAAGACAGAAATGCAATTAAGAAACAGACCACCGTAATACTATATAACTCAAAGCGTCTATGTAAGAGTATATGAACCATCTTTTACTATAAGACGTCTCGACAAAGTGACGCAGTCCAAAAATCAAGTTTTGACATAACCTATGCGTGTAATATGCGCTTTCACAGTTTTAAGTAGAATTTTCGCCGTTTAATTGAATCACATTGTTGAATATAATTTGATTTAAGAAAGCGGTGGATTCTGCCAAGGCGGCAAGGCCAAAAAACTTAATTTTAACTTTAGTAGTTTTGATTCATATAAGCGGCAATTATAGTAATTTTTTTAGCTCTGGGGGGGGGGGGGGTTAACCCCCAAACCCCCCCCCCTTGGCTGCGCCACTGCGTAAGTACCAAGATTTTAAATGTTATCTACATCAGATATTTTTTTCCTGAGGTTCCCAAAAGTTAATTTAGGTATGTTTTTCGTTCGTTTATTAATTTTTTACAATTTGCCCCCTGACAATAACAATTATTTATCCCAAAAATACCTCTTAGGTTTGTTAAATATGTTTGTTTATGTATTTTCATTACTTATTAAAATTTCAAAAATGGTGATAGAATTTTATTTTAGCATCGTATTTATGTTTTTAAGATGGTTCAAAAACATGGTTTAATAAAAGTACGTTTGTAAACATTTGAAAAACATCTTTTTCCGCTCTCTGGAAAAATTTGGTAAGATGCTCAAGTAGATGTTTTTAGTAAGATGCTTTTTTTTAAAGTAGATGCTTCAGTAAGATGCTTTTGGCACCATGTTTAATTTTTTCGCCAATCGCGCCAACCGGTGCAGGATACGGAACTTTTCCCCATTCAGATACACAGGCAAGGCTGGTCTCAAACAACAATAAAGCTAGCAACAACATTGTTTTAACTCTATAACTGTTACAATAATGATATTAAATGCTCCGATTGGCTTTGGGCCCGATTACGGTAGTTTCCCCTGGAAAAAACTGTAGAAGAAGTCTTTTACATTTATTCGAATGAAGCTCGGTAAACAAAGTATCTCATCAAAAAGTCACCTGTAAAAAATGCAGCCAAGTCTCGTAACTCATTTACCGTAAAAAGTACTGAGATCGTATAAAGCCAAGTTTAACTATCTTATTAACTCTGAAATTTTCATTCACAAATCACTCCTAGTCTCTACATCTTTAGTTAATTATTATTTTGTGACTTGGCAATTACGTAGCACGAGAATGTGATGTATATAGTTAGTCTTAATCAAATAATACTATAACATATTAAAGTGTAATAACTTCCCTGTGCGTGTATAATTTGCCTTAATTAAATTATCCCATCCTATTCCATAACATAGTAAGGTGTAATAACTTCCCTGTGATGCGTAATTGCCAAGTCACAAAATAATAATTAACTAAAGATGTAGAGACTAGGAGTGATTTGCGAATGAAAATTTCAGAGTTAATAAGATAGTTAAACTTGGCTTTATACGATCTCAGTACTTTTTACGGTAAATGAGTTACGAGACTTGGCTGCATTTTTTACAGGTGACTTTTTGATGAGATTTCACTTCTTTTTGTAAGTAATCCTCCTTTTCTTGATTTTCTCCTTTTCTTGAGATCATCCACTGATTTTCGCTAAGCCCACACCTTGTCCCTATTATTTACAGGTATCAAAAATTTGAAGCTTTAGTTTCGTTTGCAAAGTACTGTAGATAAAAAGAGATTTCAGGTTCCTAGGCAAGCACTAAGTTATGGGAGGGGGGCTGTCAAAAGTACTCTCGATTGCTTCCAGGATAGGTGCTATCCATCTGAGATATTACTCGCAGCCCTAGATACTTGATATTTAACATAAAAGAACTTTTTAGTGTGAAAAGAAAGCCAAAATTAAAATTTCCGGAAATTTCCAATAAATCAAATTATATTCCTTTATCCGATGTTTTTTTTTCGTTTTTTAGTCTTTTTTTTTATTATTTACAGATTTTTTAATTTTTCCTTACTTTGTGTACTAAACCCTGCCTTTCTGCCAAATGTCAAGCTTCTAGGACTACAAAATCGAATTATTTTCAAATTTTCGACTTTTTATAAATTTATTGATTTTTCGATTTTAATTCTAAGTTACCTGATTGTCATGCCAATATAGTAATTATTTGATCCGTCTTCTTAGGATCACTTAGGTTCAATTTAGAGATACATCAAGTGAATCTTAGAGTTACCATGATTTTATTTAGAAAGGACTATCAAGCCATAACCAGCCAGTAATGTCGGGAGGGTAGGGGGAGCTGTGAAAATTTTTGTGGGGATGACAACATTTAACAATCCATATTTCATATGTGAAGTACATAGAGTACAACCTGTGAAAGAAAACAAACCTGTCTATAAAGAAATCGCCTATATCGTAGCCAGTCTATAGCGGAACTTCTCTATAACGAAATTCGTAAACGAAAGAAAAGAAACCATAATCCGGGGGAAATAACATAAAACAATTAGGGGCGTTGTACTAGCTAATAGGACAATTATCTTAAAACTAATGTTTCTAGCAGTACAAAATCAAATTGTTTTCGAATTTTCGATTTCTTAAAGGTATTTCGATTTTTCGATTTTATTTTCGAATTTAACGAATATTTCAATTGTTCCTTTTATTGAATAGTAAATACTACTTTTACACCAAGTTTTAAGTTTCTAAGACTACAAGATAAAATTATTTTCAATTTTTGATATTTTCGAATTTTTTTTATAATTTTCTGGATTTTTTAATTTTTTCTTATTTTGTATCGTTTATTACAAATTTCAAGTTTCTAGCACTACAAAATCGAATTATTTTGAAATTTCCGATCTTTTTCGAGTTTTTTTATTCTATTTTCGAATTTATTGTGTTTTAAATTTTCCTTTTTCTGTATCCTAAACAATAAGTTTACGCCGAATTTTAATTTCTAAAGCTACAAAATCGAATTTTTTTCAAATTTTCGGATTTTCGAATTTTACAGATTTTTTATTTATTTCTTTTTTTGTATCCTAAATACTACCTTTATTCCAAATTTTAAGTTTCTAGCTTTACAAAATCGAATTATTTTCAAATTTTCGTTTTTTTTTTTCAATTTTTGTTGTGTTTTTAATTTTTTCTTTTTCTGAATCCTAAACACTACCTTTACACAAAATTTTCAGTTTCTAAGACTACGAGATCATATTATTTTCATTTTCTCTCTTTTTCTTATTTTTCTTTTTCTTTTTTTTTTTTTTTGAAATTTTCGATTTTTTTTTAACTATTCATATTTTTTAATGTTTCCTTATTTAGTATCTTAAATATTACCTTTATTCCAAATTTCAAGTTTCTAGCGCTATGAAATCGAATTATTTTCAACATTTCCTTATTTTTCGATTTCTTGATTTTATTTTCGAATTTTATTGCGTTTTTATTTTAACTTATTCTGAATCCTAAACACTATCTTTACTGCGAATTTTAAATTTCTAAGGCCAAAAGATCAAATTATTTTAATTTTTTTCAATTTTTTTCCAATTTTTCGAATTTTTGATTTTTTTTTTCGAATTTTCTGGATTTTTTAATTTTTCCTTATTTTGCATCCTAAATACTACCTTTATTCCGAATTCCAAGTTTCTAGCGCAACAAAATTTGATTATTTGAAATTTTTCCATTTTTTTTCGATTTTTCGATTTTATTTTTAATTTTTTTTTTTGTGTTTTGATGTTTTCTTTTTCTGAATTCTAAACACTACTTCACACCTAATTTTAAGTTTTTAAGACTACAAGATCGTGTTATTTTCAATTTTGTTCGATTTTTTTGAATTTTCGAATGTTCTTTTTTTTTTTTAATTTTCCGGATTTTATAATTTTTCCTTTCTTTGTATCCGAAACACTAGCTTTATTCCAAATTTTAAGTTTCTGTGGCTGCGGGATCTACCCAATCTTTTTGATGACGCAAGAGTGAGTGAGTGACAAAAAATCGAAACTTTGAGTTCATATATCGTCTGCACTAATTTATGGGTATTTTTTGAATTATGCATATTTTTTAATTTTTCCTTAGTTAGTATCTTAAATATTACCTTTATTCCAAATTTCAAGTTTCTAGCGCTATGAAATCGAATTATTTTCAAATTTTCCTTATTTTTTGATTTTTCCCACTTTTGGATTTTATTTTCGAATTTTATTGCGTTTTTTATTTTAACTTATTCTGAATCCTAAACAGTATGTTTACTGCGAATTTTAAGTTTCTAAGGCTAAAAAATCAAATTATTTTAATTTTTTCAATTTTTTACGAATTTTTTAATTTTTTTTCGAATTTTCTGGATTTTTTAATTTTTCCTTATTTTGCATCCTAAATACTACCATTATTCCGAATTCCAAGTTTCTAGCGCAACAAAATCGGATTATTTGAAATTTTTCGATTTTTTCAATTTTGCTTTCGATTTTTTTGGTGTTTTTGATGTTTTCTTTTTCTGGATACTAAACACTACCTTCACACCAAATCTTAAGTTTCTAAGACTACAAGATCGTATTATTTTCAATTTTCAATTTTGATGGAATTTGTTGAATTTTCGAATGTTTTTTTTTTCGAATTTTCCGGATTTTATAATTTTTCCTTTCTTTGTATCCTAAACACTACCTTTTTTCCAAATGTCAAGTTTCTAGGGCTACGGGATCAACCTAATCTTTTTGATGACGCGTGAACGACTGAGTGAGTGAGTGACAAAAAATCGAATGTTTGAGTTCATATATTGTCTGAACTAGAAAAGACAGAAAGTTGTAATTTTAAATTTTGGTTCTGTGTGCCAAAAACTCTAAAAAAACAAAGTTTCAAATTTTTGGGATACTCCAGCACGGAGATATGGGGGGGGGGGGGGTCAAAAGTGCCCTGAGTTGCTTCGAGAAAAGTATGCTTACGGCTGTCCTCTCTCGACTTGGCGGAGGCACTGCCGTGCCTCCAGATCCAGATCTTGCCAAGGCTGTGGTTTTCCTATTAGACTTAATGTTAGCTATATGCTCCATTTTTCTGCAACTAAATTTCCTCATGCCAATATAGTAATTCATTGATCCGTTTTCTTAGGATCGTTTATGTTCAATTTAGAGATAAATCAAGAGAACCTTAGAATCACCATGATTTTATTTAGAAAGGACTATCAAGCCATAACCAACCAGTAATGTCGGGAGGGAGGGAGAGATGTGCATATTTTTGTGCGACCAACATCTTTTAACAACAAATATTTCATATATAAATTAAATAGAGTAAAGCCTGTGAAAGAAAGTGAACCTGTCTATAAAAAAAAAGGTCTATAACGTAGCCAGTCTATAGCGGAACTTTTCTATTACAAAATTCGTAAACAAAAGAAAAGAAAAGCATAATCCGGGGAAAATAACACAAAACAATAACGGAAGGTGTACTAGCTAATAGGACAATTATCTTAAAATCTATCTAAAACAAACTATCCCCATCCTGCGGGATTTGTTTTTCAATGTTTTACTTTATTTAATGCAAAACATAGATTGCATCCGACAACTCATAAAAAAGTCCTCCGGCCTGTACCGGCAGGAAAAGGTAGCTTTCCTATATCTTCGTTTTAAAATTTTTGCTAATGTTACTCGAAAACAGCAAGTTAAAATGCAAAGAAACCGTTTACAAAAGATTCGTTTACACTGAATTTGAATAAGAAATTCGCCAAATTATTGAGCTGTAGCCAAGTGGCTTCATTTATGAAAACTTATTTTTGTCGCCAAATTTGGCGAGATTTCGCCCATTGTCGCCAAGTTTGGCGAGAATTTGGCGCTAATGGATATGAATATATAGTTTTATGCGTATGATTGGGAAAATGATTACAACAATGAAAGAAAATAATTTGCGAGAAATCGCGTTCACTAAAACTTATAAATTTATATTAAAATCATTAAAATTACAGACATTACAATACACTTTCATAAAACATTAAAAACATATTAAAATTGGACGTTTCGGATTTACATGGAAAATCCCTCTTCAACAACAACATTTCACTTAGCGTAAATCATATTTCAAAAATATCAACAAATAGAAAATGCAACGTATCAAAATTTCGAAGTCAAAGTTACAGTTATAATAACACAGAGTATTCATTCGGGATTGCACCTGCTTGACCATTATTGACCATAAATTTATCATTGGTTTTTTGTAATGTGCTGTTTTGTTTCAAAATGTCAGCCACCCTAGAATTTCAAACTGCTCTATCTCAGCCAATTTTTAAGATAGAGGTAAAACAAAAAATGCTCTGGAATCCTTGTATCAAGTCCTAACACTTAATTAAAAAATAAACTTGATTTTTTAACTTTTTTGTATATTTATTTTAGTTTTAAAATTTTCCGTGGCCGCCAGCTTGAAACAAGATGGCGGACCAAGCTGGCCAACGAACTCGGTCGAGGCATTGGTGAGCTTAATACACACAATTAGTTTCATCCAAATTAATTTATAAATACGAGCGTTATCGTATCAAATTATTTTCATTTTTTCAATTTTTTTCGAATTTTTTTTTTTTCGAATTTTCTGGATTTTTTTAATTTTCCTTTTTCTGTATCCTAAATACTACCTTTATTCCTAATTTGAATTTTCTAGCGCAACAAAATCGGATTGTCTTCAAATTTTCGGTTTTTTTCAATTTCTTCGATTTTTTCAATTTTGCTTTCGATTTTTTTGGTGTTTTTGATGTTTTCTTTTTCTGGATGTTAAACACTACCTTCACACCAAATCTTAAGTTTCCAAGACTACAAGATCGTATTATTTTCAATTTTCAATTTTGATGGAATTTGTTGAATTTTCGAATGTTTTTTTTTCGAATTTTCTGGATTTTATAATTTTTCCTTTCTTTGTATCCTAAACACTACCTTTTTTCCAAATGTCAAGTTTCTGGGGCTACGGGATCTACCCAATCTTTTTGATGACGCGTGAACGAGTGAGTAAGAAGTGACAAAAAATCGAATGTTTGAGTTCATATATCGCCTGAACTAGAAAAGACAGAAAGTTGTAATTTTAAATTTTGGTCCTGTGGGCCAAATACTCTCTATAATTGAAGTTTAAAATTTTTGGGATACTCCAGCGCGGAGATATGGGGGGGTCAAAAGTGCCCTGAGTTGCTTCCAGAAAAGTATGCTTACGGCTGTCCTCTCTCGACTTTGCGAAGGCACTGCCGTGCCTCCAGATTAATTAATAATACAAACAACACTAACATAAACATGGAAGCAAAAGTTTGAATTCAAATGTATATATTTGTTAATCTTTCCCCCTCCCACCAATTCTTCAAAAAAAATAAGAAAAATAAAAAGAAAGTTACAGCATTGAATTTAAAATGGCGTTAAGCTACGTTTTCTGACTTAAGCAATTAACTGCAAACCCGATTATGAAACTTTCACTTAACTATAACATGTATCTAATAGCCCCCTGAGGATACTTCCCAGTTACACGGACCTTTAGGCTTTTTTAAAAAGCTTGACACATTTCGGGTTTATGAAGTTGAGATTTATTGCCAAATTATATAAACAGTTATGAAACTAAAACTGATGAAATATTTTGCTGGTTTACGCATGTATTTTTAAAAATTGCATCTGATTACACTTATTGGATGAATTACTTCTGTTTGTATTTAATAACGGTAAACGGCTTCTGTATATTGAATGAATTGTGAAACTATTGGGAAGAGGTAGAAAGACTAGTAAACAAACGGGTAGACAGACGGATAGTGAGATGGGTAGAGAGACGGGTAGTGACAGAGATAGGCTAACGGGTTGCGAAACGAATAGGTAGACGGGTAGCGAGACAGGTAAAAAAAGGGTTGACAGAGGATGGGTAGAGAGACGAGTGGTGAAACCGATATACAGGCATGTAGAGTAAAGGTTGAGAGACGGGTTGCGTAGTGGATAGAGAGACGGGCAGACAGAAGAGCACAGAGACGAGTTGACAGACAGGTAGAGAGAGAGGAGTATGTACACAGGCAGACGTGTCGAGAGACTGGTAATTAAACGGGAAGCAAGACAGGTAGAAAGACGGATCGACAGATGGATAGCGAAACAGGTAAAGAGTTGGGTAGAGGAAAAAAATTAATTCAAATGTAAATATTTGTCACAAGGAAAATGTTGTAGCAATGAAATTAAATTAGCGTTAAACCACGCTTGCTAAAATACGCTATTGGCTGGAAATCTGATTACGTAACTTTAAAAAGCTTTGCGTTTTATAAGATCAAGCAAAAAAAATGGGATTATTTGCCAAATGTTATAAAAAAAATCTGATGGGCGGTACTTCTTTTCTAATTGTTTAACAGTGTATATGGATTTATGTATGATATTTTGTAATGCTATCATTTAATTTTCTCTTTTTCATTATGTCGTAATTGTTAATCCTACGTTCTTAACAATATCACTCAGACTAATCCCTTTGAGGGAAATCCTAGTATAGTTCTTAAATCTTTATGAAATTAAATTATGCAGTAATGTTTAACTTACTTTAGTTTGCAAATCAACTAATAAATAAGAGTAATTGATAGTGGGTAACCATTATCACTTTCCAAATATAAAAACACAAAAGTAAAGGCAACATAAAAACCAAGACATAAACAATTCCCAACTCAGAAATTTAAACTATTGTGAAACTTTCAGGATAATGTAGTAGGGCTTAAGAAAAAATATGATATACAAATACAAATTTTCTTGTTGCCCGAATTCACTTTAAAAGGAAAATATTATCCCCGGTATAATTTAGATTTTATTTTTAAAACTGAATGGTAGAAGATACAAAAAGAGTTATCTATTTTAATTAGTTCTGTCAAATTCAAACAAAAGTTAGAAAACTTCTGTAAATTAATTCTTACAGTTCATTCTAACAAAATGCATATTAGATTTTTAAAATTTTAATGTAATCAACAATTAATATTTTTTTTAGAAGCAATACATTAATTAAAATATAAAAAAATCAAATATATTCAAATTTTAGCAATTACATAGGAAAGGAATTTTAGCAAAGGAAAAAAGAAATATATTAATTAAAATATACAACTTACTATGAGTTCTTAAATATAATATCAGCTAATAAAAATTCCTATTTTCCATTTTTTTTCTTCAGTATATAGAAATTAAGCTAAAATTTAGTGTCCCACAGAAACAAAGAAAATTTCTAAGTCAGATAATTTTGATGAAAATCTAATGCAATTAAGATTTAAAACTAACAGGTTATCAAAACATTTTTAATTTCTTTTATAGATGCTTATAATAAAAGCATTATTATCTGCCTTTGATTGTAATTCTTGTTACAATGTTTAATATGAAATCCTGTAACTAGCCTTACGTTTCTACATTTTGGTATGCTTGTCCTAAAACACTTACAAAGTACCTCAGATTGTGTCAACTAGCAACCTTTTATAATGCTTTTTAAAATGTTGGCAAACCTTTCAGACAAAGCCTTTAAAAAGCATCTAGTCATTTACATGTTGGGGTTATAAAAATGTTTTAAAAATTAAAAATTGTTATCTGGGTTCGTATTGAAGTGCCTCATCGTAAGTCCTCCTGCTTAAACGTAAGTCCTCCTGCAGTTAGCCAATCAGAGGCCATAGCTCGATTTGTTATGGTTGCGCGCGCATACACTTGCGCTTCGTCGTAAGATAACTTTCTGGTTAGCGTAAGAACCCGAGGCACTGCAATACCGATTACGGTTTGTTTATATCGTAAGTCAGACTTACGCTCAAGATTGATCTTAAGCGAGGCACCGCAATCCCAGCCTAAGGCTGGGATTGCGGTGCCTCGCTTTCTTAAATCTTACGCTCGATCTTAGGATGGGCGTTCCTACGATCTATCTTAACTTCGTATTGCTGTGCCTCATCGTAAGTCCTCCTGCTTAAACGTAAGTCCTCCTGCAGTTAGCTAATCAGAGGCCATAGTTCGATTTGTTATGGTTGCACGCGCATACACTTGCGCTTCGTCGTAAGATAGCTTTCTGGTTAGCGTAAGAACGCGAGGCACTGCAATACCGATTACGGTTTGTTTATATCGTTAGTCAGACTTACGCTCAAGATTGATCTTAAGCGAGGCACCGCAATCCCAGCCTATATATATTTGTTCTATATTACAAATATTAAAAATGTTCTACTAAATTTTGTGCTTACTAATTTTGCTAATATTGATGTTATTATAGATAAATTAAATAACCTCTATAATACTCTTATGAAATTTCAAAAATTATGTTATGACGATAAGATGTGTGAATTACTCAAGGTTATTGGTTGTGATGGCCAGAAGGCCCTTGCAAGCTCATCAAAAGTAAAATAATGGGTGTCTTCAGAATTTTGTGTTGGAATGCCAATGGTCTAAGACCTATGCTTGCTGAGCTCAGAGATTTTGTTATTAACAAACCTGTTGATCTCATTCTTATACAGGAGGTTTGAAATTCAATTGTTAGGGACCTCAATATTCAAAATTTTAATTGTTATTTTACACCTCGTATTGTTAATAATGTTATTTCGCCTTATGGCGGGACTGCTATTTTCGTACAAAGCTTGTAATACCTTCGTACCTTTGTAATTAGCCAAAGGTAAGGCTAATTACAACCTTTGGATTAGCCCTAAGGTTGTAAGCCAAACTTACAACCTTAGGGCTATGTAAGTTACGTGAGTAAGTTAACTCACGTAACTTACGCTTTACGTGTGTTAAGCGTATACTCATGCTCAAATACCATGCCTTTCACTTAATATGCTGGAAAATACAAATGTTAAAATTTATTTAGACCATCGAAATTATTTCTTAGTTTCTTCCATTTATCTCCGGGTTTCAAATTTTTCGGCTCCCCCCTCTGACCTTAATAAACTGTTCAATCTTGATAACAATGTTATTCTTGCAGGTGACTTTAATTCCCATCATCCCAGTTGGTGCCCAAATAGTAAAATGGATCGTTTAGGGGAAACCCTCCATAATTACTGTATTAATAATGGCATTGAAATTGCTGCTCCCACTTCTCCCATTCGTTATGGCCCTCAGGACACTGGTACGACTATTGATCTGGCTCTACTGAATAACATCCCCTATTCCTATACCATTATGCCCATTTCGGCTCTCACTTCTGATCACCTCCCAATTCAAATTAACATTGATTGTAACCCGTCCCTCCCATCCTTAATTACGCCCCATGTCTATGATTGGAAATCTTTTACTAACACAATCAATGATTCTCCCCCACAGTTTGGCGATATCATTACTGTCGAGGATATTGATAATGCTGTCACAAACCTTACCAAACTTATTCAAAATTCCCTGGAGGCATCTAAATGTCACCAGGCTCCTCAAAATTTTCAAACCCTCCCTAAAGCAATTAAAGATAAAATTAATAAACGGAATCATCTTAGAAGGTTGTGGCAAGCCAGTAGGGATCCCAGTATCCGTTCTGAAATGAACCGTCTTCATGCAGTCATCAAACGTGTTATCCGTCGCTTTAAAGCAGACAAATGGACGGACTTTATCATCTCTCTGACTCCTACAGATAACTCCTTATGGAACTACCTCAAAAGAGTTAGAAAACCATTTACCCCTATCCCACCTCTTAATACTAATACTGGACATAAATGCCTTGACAGAGAAAAAGTGGAGGTGCTCGCAGACCAAGATGAGCGACAATTTCAACCGCATAGTGATGTTTCCAATACAAACACTATTGATCGGGTCAACCATATTGTCAGTAGATTCTTAGCTCGCGAGGCTGTCAGATCAATTGAACCTACTACCCCTGAAGAGGTTATTACAGTGATAAAAAATCTTCACAATAGAAAAGCCCCTGGACTTGATGGGATTACCAATTCGGCCATCAAAAATCTCCCAATTCAATATTCTATTTATCTTGCCAACCTTATCAACGCTATCTTTAAACTGCAACATTTCCCCAATGACTGGAAAAAAGCAGTCATTGTTCCTATCAAGAGACCCGGGGAAGACCCTTCTATGGCCAGGAGTTACAGACCAGTCAGTTTACTCCCTGTTCTTAGAAAACTGACAGAGCACATCTTTCTTACACGCCTTCAAAATTTTCTTCCCGACGTACCTGAGCAATTTGGGTTCAGGCCAAATCATTCCACTGCACACCAACTGCTTAGTGTTGTTGAAAACATACATGATGGATTTGACAACTCTGAATATGTTGGCTCACTTTTTATTGATGTTGCGAAGGCTTTTGACACAGTCTGGATTTACGGACTTATCTACAAACTTCTTAAACGTAAAGTTCCTACTGCTCATGTGCGTTTTGTTTTTAAGTACCTTCGTGACAGAACATTCTGCGTCCGCTATGCCAATATCTTGTCAACACCCCGCCCTGTCAATGCAGACGGACCACAGGGTTCAAAACTGGGCCCCTGGCTATATAAAGCTTACATTTTTGATATCCCTACATCCTCATATACCTTATTGGCTATTTATGCGGACGACACTACTGTGATGGCTCGTGACAAGGACTGCCGTATTATGCACGAGCATCTTCAACAACACATCTGTAAACTGGAATCTTTTTTCACTAAATGGCGTATTAAAATTAATCCTACCAAATCACAGGCAGTCATTTTCACTCGTAATCGATCTACCCCACCCCCACTGTTTCTCGACGGCTCTTTTGTCAGCTTTGGACGGGAGGTTAAATATCTGGATGTCTTCCTGGACAGCACTCTTACTTGGCGAAAGCAAATTGATTATAGCGTCCAAAAGTTCTACAAAGCTAAAAGTGACCTTGCCCATCTCCTGTATAGTAATGAGATGAGTATGGGAAATAAATTACTGCTGTTTAAGGCAGTGCTCCGTCCCATACTCCTCTACTGTGCGCAGATCTGGGGCTCTGCGGCTAAGACCAACTTACAAAAAATTCAAGTAGTTCAGAACAAAACTCTTAGAGGAATTGTTCACTCTCCATGGTACCGTCGAAACACGACTATCCATCATGATCTAAATATTCATCCTATAAGAACAGTTATCAAAAATCAGGCTACCAAGTTCTTCGACAAGGTGCAGGATATACCAAATCCTGCACTCCTAATCATCTCAAACTATGATGAAATGACCCGCTGGCGAAGACCCAGGGCAACCCTTCATCTTCCTGAAAATATTGACCCTGGTTAGTTAATCTCCCATTCATGCTTTGATAGGGCTTAACTTCCTGGTTACTCACTATATTCCTTCTGTTTGTACATTTTGTATATAATTTATTGCTAGTACTTCTAAATTTAACTCTCATTTATTTTCCTATATTGTTTAGTTTTCTAAATTGTTTTTTGTTTAATGCCTTAAACGGGCACCTTCTTTTGGGTTTGGGCTTCTCCCCTTTTTTCGCGTTTCCAGAGCTATGGGTACTGGACATTGGCTATGACATGAATTGCTATATTCCACAGGGATACTACCAGAGGTGTGGAAGGATATCTTCCTGGAACTCTTATCTACATTTCATCCAAGTCATGTATTAAAATTTCGATTAAATAGTTATGGTTGGTTGGTTGCATGTTTTGTGGTGCTACTGTCATTTTTATTAAATAATAGATTCTTTCAGTCTAAAAAAGGACTTTTAACGAAATAGCCTTTCCAAGAAGAAAATTATTCCTGGAAAAATGTCTCAAATAGGTGGCGCATGTGTAAGATTGGGACTTAAAACGGCCTATAGAGGCGCTGATCGCACCCGTCGGTACAGGAAAATTGTCCCTTTAATTAATGCTAAAGTTCCATTGAAACTATTATTTATTGTGAACTCGTTTGAAAGTGTTAGATATTCAAATATGGATAATTTTTACCTTGTCATATAAACACAGAACACAAATATCATGTGAAATCAGAAATTGTGCAAAAAAGTAATTATTATGAACAAATTAAAAAATGCAATGGGATTTCAAGGGATTTACCAGAAGCGAGCAGTTATATCTTTTCTCTATCAGATGACGTATTCGAGTGCTTCTCCATACGTCGCCAGTTCGTCTGCTTCTTCAAACCGTCTGTCGTCTGGTGGGTATCTGTTTCGGTTTGATGTTGTAGGTGGCATTGCCTTAGCAGGGATTCTCGCCGGCTGCGCCGGCGCGTAGCTGTGTAGCTGCCATTTCGTTCCAAAGTCGCGACACGATATAAGGAAAGGCCATGTTTACAAACAAACAGTTCCACCAACCAATCTACCGCTTCATTTTTGTCATAGCTATCATTGCAGGAATTGTCATGGCGACATAGGCCAATCATATTATAGACCATTTCAACGTAGACCAATCAAATTTCCTCATTTCATGAGTCTAGTAGGAGTCATAAACAACAAACACGTTTTTCTTGCTAACCAACCGTAAATGAACCAACAGTGGCGTCAGATGCCAGGGCGAGGCTCATAGGCGTAACTAGAGCTATTTTGTGGCGTGGGCACAGGCTCCCAACTTCATAAGTCCTTTGTATGTGTGTACGCGTCCAGTGGCACAGCCCAGGGGGGGGGGGGGCTAAGGGGTAAAACCCCTCCCAGAGCAAAAAAGAAATATTATAATTGCCGCTTATATGAATCACTAGTTAAGCAAATTAGACACTTTTATGAATCGAAACTAATGTTAATATTAAGTTTTTTTTTAATTTATTTGAAATTCGCAGCTTAGTTGAATCAAATTATGTTCAACAAAGTGATTCAATTAGACCGCGAATATTATATTTAAACTGTGGAACCGTATATTAGATCTTAGATGCACTGGTTAAGTGAAAACTGTCATTTGTTTTGAAAAAGGGTAGCAATTACATTTTTGAGACATCTTAGAGTAAGAAAATGATTATTTCCGGCCGTCATACGCTTTGAGTATTACACAGTGGATAGTTTTAAATTGAATTTCTGTCTTTGCTCCATGTTCAAAAGGATAATGGACATCAATTTCCAGAAAAAAAAAAAAAAAAAAAAAAAAAACATAAAATATATGTTTATAGGTCTTTATCAGTTTCAGATTTTCTGTTAAGGTCGCACCGGAGAAATTTCTAAGATCGAGCGCGACCCGACTTGTAGAAAATTTTTTGCCCCTCAGCCGGGTATAAAAGTTAAAAGTTCGATCAGGATCGTAAACAATATATGTGTGTGTATTAGGCCGGCCTGGCCCAAAAAAAAAAAGATAAAAGTTAGACTTGAATTCGGTACGGTCCATGCACATAGTTTATTGGCTCGACCCAGTATAAAGCTGGAATCTCGGCCCGAGCCCAGCCCGTCCCGGCTCATACAAAAACATAGTTATCCCTTCCCAGCTCGCCTGAATTTCAACAAAAAACATATTTTTACATTGGTATGGTTAAAAATTGTCTTCTACGAGGAGTTCTGACAAAAATATTTATTTTAGTTTTTCTTTTTATGTTGTATTCTTCGTTTTTTAAAAAACGCTTTGTGCTGAGATATTTATTTTGTTACTGGATCTTGATTTGTATGCAAATGGC
The DNA here is from genome assembly GCA_963931845.1 of Maratus michaelseni. Classification (NCBI taxonomy): domain Eukaryota; kingdom Metazoa; phylum Arthropoda; class Arachnida; order Araneae; family Salticidae; genus Maratus; species Maratus michaelseni. The sequence goes on from OZ007589.1 coordinate 125,623,876, forward strand.
TCAGTTGTTATTAATAACTTTAATCCATATTCCAGGGCTTGGAGACTTAAAAACCTAAAAATTCTTATAGTATCGTAAAAATTTCTAAGACGGAATCGCATAGGAGAACAGAAATATCAAATATCCGTTATAGGAAAGTTACCTTCTTAGCATATGCACTGTCGGTTGTAAATATATTACATTCTTTTCTCACGTTATGTTCATTTTGCATGGATAAATACATTTTTCCGTTTGAAACAGGATTCTGTCATGGGCAGGTTCTTTTTCACACGCTTTATTGTACTTTAATTTTATTGCCTAGAAAATGAACTATTCTTTAAAAAGAATAAAATGAAAATTTTAATTCTAGAACAATGACGATTTAAAAATATATGCATTTTTTGCAAAAATTCATCGATCGAAAGTTTACTGATTTTTGCATGGGTCAGGTCAGGGTTGGCAGGGCCAATTATTTTCATATGGGCTTGATAAAAACAGGACCCGAAAATTTCAACTCTTCTTGACCCTTAGGAAGAACGAATTCCAGTTTCAGCCTGGCCTGGAAAAAAGGAAGCCAGGCCCAGTCCGATTGCCACGAATGAAAATAGGCCGGTGACTGGCCCGTGGGTTGGTCCGGTTTCGGGACAGCACCGAGCCCAAACAGACCTCTGCACGTGCATCTTGTTTTGTGTTTTTGCTCTCAGTTATTTCTAAGACCAAGGTATGTGAGTATGCAGGTAAAAATCTTTGACAAAGTAAGAATTAAGAAAATGTGCTATAAAGATATAAATGTAAAATGTGCTTTTGATTGAACAGATTATTGTAGTGTTTATTCATTCGAACAATTTGTTCCTGTGGGGGGGGGGGGGAGGCTATATATTTAAAGAGTGTAGTTCATTAGCTAGTAAAGTAGCTCGAAATGTTCTTCAGGCGGTTTTGCTCTCGGGGAGGCATTGCCACGCATTCCCCGGAGGAAAGAAGCACTGATTGCAATTTTATTGACTTTGACTTACAGATACATGCCTATGAGCAAGGTTTTCAAAAGAAAAACGTTAAATATGAAGCATTTTCATAGAATTTATAAAATTTACTATAATTACACACAAACTTATGCCAATTATGCATTAACTGAAATTAATAAGTAATAAATTAGTTATACATTGATCTATACTTATTACATCTTAAATAATGCTGTCTCTATATCATCAAAATTATGACATATTGTTTATCATGTGGACAAAATTACAGTTGTGTTTAAATTAGATAAGAAGTAAAAACTGGAATATCTTTTAGAGTTTTAGCTATAATGTATTTGATTTAAATAAAAGTATATATAAGTAGATCCTTTCGCCCCTACTTTCAGGGAGGGGCAGAGAAAGTTAAAAAGTTCCCTCTTTTTTCAAAAATGTTATTGTAATGTCTTTTCCTTTTTTTTCCACGCCCGAAGGCAGGTACAACCTATCTTTCATTCTGCATAGGTATTTCTAACAGAAAACTAAATATAGATAAATATTCATACACACAAATATTATACACACATACAAACTATAAATACAATAAACTCAACAAGTGTGAAAAATTAGCCAGAGCCAGGAATCGAACCTGGGACCACAGCATACAAGGCTGTGCTCTAACTACTGAGCTACCCCGGCCAATAACTGGGTCTGCAATTTCTCTGCCTAGCTCTGCAATAACTGGCTCTGAAATTGCAGACCCAAGTATTGGCCGGGGTAGGTCAGTGGTTAGAGCATTAGTCTTGTATGTTGTGATCCCAGGTTTGATTCCTGGCTCAGGCTAATTTTTCACACTTGTTGGGTTTATTGTATTTATAGTTTGTATGTGTCTATAATATTTGTGTGTATGTTTAGACTTGAATGCAGGCGTTATTTATGTGGGTTTTAATAGATAAATATTATCCAACATCATGAAAAAGGTTAAAAACAAATCATATTTAGAAAGAACACATACTTAACACATAAGCAATGTGTTTAAAATAAAAAAGTAGAACAATCTGTAAAAGGTGGTAGAGCACAGCACACTTACAATTAAAGATTTTTGTATAGGAAACCAGGTCGCGACCCATTTATTCAGTGAAAAATATAGAATATAGGAAGTCAAGTCGAACCCAAGTATTTTTAGAGAACTTTAATAATAATGAAGATATTTTAACGAAATTTTCAATATACTGTATACGAAATTAGATGTCAAATAAAGTGCTGGAACTGCACAGTAATTCAGTCATCGATACCGCGTTTAATGTCAACTACATCCTAAAATATGGAATACTTAATTTGGCATTGTTTGGACGCGGATTAGATTATAATAAATTCTACCTCTTCTCGTGTTATTTTACATCTGACACAAAGCAAAGTAAGTCTATTAAAAATTTTGCTAAAATTGCTTTATTATTACTAAAGTTAAGAACAAGAATTCGGGATTGTCTTGAATGAAATCATATGTATTTCTAATTTAAAAATCGATTCCTGATTTTCTTTACAAAAAATTGTTTTCTGTACTATTCCCTTTTATTTCTTAAGTTTGCCTCCTCATTTTTTAAACACTATATTAATCTAATAGTTATTTTTTTTAATTTCATTGGTGCATTTTATGCTTTCTAACTCTTATATCGTAAACGTTGTTGAAATGAATTATGGTCAACGTAACTACTGATTCTACTCTCCGAGGGAAAAAAAAATGATTATCACTTCATTAGCAAAACTGATTTGATTAGCCAGTGATTCAAGTAACTAGCGACCACCATTATCAACAATTCAACCTGTCCTCCCCATAGAGCCGAATTCTGGCTGCGCCACTGATGCGTGCAAGAATATTAAAAAAAAAAAAAATCTGCATTGAGACCAAACTCGTTAATTTAATGAAAATTTTGACTTAAAATTAGAAAACTTATTATCAAGGTTATTAGTTAGGAATGCCATTGATCAATGGCGCCAACTTTTGAAATATATTGTATGGGCCCAAATTTTTTAAGCAAAATAGCACTGCACGTTTTATTATTTGCTTATGTTATTCGTGAACTATTTTGCATAATAACGTTAATATTTACTATAATATCAAAAATATCAATACAAATTAAAAACACAAGAAGCAAAGCATTTCAGTCATTTATGAGCTTTATAATTATCAGGATTAGGACACTAAAATATAGATAATGTTCACTCACTGATTTATACTCACTGATCAAAAGGGATATAGTGGAGGGCATACGAAGTTACTCGCCGTATACATTTTAGAATCATTTTTTTTAAATGCTCCGTATACATTCTCTTTCTCAAACAAATCTATAGCATAGTCATTAAAGTTCACATGATTCTAATATTTACCTTTTGGTTTACATACGACAACAATGCTGCTGATCAAGTATATAGGAAATTGAACTGTTGAGAGAAATTTAATAATTATATGTGTACTGAAGAACATTTGGTGCTCTAGATGTCTCTGTTACGGATGTCTTTCAACGTCAACAAAATGAAATTTTCATAATGAACAGAGGAAAGTATATTTAACAAAGTAAATTATATTCAATGGTTGGAGTATCATAGTTGAGATTTTTTTCCAACAGAGTGAAAATATGCCGGGACCAGGACTCGAACCTGGGTACTTTGGTTTGCCGTACCAACGCTCTCCCTACTGAGCTATCCGACGATATCCTGGGCTGGCATATTTCACTCTTATTTGTTGTACAAGGCTGCGAACGGCAGCCTTGTCCAACAAATGAAATTTTGTTTCCGAGATTTAAAAATTTAAATAAATACTTAGTGAAATAAAACAAGGGAAATTAGGTGGGTCAGGGGAGCAAATTATTGGGCGGGCTCGACGCTAAAGTCCCACGGGCCCATATAAGTCGGCAGTGATATATTCAAAACCCATATATTCATTGTGACATTGAAACTTTTAAGATGACTAGAAGATCCGAGAGAGACCCAATTTTAGGCATAATGTCCGGGTGTCCCAATACATCTCTTTAATGTCCCGGTTTTAAACACAGCACGTAAACTATCACTTCTCCAAAATTCATTTTAAAAAAATGAATGTTTTGATTCTTACCGAATTCCACTTCTCCAACAGCAAAATGTTGAAATACTTCACTCTGTGTCTATTACAGAAAACTGTCTTGAGAAAAAATTCGTGGTTCCGATAGAACGAATACCATATTGTAGATATAATTTATACATGTCTGAAAAATGTATACAACTGAAACCTGTGTAAAATGTAGAAGTTTTCTGATCACTGTAATTTTATGCAGGTAAAGTTATTTATTTTAAGAATGAATAAACGGAAAAATTAGAGAAAATTTTTCTTGAAATCATTAATGCAAACTCTAAATTTGTTTAAAAATTCTAAAATGTAAAAAAGAATATTTTGAGGAGTGGAAGGAAAAGATTAGTTTTTATTTTGAGGGACGAATACATTTAAATAAGAAAAATACAATTAATGTTTCCTTTAACTGCAGTAAAAATGATACGTCAGCCTGAGATTCTGACAAGAAAAATTAAAATATCACTTCAATTTGACTCGCCTTTAATTTACAGTATTCACATAAATCGTTTATTTTAAATGAAAAGGGAGGATGTATGATTGAGCTCTTAAGGGGATTGTGGGGGGGGGGGGGGTACTTCACTTGCGCGAAAACATCCAATACTTCGTTTGCATTTTCATATTTTTTAAATGATTTTCTATTTTATTTTTTGCATTGGATAGTTGAGGTCAATCTCTACATAGACCGCATTTTACTTTTTCTTATGTATTTGCAGGTTTTTTTTTTCTTCTTTGAAACCGGTACTGAAAAGATCCGTTTTTTATTTAAAATTCAGTCGATACTCCACTGTTTTATTGCGTAAAATCTTCAATTTTTAACATTTGCAAAATATGTTTATAAGAACACAATTTTTAAATTCGATACTGTATAAGTTATAGTCCTTTCAAAAGTTGACATCCCCAAAGCAGAATATGCTTAAAAGTGCGATGTACGTCGCAGAACAATGAACTTCTCTGCAGAACATTTTAACTTCTCATTTTCAACAAAATCACCATTCATTCATTGGAAAAAGCGCTAAATTCGTCTGTCAACCACCGAAAAACTTCTTCAATCGTTCATTGAAAAAGATTGCGAAATTCATCAATTGGTCGGGGGAAAAGCTCACGCAATTTGTCAGTCCATCATGGGAAGAAATCGTGAAATTCTTTAGCTGGTTGTGAAAAAAACATACAAAATTCGCAGACCAGTCTCGGAAAAAAAATCCATGATTTTCGCCAATCGACCGCAAGAAAAAGCTGCAAAATTTGCCAGTCTGTAGAAGGAAAATATCACGAAATTGGTCGCGGTTAAAAAAAACATCAAATTTCTCAGTGGATCGTCAGGAAAAAATCTGAAATTTGTCGGTCAGTCGCATAAAAACCCCGCAACTTTTGCCAATCAGTCACGAAAAAGTGACAAAATTTGCCATTCTCCAGAAAGAAAGTATTGCAAAATTCACCATTCTGTAGAAAGAAAATATTGCAAAATTCACCATTCTGTAGAAAGAAAGTATTGCAAAATTCACCATTCTGTAGAAAGAAAATATTGCAAAATTCACCATTCTGTGGAAAGAAAGTATCGCAAAATGCACCATTCTGTAGAAAGAAAATATGGCAAATTCACCTATCAGTCGCTGGTAGGGGAAAAAAAAAAAAAAAAAAAAAAAGCGAAATTCGTCTATCCACCGGGTGGTTTTTGATCGAAATTTTGCGTTTTTTGCCAAGAAAAAGCAAAAAAATTCGCCAATTGGTCGTGGATAAAAACTATGAAATTTGTCAGTGGATCGTCGAGAAAAATGTTAAATTCGTCGATCAGTAAGCAAGAAAAAAAACCCCACAATTTTCTCCAATCGGTCGCAAGAAAACACTGCAAAATTTGTCAATCGGCAGACAAAAAAATATCGCGAAATTTGGCTATCGGTCGCGGCTAAAAAAACGCTAAAAAAGTCGATCAGTTGCAGGAAATCCCTCGATTTTTGTCAATCGGTTGCAAGATAAAGCGACAAAATTTTCCAACTGGTAGAAATAAAATAATGCGATTTTCGCCTATCAGTCGCAGATTAAAAAACTAAATTCATCAGTGGATCGTCAGAAAAAAAGTCACGAAATTCGTCAATCAGTCGAGGAAAAACCTACATTTTTTTCCAATCTGTCGCAAGAAAAATCCGCAACATTTATCGATCAATAAGAAAAATATCGCAAAACTTCACAATCGGTTGTGGTTTTTAAAAAAAATGAGAAATTCGGGGATCAGTCGCTTGAAAAAAAAAAGGCGATTTTTGCCTATCGGTCCTAAGAAAGAGCTGAAAAATTTGCCAGTCAGTCAAAAGAAAATATCGAAAATATTTAAAATTCGCCAATCTTTCGCGGGTAAAAAAAAAAATTACGATATTCGTTAGTGAAATGGTTGGAAAATATTTTGCAATTCTTCAATCAGTCGTGGGAAAAAATTGCGAAGTTCGGTGATCAGTTCCGAGAAAAATATTGTGAAATTTGCCAGTTACCCGAGAGAAAAATCTCAAAAATATTGCAAAAATCGTCAATCGATTACAAGAAAAAACACGAAATTCATCATTCGATCCGACTAAAATTGCGAAATTCGTCATTTTTTTTATTTGTGTGTGTGTTACCGTTTTACGAAATATCTTTAGCATTTCTATACAAGATGAAATTGCACTCCTACATATACAAGAAAATCTCCCTGTATTTTACTTTTTTATTCCCGCAGAACATTTTTGATCAGCTGAAGGTTCGTTGCAGAACACTGCAAAATATTCTGCTTTAGGGGTTGACATATCACATAAAATAGTGTATAAAATCTTGAAAAAAAAGAAAAAGAAATCAGAAGTATTTTAAAGTTTTAAGAAATATATATATTCTTAAATTTTAATAGTACATTATAATTATAAAACTACGATGATTTCTATAGTAGTGGATTGGTTTTAAATTTAATTAGCTCCATCAGAATTCAGCAGAAAGAGATTTGATTAAAGAGAACTCACATGGAATTTTTTTTTACCTAAAATAATTTTTGCCCGAAATAAATAAATAAAAAAGCTTAAGTTTTATCTTTTATTCATGGGAAAACAAAAGTATTCTTCAAAATTATTTCTATCACATTTGAAAGGTACTTATAGAGATGCATCGATTAGTGATTTTGATCCAATAGCGAATATTCGACATCTGTAATACAGATGCTGAAAATTCGGTAGGCCTAATATTCCTGTATTTTAAGATTTAAAAGTATTAAAAAATAAACTTTAAAGTAAATTGTACACCATATTTAACACAAATACTTGTGTTTTGAGGAATGAGTACAACAATGAGTTATTTTACAAGTAAACTTTACACACAAAAATAAACAAAAAAGCTTTGAGTTATTTTTTAAGAGGAGGATGATCTTAAAAATTTTTAATTAATGAAACGTTAAATTCCATAATTCCTTCTCTAAATTAAAATAAATTTATAAGAGTTCCTTATATTTTAAAATAAATACTCCAAAATTGAAAAGAAATTCTTAAGGACATAGAAGGAAAATTTTACCGTTATATAGTGTTATTTGTCAGAAAGAAACAGTAAGTCAGTAAGAAAAAAAAAATTCTATTCAATTGGCAACTCGGCAAAAAAAAACTTATTGCTCCTTTTGATTTATCAATGAAATTTTTAAATGCACCACAGCGGGCGATCATTTTTAGAAGTTGCAAACATACAGTATTTTCCTAAAATTTTGAAAGAAACTTTCAGGAGAGAGAGTGCGGTCAAGACATACAGTAAAGTAATAAAAAAAAAAAAAAAAAAAAAAAAAAAAAACATACAAATTACCCACTACAAACTGAACCCGAATTTTCGTTCAAAACTTTAACAATAATGAAGATATGTTAACGTTATGTTAACAAGCTTTTTATGAAATATGAAGTGACTGAATTTCGGTTAGGACTCAATTTTTGTAGCGTTAACTGGCATTTTGAATAATGAAATGTCTAGCTTACAGTTTTGATGCAATTTCCAGCATTTCTTGTAATGCTATCATATTTCACAGAAAGTAAAATAAGTCTGTTGAAAATATTGTTACAATATCTTCAGTTTGACCGAATATTCTATGGTATCACCAAATAGCCCGAATACAGATTATTTTAAAATCCACCAAAACTTGCAAGCAAAATATGCGTTCATACATTGAGTAATTTCATCCCATCAAAGATAGTTCATAAACCAAGTCGGGTGCAGTGAATTTGTTTTAATCTCCACAAGATATTAAATCTGAAGAAATAGGTCCCTCCCACACTCAAAATCGTTTGAAAAATTATTTGTATTTCACCAGATTGGGACATAAGCTGAATTGCTATTTGAATTGCTATTTGCTAGTGTTGATGAATTGAAATTCTACTTCCCAATGAAAGATTCTATGATAATTTAACTCGATATGCTGTGTAAATATTCGCCATTAACATCTCTACTCTTTTCGCAATCACAACTACTACAGCAATTTAAATTTCAAGTATTTTTTTTAAGGTTAAATTTGACAATTTCAAAAATAAATTTCTGTCTTTACCAATTATTATTATTATTATTTTTTAATAATAAATGACATTAATTAAAAAGGTTCGAGCAAGAACCTGTTATGTTGCATTTTCTCAAAATACAGTTTATTTTTTCGATGAGGGTGTTAAGAGACAATCTGTCATATGGTAAAGGTAAAATACCAATATTTTAATTAATCTTTAAAATCTGATATATTATTTATTAAAAGTTAATATTTTACTAAAAATAACTTCAATATTATTAATAATTTTTATATTAGAAAATTAAATGTTGCTAAGTTTTTCTGAGAGAGCTTAGTACTACTCGTTAACTTACTAAATACAAGGTACAAGAACAAAAATAAAATAAAAATTGCAACTAAAAGCTTTTATTTAAATTGTCTCAGAATTTTATTTTTGTTACGTAACGGTAACATCTTATTTCACTAAGCCCTTCTATTTATTCAGAATATCAAAGATTGATTGGGAAAAATTTACTCACAAAAAGTACATTCAGAAACATGAAGCAAAGAGCCTCGATCCATGAAGCAGCATGTAGCAATGCAAACAAAAATTTCCAAAACTACAGAATTTATTTGCGCACTGATAATTACGCATGCAAACTTGGAAAAGGGAAATAACCCCACACGCTTACAGTTGCAGGCAAATTGCAAAAAATTCGCCCTACCTTAACCCCTCATTTACGACTTTTGCCGTGTCTCATCACTCAGACAATTAATTGATCAGTAATTTGTCAATTACATCCTGTTTTTTAAATTGGTCATTATTTTGCAAGAAAAAAAAACCGTTCGGGCACCTGTGCCCCCCCCCTCCCCCCCACTATCCCTTTCTCTCACCACAGCAGATGATATTTTTTGACTTATAGTTGAAAGAATACGGAACTGGACATCTGGAACGGATTTTTTCCCCATCACCTCGTGACAAAAAAGAAAACTCTCGTTCAGATTTAGAGCTTTCAGATAATATTTCACTTTGTTCCTTTTGGAACCCTATAGACTCCGGGTCACATAACTGTTGCAAAGAATGTAGAAGACTAATAGGATTTTCTTTGTCTGTTGCTTCTTTTATACCTCACACACCCACACTTATATATGCGTGCGCGCCGTTTTCGTTACATTAGTTCTCAAATCAGAAATATATAGTATAATTTATTGGTATAATCATTCAAATATTTGAAAATTAAAATTTTGACCATATCGCAGTCATAAAATTTTCACGTGAACTTGAAATTCTGGGGTGGGCACTGGAACTACCTGGGGTGGGCATGGCCTGCTCGCCCCCCCTCTACTTACGCCTATGTGCCAGTCCTGAGGTATTATCTGCAGGTAGTGTTGGACCAACTCGCATAGGGATGGCATGACGTATTGGTGTGCGATGCAGCGTGAAATTAGTAAATACTCCAGCATCTCACACCCGTCCAGCATAACTTCTTTACACTGTGCAGGGCTGAATCAACTCATCCAAACATCAATTAGCAACCGACCAACTAAAAAAAAGCAACTTAGGCAACAAGATGAACTGAAGCCACGTTGTCCTAGAGTACAGTGCCTAGAATAAATAGTGTATCGTTCGATGCTAAAAAAATGCACGCGAAAGTAAGCCTCCAATAGATGGCGCTGACTGCACTACAGACTGAAAATTTTCGAAAACAGATCTAGTAATCGGATAAATTAATGCTTTTTAGATAGTTATTTTGATATTATATAAGAAGACATTTAACTATAGGAATTGATATTTAGATGAAAACATGTCTGAAATATTTCAATAATAAATATATTATTTACAAACTGTTATTTTTGAACAGAGACACATTTTTAAAATGAAAATTATGTATGAAAAGTAACTAAATACAAATGTTAAATTTGCTTTAGCTTTATTTACAAATATTAACAACTATTCACTCCTTCTAAAACTGTGCAAACATACAATGAATATTTAAAAATAAACTCCCAATAGCAATATTTACTTTGTGTTATTTTCAAAACAAAAGCCCATTTGTTAAACAAATCTTTCTCACACTGGGAATCACATATTAAAATTCTTAAGAAAAATTATAAACATTTTTTTTCTTTATGAGTTATGTATGAAAAGCAAATAATTTCAAAAATAAATTCAAAGGTTAAATTTGCTTTAGCTTTATTTACAAATATCAACAACTATTCACTCTTTCTAAAACTGTGTAAACATACAATGAATATTTAAAAATACACTCCCAATAGCAATATTTACTTTGTGTTATTTTAAAAACAAAGTCCCATTTGTTAAACAAATCTTTCTCACACTGGAAATCACATATTAAAATTCTTAAGAAAAATTATAAACATTTTTTTCTTTATGAATTATGTATGAAAAGCAAATAATTTCAAAAATAAATTCAAAGGTTAAATTTACTTTAGCTTTATATACAAATATCAACAACTGTTTATAAAAAAAAATTATTTAAAAAATTATAAAAAAAAAATTCTTTTACCTCTTTGTATTATGTACGCAAAAGCAACATAGGTTTAAAAATTACATATATTCCCAATTCAAAACAAAGTACAGACTGATTGTTCATCCAAAGTTGTGTAAACATATATGGTTATTTTAAAATCAATTTCTGCGCATTTTGCATGAAAAAAAAAACAATATTATTAAAAATGGGCCAAGCAATATAACTATGGGAAAAGTTGATATGCACTTACTGCATGCGTCGCATCTTTAAGCATTTAGCTTTTTGTCTTTTTGCTGGGCGATTTTTATTTATTTGTTTTACATAAAAGTGCAATCGAGTTATGACAAAAATATTTATAATTTTCTTTATGAGAGTACTATTTAGGGCTATTCTTAGCTACAGAATATCCCGTACGACAATCCAGGCACAAAACAATACCTTTGCTGATATTTCTTCTTAGTTTTTTCACTCATATTTTGTGTCTTAAACAGACATAATTATAACTTTATGGGAAGAACTCGCGTTTGTTTACAATATGCCTCACTGTCACAGCGTAAAAGCTTTCAAAATTCCCAGTCGGTGATAACATGAGCGCCATCTTGTGGCATCCTTCCTTTCAAGGCCAAAGAAAAAAGCGTTGGTAATCAACGGACGGCACACTATTTATTCTAGGCACTGTACCTAGAGGCTTATCAAACAGATCTTCGCCATGCGGAGATCCGGCGAATCCTTGCCCCGTTGCCAGGCATCACCCCGTTAAGCTGGGCAAAAGCCCGGAAGGTAGGGGCCTGGTCAGCGGTCTAAAATAAAAAAGTAACCGTTTACTTCACTTTGTGATGCTTTTCTTACAAAAAGTACATATATTTGTGGGTGTTTTTATGATACGAGTAGTGTCACTTTTCTTCCAAAACAGTCATATCTGTTTTTTGTGGCATTCATTTTAATATTGCAACAATATATGCATGGGGAGAGAGCATTTTTCTTGATATTTGAAAATTTCCCAAATTACATGTAGACTCTATTTTTATATTCATACAAATTGTGAATATTCAAAATAAATGTAATTTAAAAGTTAAAAGTATTTATTTAAACCACTCTGATGCGTAAATAAAATCTGTTAATAATATTTTTTTCATTCTTGTTATTTAATTTTTATTATTATTTTTTTTAACCTGTTTCAATGTTTGAATAATACATTTGTAATACAAGAATATTTAGGTAGTTGTATGTGCAATAGTAAATACATACTAAAAATATATATATTTAAATATAAAAAAAAAATACCAAGATATATGTGTCTTTAATTCATTTTTATTTGGGAAAAAATATTTATTTCGTAAAAACATCATAAGTACAAAACAGAAATTACATAAAATATTCTTAATAACAAAGTTCAAGGCAAACATGATATAAAAATTTAAATAAATACAAAGTATGACAAAAAATTAATATAAATGATTGTCATTAACTTAAATATGAAGAAAACTCTTATATACATACAGCCGTGCCTAGTTTGAGAGAAAAATGATGCAAACAGCACGTTTCTTTTATACATAAATATTTCGTGGTTGAAAGTTGTTAAAATATGAATAAATTGTAAACATATTTACGCGTAACAATACAAGTAGAGAGTGGTCATTGATTCTCTTTATATAAACATTTGTTGCTATCTTAGACAATTTAGAACTAAACGGCGCAAGTGGACGTATGCACAACACCAGCAACAGCTGTCGTTGAGAAACAATGTATTCAATAAATCCGATTAATCGGAAGGATTTTGGACAAAACCAGACGCAGCGACAATATGAGGCCTGTCATTATTACCCATATGTAACCATATTAGTAATAATCAGTCATATTTTTTAATTGTACGTGACTTAGAGTGCTACACACAAAATGGCAAAATTATAGTACAGGATGTACATAATTAAAGTTCACCTACTCAGTCAGAGCTATCTGTAGTCGAAACTATTCATCAGAAAAGTATGAAATTTTCGAAAGCGCCTAAATGAAGCGATGCGAATGACATTTACACAGAAAAAATAAAACCTAATTTGGGTCGACATATACACTGTAGAATGGGTTTTGTCAAGTGCTGTCTGAAATCACAAAATGGCATGTTCAGCAGACACGCGGAGCAAATTCTTGGAAATGTTCAGGGCGTGACGGGAAACCCTGTCCTTGATTTCTGGCAATGTTCCGTTTGCAGTCATTGTACCTCTGCAAATGTTTTTCAAACCTCGAAACCTCTGCAAAGTTTCTGCTGTGAATCACCATTTTGATAATAATGTTTCACCAGTAAAGCACGATCCTGAAAACTGCACGAAATTTTCCGTGGAAAAGGCATGAGATTGACAAGCGATTCATTGCGTATTTTATTTAACATTTTCACTGTGCGCGAGCAGATACATCACGTAGTTGATAAAATTTGCATATATTCAGACATTTTATCAGATAACGCCCTCTGGTGGCCATTTTTGAAATTATTACTCTTTTTCTGTTCAATGTCTTTCGCATTCCTTTATTTAGACCCATTCCAAATTTTACATTTTTTTGATGAATAGTTTCGACTAAAGACAGCTCTGAGTAGGTGAACTTTAATTATGCACATCCTGTATTTTTTTTTCTTCATTTTTAAACGCTTCTATTTAACTTCGTTTATCGTCTGTTTGAATGGATGTGTGGGTCAAATCTTTCAATCGATTTTCGACCCACTTCCGTCAAACCAATTTTTCTCAAATGTTGCACACACGTTCATTGTCAACGATAACGCAAATTTATGCATTGTCAGGACTGTATAACATCAGGGGCAGGGTCCAAGGGCACAACAGAACGTTATGGTTTAGATTGAAATACCATATCTAACAAACCGATTTTGTTCAAATGTTGCACATAAATTCACTATCGATGACCATGCAATATGTATGTATTGTCATGGCCAGACCATACCTCATCAAGGGCAGAACCTTTCTTTTACATTTTTGATTGAAATCACATATCTAGCGAAACCAATATTTTCTCAAACATCACACACAAGTTCACTGTTGATGACAGTGCCATATTCAAATATTTTCAAGGCCATACCTCATCAGCGACAGGTTCCAGGGATAAACGCATTCTTTTACGTTTTCGATTGAAATTAAATATCTAACTGACAGATTTCATCGTCGTTCAATCCAAGTTCATCGTAGATGACAACGCATATATATATATATATATATATATATATAATATATTCATGGCCGCATCTTATCAAGGGAGCAAAAACATTCTTTTATATTCTTGATTGAAGTCACACATCGAATGATCCAATTTTGTCCAAATTTTGCATACAAGTCCATTGTTGATGACAATGCTTATTTAATACACTAAATTTTGAATTAAAAGCGTGTTATTGTTTTTTGTTACGAATAAAAAAGTACGTTCATAACGTAATTTTTCACTGGTGGAAAGCGCTCCGCTGTTCTGTGTTTAGGGATTCTGATGTTTGACCGCTTCTTAGGTAAAAATGCTATCATTCACCGTCTAGTTCTAAATGGTCTAGGGTTGCTATATACAGTAACTAAAATTATATATCTTACACCCGCTATAAGAAGAGAGAAAAACATTAAAAAAAGTTAAAACATCAATTCTACATTTCTCGGACTTTCTACACCTTTTAATGTTATATGTGATATAAAAACTTTAATTTCATCTGACAAAAGGCGTATAGTTACTAAATCTCTGTTTATAAAATTACTTTCTATCTCCTTGAGAACTGATTTCTAGAGATCACATTTGTAATTTTATACACCGAGCAAAGTGGTAAATATGTGTAGTGTATCCTACCTATCGTGAACTGAGTACGTATAACTATTTATCCATTTCTTTAGCTACAATCTAATTTCTGCAATAGTTATGAAATAACTAGATAACTATTTTTCTTTTAGCTTCTATCAACATTTTCCTTCCCCAAGGAAATAAGCTAACGAAACTTCATTTACACAAAACAAACTCTTTTACACGAACCACAATTAACGATAATAAATATAAAACACAAAACATGACGCCAAATAAATGTATAATAAGTTATTGTTAGGACACCATAAAAATGTACAGAGTGACAAAAAATTATCCCGAAAAAGTTCAAATTGAAATTACGAGGGATCTTCCATAAAGAATTGTAATATTTTTTTATTCGCATAATCTGTTGTACACAAATTTAATTTAATGTTACATTGTTGACTGAATGTGTAACGAATATGTTGTTATTATTTCATTTATTTTTTTTCCAATAGTACGTCAGTGGTACTGTAACATTACCTTAAAATGCAAAAAAAAGCTGCAACAGTTCGGGATCTCGGAACCCACCTACACAAACACGTCTCATGTCGAGTTTTTTTGTTACCAACGTGTGGGTGGCACCAATGATTATCTGCAGTATTGCTGATAGTGCTCGTAATGTTATTCGATGGTCTTCTTTGGCAATAGAAGCAGTGCTATTAATATTGATTTCTGTAAGCGCAGTTACTCAGAGCTTTGGTGTTTCATCTTCCTTTGAAGTTGATTGCCTTTCTTCCTTAAACATTTTAAACCATCTTCTAGCTGTGTTATAATAAACTTCTTCTATAAACTTCTTGAAGTATTTCATACACATCAGCTGACGATTTCTTCAGACAAAAGCAAAATTTTATATTGCTCATCGCGTGTTGCCTCTGTCTTTGACGTAACGCGACCTACGTAATACGACCTATGTTTTACGTAGGTTGCGGCCGTTGGCGATACTGGACGTGTCTGAAATTGCATGGCTGCCCCTCACGTACGGAAATAAATAAACGAAAAAAAATATGATGTACTCATTACACATTAAGCTAACAATGCAACATAAAACTAAATTTGTGTACAATAAATCATGCGAATGGAAACTTATAATTTTTTATTGAACAGCTCTTGTAAAAAACACTACTAAACTCCACCTTGAAATTGCATTGTTTCTACATGATAAATTAACCCCGGATTTTACTGAAATAGGTTGTGAAAGAGTGTCAGCTTTGTGATAAAGGTCTATCAGAAAAATGTGATTTTTACCTTACACTCTGAAGGCATAAGGTAATGAGTCTTCGTTCAACTGCTAGATGTTGTAAGATCTCGGATCTGTATCGGATGATGTGAAATGGTTCCAATAGTTTGGCTATAATAAGGACAGACCAGATCGAGGTAAAAAACGAACAGTCAACATTTAAAGAAAAAAGCAGAGTGACCGTAAAGAGGGTTGGTCTCATCCTGAACATTCCAATGGAAAACGTCACAAAAATATTAACATCAACCGGAAGACGGTTCACTAAATTGTGAAACAGTTCATTGGACTGTCTAAAAAATGAAACAATTCCAGAATCTCACGGTTGCTAACATAAACACAAGATTTCAAAAATGGATAACATCAATGAAGAGAGCCATTCATGATCAATGGCAAAATGTTTTTCAAAAAATTTCACAATCGACACAGCAAATGAATTCGCTCGAAGTCTCTTAGTCCATTAGCCATTATCATAACGAAAGAATACAAAAGTTCTTTCGGTTATGGTTTTGGGTGGGATTTGTCCAACTGGAAAATCATCGTCTACTTTTGTTGATGAAGGCATCAAAATCAACCAGTGTTAAATTCCAACATTTTTCTCCGAAAGGAATTTCTGAAGCTTCGGGAAGGGAAGGGGGGAGAACATAAAATATCAAACTCACCTGTGGGGGATGTCTCCTTTCCCCCCGAGCCACTCCAAGCAGTCAATACTAAAAACAAACTATCAAACGTCGCGATGAGTGCTTTGCTTTTTTGGCCTCAAGAGCGCTTTGGAAATGAAAAGAGAACTCTCAGACAATTTTCCTTTTAAGCATACAGAACAAGAAGAGCACAGGAATGGTGCAAGTCCCATCCGAAAGCCTTCTTAAGAGCGCAAAAATCGCCCTTGCACTCTCTAGATATCAACCAAATGGGTTATTCTGTATGCCCATCATACTTAAAAGATTTTGTTCTAAGCCTCACAGACGTTTGGAGTCTCTGATAAAGTTTCTTTAGGGGGAATGGTCAAAGTATCAGAATATGAGTCTCGGACCGTTGCTGAAAATTTTATCAAGAACTTTCACTTCTACATAAAAGCGAAAATCGACTGCTACGGAAATTTGCAGTTTTTCTATAAATCACAAATCCATAGTTTGTCTATTAGCAATCTGATTTTGATTTCAATAATTATTAAAAAAAATTTCACTAATCGGAAAAAAAATCTCGCCTTCAAAATAAAAAAGGTGAACTTTATGCATTTGACATTTCTGATTCTAAATATGTCATCGAAATTCCTCCATCACACACAGTTTTTAAGAGAGACAGCTTTAAAATTACAGTGTCAAATGAAAAGTTCAGATGAAAAAATATTCATCAACCCCGATACAAAAGAATAAAAACCTCAAAAATTATTTATTTTTATTACTTTAGTTAAGAAATGAATAAAACCTATCATGAAAAGGTAACTTCGTTGACATTTTTCTCTTGTATTGTTTTATTTTTTATGTGTATCTTCCGTATAAGTCGTATAAGTTTCAGGTCGTCTTTCAGGTGGGAGGTCAGAAACATCGTATCTGGTAACAACATGTATTTTTTCCATTCGCCGCTGTATTTCTTTCCCATTTCAACTACATCCCTGTAGAAACCATTTTTCCGTGTTAATTAGAAAAAATTCCCATATTATCAAAAAAAGTCCAATTGAGAATGTAAGAAGTGCAGATTTAGAGACATATTGCATCCCAATGCTATGAATGAGGAGAGTAGACTGTCCACAATTTCTTTATAATTTTGAAATTTCCTGTTTGCCAAACTTTTTCAAAAGTGCTTTTCACGCTACTTTCTCGACAGCATTCAGTTTATTGTTTGAAGTAGGGATCTCGAAGTTCTATATGAAGTTAAACAAAAATGTATTTTGGCTCTGCTCGTGCTCATGCGTGGAAATTTGTGCATCAAATATAAAAAAATTCTTCACCGTCTTTAATCATCTTTTTAACAAATTGTTTTATAAGTCCACTATTCATATGGATAGTAGGTAAACATATTTTTGTCTTGTCAATTAATATGTTGTGTGCAGCATTTTTCGTGCCAGGAATATTTTCTTCTCGCAGTGGCCATACTTTCACGCAGACGTGCTTACCTCTTGCTCGACTGTCCCAGTCACATAACAAACAATTCAATTTTATGAAACCTTTTTGTAATTCCATTAGCAATGCCAAAAAGTTTTATAAATTTTAGTGATAAATTTTTAAAAATAGACTCTTTGTAGTCCTCTCAACAGTGAAGCTACGCAAATCCCCTCAAAGTGTGAAATATAGAGTATAATTTGAGATTAAATATATGCAAATTCAGATCGTTGAATTGCAGAAGATGATGGAAATCTTTTTCAAAAGAGTGTGGGGGAAAAAAAAAAGCGCAGGAGAACCCCAAAATAAAATAACAGCATGCGTTTATAGCGTTAACAGCAAGGGAAAACTATTTTAATTTTAAAGACTACTCCCCATTAAAAGATTCGTACGTAATAGCGCAATTTGATTGCCATATCTGATCATTGTATTGTTAAGGCAGTCAGAAACAATTATTATTTTTACAGGACGGATTTTGATGCCGACCAGTGATCAGCTGGAATGTATTTTCGAGTTATTTTTTGTCACCCTGTATAAGATAGAGATGATCATTCCGAATGTAAGCATAATACAATCCTACATCATCTTAAAGTAACACAAAGCGACAGGCTGAGCTACACGCAATTTTTTCTCTTCTTCTTTTTAATCTATTAGCAGTAGTGACAGAATTGCTTTGAATCGTTGAAAGAACATCATGTCTTTTACGAAAAATGGAAGCTGAACACAGAAAGAAATGTTATTTTAGTGACTGTTGTATTGCGTGGTTTAAGATTATGGAAGATTACTCTTGGTCATTATTAATTTCATTTATCAAAAAAAAAAAGATTATTATATTTATTGTGTGTATTGATCTTCGATCATGAAAAAGGGGCATAATTTATAACTTCTACTAAACGGATTTAAAGGGATAATTTTGGATAAACGGATAATAATGGATAATTTTGCAAGGAAAGTTTTAGTACGTTGAACTGGTTACAGTGCTATTTGTAGAGCAAGCCATAGTAAAACCACACAATCGATGCATTGACAACTTTCAATGACAGACATATCAATGCCCCGCCTCAATCATTTTTCCTGAAATCATAAAATTAGAAGGATAGCTACCATTTGTAACGCAAGTACTCACAAAGGGATGTAAATAAAATTTATAAATAAGGGGACATTTATTTATTTATTTACATTTAGTTTATGGTGTCCTAAGACAATCTTATTAGTTAGTACTTATAAAAATAAAAAAAGTCATTGTTCTTTAATTTTCTTTTTTTTTGTGTAAAAAAGTAATTATTAAACCAAGTTCATTTAAATTAAAATTATTTGGCACATTTTATAAACTTTTATGTATAGATAAGTTTGTTCATTATTTCCTTTACAGGCTGAATCAGATAGCAAATACCTGATATTTTCTTTATCCACGTTTCTCGTTGTATTATTATATTTTAATAATGTTTTACCCATGAAAATTTTTTATACTAATGAGTGAAGAAGTCTATTATTTTCATTTATTTTGCATTCATTCCGCTATTTCTTTTAATCAATGTTAGGAACATTTTATTTTTTGAGCAAAAATTCTTTTAGTTCGTATGTGTTGGGTGAAATTCTAATTAAATTTTATTTTAATGCTTAACGTTTAATTGTAACGCGTAAAGGAATAATATAAAAAATGACAAACAACTAAAACAAATCTTGCACACAGGTGTTCCAAGATATCTTAAGCTTCTTTTTCACAATTTTTTTTTCTGAATCACCAACAGCTTTAACCCTCCAGTTCCCAAATATGATCTACAGGAGCATTTTTTTCAATTGTTTTTTGTTATTTAGCCCCTAAATAAGGCAAATATATAGAATTTTTTTTTTTTTGATTGGTATACGCACACTGCAGTGTGCATTCAGCACTAGAGCAGTAGTTCCTTGACGATTTCCATACATAAGGTTTCTAAAACTGTTCTAGTAACGATAAATCGTAAAAAAAACTGTCAATACTCGCTTTTACACGTCTTGGTAAACATAAAAGTGGACATAAAAGTAGACATGTGGAAGTGCTACGAATCAAAAGGTCACGAGAGTCAGACAACGTTGAAGTGCCATGAATCAAAAGGTCACGAGAAAGTTTGGAAAGTTTATATAAAGCATCAAGTTATAGCAGAAAATATTGATTAGATATCAGCAGCTGAATTTATTCCCCAAGAAGACAACAAATGGCCCTGAACTTGATCGCTTCCGAACCTCTAACTTTCGTTTTTAATTAATGGAAACTTTGTTGGAAAATGTCTTTGCAGTACTTTGCCCTGAGATGATCCTAGAATTTTTCTTCTAGCCCAGCAATACGAATGACCCCGGCTGTTTCTCCTAATCATTACCTCATGTTCCAAAAGCCAACAAAATACAAACGAAGTCCTATTCCATTATTCAAGCGCCATTATTCAGGTGTCTTACCTGCTTTGAGCCATCTAATTTTTTCAAAGTAAAATTTTCGGTCACTCAAGACAACCAGTGAAGATCACCAAGAGAAACCTCCTCGCAGTAATCACCAGTAGGCGGCCCCTCGTCTGGAACTGGGATCCAAGTATGAGCTTTTTAAGCACAATAACTTTAATATACGCTATAAAAAAAAAGAAAAAGGCATGTTTGCAAACAAACACTTCCGACTACCTACTACATTTTTGCCTAGCGATCATTGTAGGAATTGTCATTGCAGCATTGACCAATCGTGTCACAGACCAATCAGATCGTATCAAGCATGGTTGTCTAAGTTCTTTTGTACAATAGGGATCATTAAGACAGTTTGCCAGTTGTCATTTTTCCAGTCGTGACGTCAGTTCACCTTTCATTATTGGAGCTGTAGTACGGCGACAACTGACGCCAGTCTTGCTCTCTAATTGATCTTCGTCAAAGGATTTAGAAAGTACTTATTTTAATTACAGATCTCAAAAGAGTCAAGCATTGTTATTTTTCGCCACTACCTTACCGTTTTGGGAGTGGGTAATTAACGCGCCTAATGCTTTCCTTGGATGTGGCAGTCATTTCTCAGGTTCCTTTTCTGGAATCGAACGCCGATCCCAACTATACTCGCTACGACCATGATAGGTACAACCACGGTAACCTACCACCGAAAATTGATAAGGCAGACACTTGAAAGATATGTCAGCGGGATGAGCGTGGACGATTTTCTCAAGAATTATGCCGCCAAAAGAGGCAATGTACATTAGGAACTGGAGGGTTAAATTCATACCGAATAATTTGAACATCTAATACAGAATTGAAAATTGAATTCACTTCTGGGTCACCTCATCTTATCTTGTGGCAATGTCTTTACTACTAGATAAAATTGAGGGGTGAAAAAAAATCAGTAAACGTGTTAACTACAGATTGAACAAGCACGTACGCTGCACTACTTTTCTTTCTATCTTTTTCATACGTCAAAGAAGGGGTTTCAGGAATTTTGAAATGGCCGAATACTACATTTATTGCAGTGATTCGTGTTTTTTTTATTATGGTTTTTTATATGGTCGGAATTCATCATATCACAAGTCTTTTTGTATTATATTTATTTTATAAAATTTTACCTCTTCAATAAAAAGTATTTTTATACAGAAAACTCCATTAAAGTTTATGCACTATAAAGTAGAAATGGAGAATGGAATGTGTAGAATAGTGTGTAATTATATTTAAGAATTCGGGTAAATATATGGATTTAGCGCACGCCTACAAAAGAAACAACGCCTTTTATTGAATACAAATTTAGTCTTCATATTTAGTCATTTTAGTCCTGACAAAAAAGAATCTGTCAACGTAAGGGCAGTTGTTAGTTCTTCCAAATAAACATTAACATAGAAATTTATAATTTTTCCACTTTCAAAAAAGGTATGTGATTTTAGTTACATTGTTTTGGAAATTGCATCAACAGTTGAATAGACTTCTGATATAAAATATACACATAAGTAACAAATACATATTTTCAGTTATTAAAATCAGTTTAAAGATACCTGTAGGAGCATAAAAATAATCTCTGGTACCCCTTTATAATTGATCACTGGAATAACTTCTTTGCTGGTGTAAACAGTTCATATTCTTTTCCAAAAAGTTTTGATTTTCTGATGATGGTATAATTTTAAACATAGGCAATGAGGACAAAAGAGCATCAATGGCATCTTTTCTTTCCAGTTCTTCTAATTTTTTCAACAGTTGACCTATGGTACTCTCTGTTCTCTTCGCCCATTCACCCAGAATGCAAGCTGTCGGACTGAAAGCTGGATTGTCTCCTGGATCTAATTTGGAAAGTTTTTCAGTCATTCCCAACAGAACACCGAGCATACACCAGTCTCTTCCCATTGACTCCGGGGGATCCAGAATGGCACAAAGGCACTGACAACATAAGAGAGGCAGCTGTGAGGCGTGGAGATCTGAAACTAAAATAATAATGGGATTCTGATCTAGAAGTAATGCTGGAGAACTATCCGAACGTTCTTTGTGGCTGAAATAATTAGTTTCTGGAGAGGAAATACCTAGAGATCGACTGAGTTGTTGCAATGTTTGTTGTGGTAAAGACTGCCTTCGGAATACTATTGAGTGGGAAGGCTGGCTTAAGATTGGTGCCGTGTGACTGTGAGGCAATCGAAAAAGACTAAAACGTCGTTTCTGTATTTCTGGATCGGAATGTCTTCGTTGGCTTGATGTTAGCACCTCAGGAGCACCAAAAAAACACAAATTAACGATTGTTTCTTTGGTACCTGTTACATTATTGACTAGTACCCCATAAACACCGTCTTGGAGGAGGACCTTCAAGACACTTGCCGGGGAATATGCAACCACTTGCTTCGAGTGCACTTGTAGTTGATTGTGACTCAATGTGTGTCTTTCAATTAACAGGCCTGGACACACTTCAGAAAGCATTTGCTCGGTTATGCAGATCAAATCTTGCAAAAAGTAAAAGCTAGAAACGAAATGAAATATTAGAAAAAAAATCTTTTGTAAGGGAGTTGAGTATCAGTAATAGCAACTATGTTTCTATATAAATGCAAACAACACAACCGCAATATGAACATACAGTATTCCACAAAAGTGATGGTACACGAAGTAGTTTTCGGAAAATAGTCACATTTACCATAGGGTCACTCCATGTCAAATCAACGTGGGGTCTGGAACTCAGCATCTCAGATTTCCATAATTTTTGGTTTATAGTTTGTATCCATAGAGTATATGAAAAATCTAATTTTTTTTTTTCTTTTAGTGGTACTTTTACGGAATTATAAAAATTGCTAAAAGCATCAAATTTAACCATGTTTTTAATTACAAAATCCTCTACAATTCTGTAACAAATTGGGCTAAAGAGCTCAATTATATCTTATTTGAAATCTTTTTTTATGGGCTTTTTAATATGATATGCAACACTAACTATTTTGAGTAAAAATAAATTTTTTGCCAAATTTTCAATTAATTTTGTTTTTCAAAAACACAATTTTCAATTAAAAAAATATATATATGTTAATCTTTGATTTTTTTGGCTACAAGTATGAAAAATTTCAAGATGGAGAAATGATGGGATTTTGAATTATTAATTTTTAAATTTAATTTTAAATTTTTCTAAATTTGTAAATTTTTAATGAAATTTTGCAGATACCTGAAAAATTTTGAAAATTTTACAGATTCCTAATTTTTTAAATCCATTGTTTCAATGTATTAAGCACTAAAATAATATGTTACTTCAGTGGCGTAGGTGGGGGTGGGGGCAAGGAGACCCCCCCCTCCCCCGAAATTAGAAAAATCATTTTCCTGACAAAATTTAGTTTAAAATTTTTATATATATATATATATATTTCCCTAATTCGTCAGAAATTTCTCCCCCTCCGAAAAAAGGTTCCATCTACGCCAATGGGTTATTTGAATACACGTAGAATAGCAGAGTTATATTTATTTTCTTGTGCCTTTTCTTCTCACACATTCCAAAATGATCTGCCTGTGGTTTCCAGGGTTTTTTCCGGCGGAATTTGCAAAAACGGTAAAAGTCGACATGGAAAAAAATTCATTGCATAATCAGCAAAAGGCCTAAATTTTGCGGAAAAAAAACAAACAACAACAACAAAAAATTAATTTGTGCATACAGTAGACAAATAACGTGTACAAACACAAAGGTAAGCAATATAAACAAAATCAGGGATGCCACTTTTTCGTTTTCAGGCGGATTTCCTCTTTTCTTGTTTTTCTAAATTAATCAAGCAATTTTCCACGGAATCGTAAAAAAAAAAAAAAAAAAAAAAAAAAAAAAATCGTTGATGTGTGTTGTGCAAATGAAGTCAGGGGCGGCGGCATGACGCAATAAGCCGGCGACACAACAATTTGTGTTCCAGGAAGAGCATATTTGGGTCCCACTGATTCAATTTGTAGATCGGGAATTATTTAGAGATGTTCTTAGAGGAAGACATGGGCATATAATTCTTCTGCCAATTATTAACATTTGGCCGAATTCTTCATGATCCATTCTTCGGTCACGGGGAAAAAAAAAAAAAAAGAGAGGGGATTTAGTCAAACGGTCGCGGAAAAAAAAAAAATGGGATTTCGTCGAGCAATTTCTAAATTTAAAAAAAATCGCTAAATTCGCAAATTTAGTCAAACGGTCTCGAAAATAAAATCGTAAATTTCGACAAACAATTGTAGAAAAAAATCGTGAAATGTATCGAACGATTGTGGAAAAAAAAATCCCGAATTTTGTCAAACAATCGTGGAAAAAATCACGAATTTCGTAAAGAGGTCGTGCAAAAAAATCTCAATTTTCATCAATTGGTTCCGGAAAAAAATCGTAGTTTTCGTCAATTAGTCCAGACGAAAATAATCAAGAATTTTGTCATACAAGTGCAGAAAACAAGTTGCGTATTTTGTCAATCGCTCCCAATAGGCGACCGAGAATTTCATCAATCAGTCGCGGATGAAATCAGGAATTCTGTCATTCAGTCTTGAAAAAAAAAAAAAAATCGAGAATTTCGTCGGACAGTTACAGAAAATAATCGTGATTTTCGTCCAACAGTCACGGAAAAAAATCGCGAATTTTATCGAATGATCATGGAAAAAATCAAATTTCGTCAAGAAATCGCATAAAAAAAATCTTGAAATTTGGGGGTGAAGGGGGGTCGATTCCGAATTTCGAAAGGACCTGAAATCCGGAAAATTTCAAAATCCGGAAAGCCTTCGCTTCCGAGGTTTTCAGATAACGGATCCTGTGCTGTATATTAGAATTTCAAGTAAATATTTTAAAAAAGAGTAGAAATATATAATTCCTCTTATTTCCAGGTATAAGGAACCAGTTACCCGAAAAGTTTCAAAAAACCATTCTTATTCAAAAATTTTAATAGCTCAAAATCCCATCATTTCTCCATTTTGAAATTTTGCATACTTGTAGCCAAAAAGTCCAAGATTAACATATATATTAAAAAAATAATAATAAAAATGGTGTTTTTGAAAAATTTAAATTAAAAAAATTTGAAATTTTTTTCAAAAAATTTATATTACTCAAAATAGTTAGTGTTGCATGTCATATTTAAACCCATAAAAAGAGCTTTCAAATAAGATATAACTGAGCTCTGTAGCATAAATTGTTACAGAATTGTAGAGTATATTGTGATTGAAAACTTGGTTAAATTGGGTACTTTTGGCCATTTTTAAACTTCCGTAAAGAAGAAGAAAAAAAAAAACGCTTAAACGAACAATTTAAAAAAATTAATTTTTTATATACTCCATGGATACAAACTATAAACAAAAAATTATCGAAATCTCAGATGTCAAGGTCCCAAAAATGCATTTTTTTCGTTGATTTGACATGAAATGACCCCATAATGAGTAGAAATAAAATTGAATTAATAAATAAGAATTATTTAAAAACAGCCTTATATTATACAAAAGAAAAATCAATAATAATTTCCTTTAGAAACTTAAAAATGTACTAGATGGAACCCTTCAAAATTTGACGGAAAAGAAATTGCTATAAAAATATCAGTAAAATAAGTTTCTTTATTATTTAAGAGGGCGAGAGTATCAAACTGTGTTTCCAAAGTTTTATTTAAAAAAAATTTCCCTCCAGTGAAATACAGTACTATTTTTGATGCAAACTCCAACCAAAAATCCGTAAACAACTGTGTAATGCAAAACATTTCGACATTACCGCCATATTCACCACTGCAAGAAAGAAAATTTCATGGGCTTATAGAGTATCATACAAATACAGTCGAACCCCGTTGTAGCGAACCTGGTATTAACGAACACACGGATATAACGAACGAAATTTTTGGTCCCATCGTTTTCCTGTTGTATTTAATGCTAATTTATTCTTTTATAGCGAACCTCCGAAATCTTAAGAATCGTCTATAACAAACTTTTTTTCCAGTAGACCATGTTTTTTTTTTTTTTTACTTTTCCGCAGTTGTGAAAACAGGACTTCGACTCCAATTGCATAAGAAAACGTATGCAGGCATTGCAAGATTGGAGCACAGCGCCGAAAATGAGCGGGGGGGGACGCGAAAAAGAGAAAAAACAGCCAACCTGTTGGGAGTGGGGAATGCTGGAGCAGAACAAGTAAAAGCATAAACAGTAAGCGCATACGCACCTGTGCTAGGTGAGAGGGGAGGGAGAAGTAAAAATCAGATCACGAGAACAAGGGAAAAGATGTCTCAGAGTCGCGCCAGAACAAGTATTCCAGTCGTTTCATCTCGTTCACTCATTTTAATGTTTCTCTCTAGAGAGCCTGTGCGTCATAACTTCTGGTTCTAGACTTCAAAGTTAAAAATTCTCTTTTAAGAAATCATTAGGTCCATCATTTCGAGCAAGCGTAAAGCATTCTGCATTGAAGAAAAAGTAAGCATCATAAGAGAAATACAAAATGGAGGTAACCAAGCTGATATTTGCCGAAAAAAAGATTTATCGAAATCTACAGTTGGAACAATATGAAAAACAGAGAAAGCATACTTTCTGCTTTCGAGAAAAATTTGAACTCTCAAAAAAATTGAGAAAAGCTGAACATCGAGAAGTGGAAGAGATTTTATTAAAATAGTTTATCGTTCAAAGAAGCCGAAATGTACCACTTTCTGGGCAAATGCTTTAGTCAAAACCTGATGAAATTGCCAGTAAGTTTGGAATTCAATTTTCGTGTTCTAATGGATGGTTAGATAGATTTAAAAAGCGGAACAACATATCTTCCGGGAAAAAATGTCGGAGAATCGGTAGGTGTTTCAACATCTGACATCGATACGTGGAAAGAAAAAGTTTGGAATGAAATTTCTCATGAATACGACGAGAATGACATATATAATGCTGATGAAGCTGCACTATTTTACAAGATGACACCAAACCAGACATTAAAATTTAATGGAGAGAAATGTAATGGCGGAAAATTGTCAAAAGACAGAATCACATTTCTTGTGTGTGCCAATATAAGTGGTACTGATCGTCGTAAGCTTCCAGTGATAAGAAAATCTAAGCACCCCAGATGCTTTAAAAATGTCAAACGGCTTCCTGTTGCTTATGAAGCAAACCGCAAGGTGTGGATGACTAAGGAACTATTTGAAAAAGAGTTTCGAATGTGGAATCGTGAACTGTCGGCTAAAAAGCGGAATATTCTACTTCTGCTTGACAATTGTAGTGCACACAAAATTGATAAACAGTTTCAATCAATTAGAATTGTACTCTTTCCCCCGAATGCCACATCTGTAGTACAGCCTATGGACCATTGTGTCATCAGAAATCTTAAATGCGATTACAGGAGGCAGCTCATTTTACGAATTTTAGAAGGATATGATACAAATGTGAAATGTGACGTTTCTCTTCTTGATGCACTTATAATGCTCGAAAAATCTTGGCGGTTTGTTACGGATTCTACAATTAGAAAATGTTTTCGATATGCAGGCCTAGCAAAGAATATTGAAGATACAACGAATGTTGAAGAAGCAAAGAATGTTGAGGAAGAGGATGATGAAAATTTACCTATCGCGATGTGAATAGAAAAGCACAACATTTCATCATTCTCAGTTTGTGACATGCAATTGTTTGAAACATGTGATGACGAAGTCATAACATGTGAAGATCCGACTGATGAAGAGATTGTGGAAGATATTAAAATGAATCATTCTGAAATCGAAGATTCTGCATCTGATGCTGATGAAGAGGAGCACATAAATGACGAAATTCCCACAATCTCAGATGCTACAGCAGCGATGCGTGTAATTAATAAGTTTTTGTCTACACAAACAGTGGAAGAAAGAGTGTTGGAGTCATTTGATGTACTAGACAAAGAAATTCATAACATGTTTTTGAAATCGGCATCATGTCAGCAGAAGATTACCGATTATTTCTGTATCAAAACAGTGAGCAACAATTAAAGGTAAAATTAATTTATTTCTGTTTGACTTCATTGTTAGTTAATTTAATTAGTATGTATTGTGTCAGTTTAATGTAATCGATTTTAGTCAATTTAATTCTTTAATGTTCATACTTAATAGATTTTACCTTTTTTTTAATACATCATTATTGAATATACACATAGCAACTACGTTATACATTAGCTCTAACATTTTTCTTAACGGTTCAGATATAGCGAACAAAACCTTCGGTCCCTTGAAGTTTGTTATAACGGGGTTCGACTGTAGTATATTCCTACGTCCATATCATGTTCAGTAAATAAAAGAACATAGTAAATAAAGCACACATTTCTCTCCCCTGTGATAATGTAACCGAGTGAGCTCTTATTCACATGTGCATTGCATCTGCCTAAAGGCACCGTCGAAATTCGACGTTAAAAAAGTTTTAAAATATTTAAATGAAAAGTTTTAAAATGTCCTCTTTAATCATTGTTAGTTTCAAATCCATATCTTCTAAAACGCATCCATTGTTTTAAGCTAATCAATTTTTGTGTAAAGATGGAAAAATATTTTAACAATAATAATATCCAATCTGCAGATGAAGCATATTTTTTATGTTTTCAAGCGTAATTTATTTGTATGGTTTCTTCGGTTCCTTTACACAATCAGGAAGATTATCCTTTTTCAAAAATCGGGGAACTTTTCCCCCTTATACAGTGAAATACCCAATGGATCTTTAAAAAAATAATAAAATACAATTCCTAGTACATTCTGATGGAACACATACATAAACGAATTCGACATGATATCAATTTTATGTTCAACATAAACTAAAATCTTTTTGTTTTGTTTTGTTTTGTTGTTGTTGACATATTTCAGTTTAGCGCCAAAATGCTCTATCTTATGGATAATCTGTTCTTATGATTTATCAGGTTTTTTCTTAATTATATTTCTTTTTAACTTTTTATGTTGGTTAGGGAAATCAGTTTGCAATTGCGGCATCTTTCTCAGGGGCTATTTTACATTATTGAAGCACACTGATGACCATTGTTGGCAGGGCCCGCTTAAGACTGAGAAGTAGGGGAAGCCCGACGTCACACACGTGGTCCCCTTTTTACTCTGCCAATTATGCTTCAACAATTTGAAATTTTACCATAAAAATTTCGAGTAAATACCACTTTTAATATTAAACTAAAACTAACTACGTATATATACATATAAAAAATATTTTATTATATACATAATTATACATAACAAATTAATTTTATAAATGAATTTACAAACATGGAACAGGTGCGAATATTTGAACTTCAAAATATATTTTATGCTTTACAAATTGCAGGATTTGCCAGGGCTAAGAACAATGCAGGGACAATAAATATTTGATGTAAATTTATGCTGCAACACAATTTTGCTTCTATTTTATAAACAAAAGTTTTGTATCACCTGAATGCTAATTACTTTCCCCTTTATTTAAATAACCTATTCTCCATATTTTATATCATTTCCAAATTTTTTAATTTCATACAAATGTATGACGACTTTTGTAAAACTATTTTTAATCTAGAGGAAATTTCTTTTGATATATCATTGTAATGTAGCAAAGGATGCTAATTAATTATTTCCGTTTGTCAATTAATTTTATTTTTGTTCACCATGGTGAAATTTACATATTTTTCAAAATCTACTCCCTGTACCATTGACTTTTGTAGAACACTGTACGTATCAAACAAAGTGCTTATGGTAGTTCGTGAAAATGTAACTAGGTAACATCGAGATCCACAAATGTTATCAAATGGTGTACACGGAAGTTCATCCGAGCTTTAAACAACCGCTGTGCATAACAGGAAAAGATGAAGTGTATTATATTAAACACACTGGCATAGCCATATGAAGGGGGCTGGTGTATGTATGAATGCCATTATTTTTGTACAGATTTTTCCGTTACAGAAACAGCTTGTATATAATTTTTTGTTACAATTTATGTCATTACAGAATCTTTAATCGCAAGAATTTTGCGATTAAAAATAGCTGAAAATTCTGAAAAATAAAAATCATCGAAAAATCTGCACATAACTAGTGGTATCAGTAACACCCTTCTCTTTCGTCGACGCCATTAATTAAACGTCTCTTATATTGTTGGTAAATGCTGTAAACAATCTCGGGGGACATTTTAGATCGTGGATCGATAATGTGTGCATGTTATTTCTAATGTAGCCTACAAATTATTCAACACATGTAAAGCCGTGGGGATTTTAGCTTTGTTCATATGCACATGAACATTTCACGATTATACATGACTTGCATTATTCACATTTTTAATAATTCCATACACTGATTCTTCCTATTTGCATATATTAGACTTGTAAGCCCTATTTACACTCTGACGAAAAACATAGTTGTCATTACTTATTCTCTTAACTGCATGCAGATTTTCTTTTCTTCTCTGTATAATAACGGAGATCTTTTTTTTTTTTTTTTTTTTTTTTTTTTTACTTGCACGAAGTCATGCCAATTTTTATTTAATATTTAAACGCTAAATAAATAAACGCTGCTAATGGTGAGCTGGAATTTCCTTTTTAATATATATATATATATATATATATATATATATATAGAGAGAGAGAGAGAGAATTAAAATTATTTGATCTACATTATCTATAGGTTCGATAGAGTTATTATAGAATTTAAAAAAATATATATTTTATAAAAGAAAGTGTTTTAATGATGACGAAAAATATTCGCATAATTATTATAATTTCTAATAACTCTGCGAAAAATGTACTTCAAATTATAATCCTTTTAAACAATAATGCAACTAAATTCGAAGATGATATATGACAGATTTTCATTAAAAATTCAATCTAGTAAATAAAATTACCAATCTGCTTTCATGGATCCCGGACCTCTGACTTTAATCTCGTATCCAGTGCCAGTCGGGTCAAGAGTTATAATGCCTTCCAATGGCCCACAGCAAAATTTACTCCCTCTATACCACTGATAAAGATCATTCTCGGGATCAGCAGTGTCACGAGAAGATCGGCGTAGATGAACCTGCCAAAGGAAAGTAGAAGACGTATAATGTATAACAATAAATCAATGAATTTGCGGGACAAGTATATAAGCCCAGGTAACTGAATTCTTTCTCCATGTTGTATAATATATCTCGAAAAACAGCTAAAAATATTTAGAGTTTATTAGTAGTATTAAACTCGCATTATGTAAGTTGATGCCACTGTGAATGTAACGCAGATATGCATTTGGCTTTTTGAAAAAAAAAAATTACATTTGTTGACTTCTGGTATTTTGACATCTAGTAGTTATATATATTATGTGTCCCAAAAATGACTGATGGATTTTGAAAGTCAATAATAAAAAAAAACGGAACGCGGTAGAAATGTATCGTTTGCGACCTTATGCTTGGGAGACCAGGGAATTTTATCCCACCAACTTGCAAATTTAGTTAACATTTTCGCCAAAAGGTGGCGCTGTGTTCAGGCTGTGATACTGTAAAATAAGAAATATACACTGTACCAACGAATAAACCATTTTCAATAGTATATACTCTTTCAAAAGCACTCACTAGCAGATTGATTGCCTAGCAAAATACCGAAAGAAGATATGACGGATTCAATTTCTCTGCAGCTCTCGCTAGGGATCCTACATTAGAGAGAGATTGGACATTGCGTCGCCGGCAGATTTAACAAATCCGCCATTTTAGTTACGTCGTATGTATACGCTGGTATTGCTTTCTAAAGAAAATTTGGATTTTAAAGATTCAACATTTTAAATATTGTATCAAGACTTAGTACACTATTAATAGATAATTTTCTTTTGTTGTTTATAGTTACTTTTTAATATTTAGTAATGTTTATTTATTTTGTAACATATTTTAAATTGTCAGAGTTCAATTGTTGAGTATGCGGTCAACTTTAAACAGTTTCATTAAATAATAACTATCGAAATGAGTAACACAAACAAAGCAATTTCGTTTCTGCGTCTCTTGTTTTACATTTTAAAACTATTTTTGATTTAAATCTTTTTGTAGTGAGTGAGCAAAACGTGTAAATAATTTGGAGTTTCGAAGTTTGACACAGTTGGAGGTAATTGGCAAACGTTATTAGCGATGAATTTCTGTTTACATTTTGAAACATTTATTTTAAGAACGTAATACAGAATAAAATTGTATATAGTGCACTCTTTTTAAAATATGAAATTATTTATAAATTATAAGGAATAATTGAATAAATTGTTAAACTGTTCATTTTTTAATAATTTCTTTTTTACATATCCGCGGAATTTGAGAGCACAAGACGTAAGCATTTAAATTTTCCGCATAAAAAAATATCTATGTATAAAAGCGCTGACTCTGACAATTGCAAAAATATATAAATTCACAATATATAAACCTCTATATAAATAAACATTACTAAGCATATGTGTGTAAATTTTTTTATTCAGTTTCTCGGAATGTATTTTTTTTTTTTCATATTTAGATATACTTAGTATTATAAAGTGTATTATTCTAGAAAATTGAAGCTTTTTAATTTCATACAACCAATTAGTTTCTTTAAAACTATCTAAATTTATTAATGTAAATACATTAATAAAGAAGGTATATTAGGAATAAGTTTAAAAAATTTATGCTTTTCTGAATATTTCAGTATTTTTTTTTAAATTTCTTATTGCTATTAAATGATACATTTTTAACCTTATAAAATTAAAAGAGTTCCCTCTAAGAAATTTTATTTATTTACTTAAAAAAGTAACCTAACTAATCTATATCATGAGTCATGACCATTTAAACAGAGAAAAGTAAAAAATAAATACCCCACGCTACAAAAAATTACATTATGTAGCATTTCTTGTGTTATGCATAAATTAAAATGTTTATTTTAAGTGAAAAAAAAACCCCAAAACTTGAATATTTGTTTATAATAAAATTCGCATATTTTAAGCATAATGTAAAGTCCCGAAATGTTAACCCTGCAATTCAGCCGAATAAAAGAAAAAGCATTTTCTGAGAATTCTTATTCATTAAAACGGAATTGTGCTTATGTTTATGTTCTGAATGACTCTCTGAAGGCATATGAAATGAATTTCTGGTGATTTTAATAGAATAAAAAGTGTTGGACGCGGATGAAAATGCATTGCGTTCTACGGCGTTCCACCTGCTTTGTAACTAATATCGCGGACTTTCCGTCAATGTCCAATCTCTCTCTAATGTAGGATCCCTAGCTCTCGCATACCTGCAGCGCCATCTTTTGTAGAAAATGTTAACTAAATTTGCACATTGGTGGCATAAAATTCCCTGGTTTCCCAAATAAAAGTCCGCAAACGATACATTTCTATCGCGTTCCGCTTTTCTTTTATTGACTTTCAAAACCATCAGTCATTTTTGGGACACAATGTACTTATGAACTTGGACACACAGCTCATAAGCTTAAAATAACGTTGTTTCAAGGGTTTTTAAGGTTGAAACATGGTTATAGCAAGGTTTTGAAAAGGGTTTTTTCTATCTGGGTGATTCTAATGGTTTCTCATTTGTTCAAATCGGTTAATAAATTTATCTCTTAGGTTCGTATCAGAGAACAGAAAAATAAACAGCAAGCATTATGCAAAATATGTTCGCTTCTCTTCGCCAGGAAGCTCTAGAAAAGAGCGAACAGGTTTTCCGAGCTCTTTATAGGGTTATCTATTGTGTGTTACTAGATAAGTACGCATATATTTCCTAACTTTGTTCCCGTTGCCCTGTTGTCAGCCCTGTTGTTGTATTATCAGTCAGCAGTTCCCCTTGAAGATGGACGCGTTTGTGTTCGAAAGATCTCGGGATTAAATATGTTTTAATATCTTTTACATATGTCTGTCTTATTTTCAGCACCTTTTAAGCATGTTTTTAATGAGTATTTTATCAGCTTTGTTCCTATTAGTTCAGTTAGAAAGAATGAGCAACTTTTTGGAGCTGAAAACGACAAAGTTGCCTAAGTAAAAATATTATTTCCTTCAGCAAGGTCAAGTAAATTTTGCTGACCATACTGTTGTGAAATGTTATACAAATAATTCTCATCTGATATGGCCATAAGGGCATAATATCCGGATATACATACCAAGATAATCTGATGAACACAATCGTCTCTAATGTGGTGAAGTCGAATACAACAATTAAATACAATCTATATATTTAAAACGCTAAGCGTTTTGTTTCGACAATCCGTGAGAACAAACTACTACATCAAATTACACCATTCTTTTTTTAAATGAAAGATATTTAGTCACAGATTTGTTATCGTACATTCGTTTGTTCAAAAATTTAATTAATTAGCCGTAATTTTCAATTAAACTTTTACTTCTGCTAATGACGTCATAATCGGATAACGCCTACTGTTGCGAAGCACAGAGTTTAATCTCTAAACTCTGTGGTTGAATAAAAGAGAAATAATAAATATTAAAAGCACGTGGTTTTAAGGCCGAATTTGTTAATTTGCAAGTTAAATTTCGGTAAAAATACTTATCCGCGTGTTTTATAAGCGAATAAAAATTCATATTTATTGTGACGTCACGGGAATATTGTCCATTGGGTTTATTTTATCATTATGCATTATAACTTTGTTGATGCCATTTTTTCATTACAATTAAATACAAAATATATTTATATTTGTGTGCATGGTTTTTAAGCATTAATGTAAGGTATATGAAGTACGTGTGAAAAGTTTGAGCCGGTGAAAATGACGTTATGCTTAGCTTGAAGTGCATTTTAACATTGATAAAACTAAAGAAAAAAATGTATATGATTGTGTTAACATGACATAATTTTACTGATTTTTGCATTCATAATTATAAAGATTAGAATTGGAGCCGTCATTGATTTCTTCATCTTGGTTGCATACCTTGATTACATGTTACCAATTGCTTTTTTTTTAATTATAGGATAGAAGATTTCCTTTTTTAATAAAAAAAATCACAAAAGTAAAGGATTTCAGGAAATTTAAAGTTATTAAAAATAGTGTTATGGCAGAAAAAAATCTTGAAATAATGATTGTATTTTTAGCTAGAATAAACAATGTAAGACTAATATTTCATAGGAATTATTTTGGTAGATTTATTATAAGTTCATTTAACAGTTCCTTATTAGCGCAAAGTCCTATTTCTTTTACTGTGAATTTCTCTTTCGATGTCAAAAAATGTTTTTCCACTTTTGGACGCCAGCCAAAATACAGTGGCAATTTTTAGAAATGTACAACAGTTGTGACAACAAAGGCGCTATCGCTTTAGCTTTCATCGCGCTTACATCACTTCGAAATACTACAAATTTCTATTTTTTACTACATTTTACAATTTCAATTCTTACATCATCAATTAGAAAAAAAATTAGCTTTCGATTGAAATTTATTTGAAAACTGCCGATTAATTTAACGACTTTTTAAATAATTTTCAAGCATGAAAAGTTTTTCAATTCTATCTTATCAATGACCACCAGTTTACTTCAATAATGTAAAATAGCCTCTGGGAAAGTTGCCACAATTGAAAATAGATTTCCCTAACCATCATAAAAAGTGAATAATAATTAAAAAAAAAAAAAAAAGAAAAAAAGTGATAAATCATAAGATCAGATTATCCATAAGATAGAACATTTTGGCGCTAAACAAAAATCTGTCAGGGGAAAAAAAAAAAAAAAAAAAAAAAGAAAAAAAAAAAAGACTATTTTTAGTTTATGTTGAACATAAAATTGATATGTTGAATTCGTCGATGAATATGTTCCATCAGATATCAGGATATGCTAGGAATTGCATTTTTTTATTTTTTTACATTTGCCAACTGTATAAGAGGAAAAATATCCCCGAATGTGATGGAAAAGGGATAATCATCCTGATTATGTCAAGGAACCGAAGAAACCATACAAATAAATTACACTTGAAAACATTAAAAATCTCCCTCATCTGCAGATAGATTTATTACTGTAAAAAACTTCTTAATCTTTGCACAAAAATTGATTAGCTTAAAACAATGGGTGCGTTTTAGAAGATATGGATTTGAAACGAACCATGATTAAAGAGGATATTTTAATTTTAAAACTTTTAATTTAATCATTTTAAAACTTTTTTAACGTCGAATTTCGACGGTGCTTTTGGGCAGATGCAATGCAGATGTGCATAGGAGCTCATTCGGTTGCATTATCACAGGGGGGGGGGAGATGTGTGCTTTATTTACTATGTTCTGTTATTTACTGAATATGATATGAACGTAGGAATATACTATTTGTATATACTTCATAGGTCCATGAATTTTTTTTCTTGCCGTGGGGAATATGGTGGTAATGTCAAACTGATTTGCATTACACAGTTATTTACGGATTGTTTGTTTGGAGTTTGCATCGGAAATAGTACTGTATTTGACTGGGGAAAAAATTAAAATAAAATATTTGAAAGACTGTTTTATACGCACCCCTTCATAAATAATAAAGAAGCTTATTTTACTGGAATTGTTATAGTATTTTTTTGCGTCAAGTTTTGACGGGTTCCATCTAGTATATAATTAACAGAGTAACTAATAAAAGCATATGAACCTTTTAATTTTACGTTATGTAAAAGTACAGCTTAATTTCAATAATTCGACATCCCAAAGGGATTGGAATACATGTCGATTTAAACTATCGTGGATAAATCGAATTGTTGGATTAGTGAGGCTTCACTTTCTCAATCATCACTCAAAAAAGTTTGATGACGTCTTTATTTTTAGTCTCTTTCATAGTCCACAAATGAAGATTTAAAGTATCAATATTTGTAAATTACAAATGGTTTCCTGTCAAACCTTTTCTATCAAAGGCATCAGTTTTCTAATGTAAAAAAAAAAAAGTCGTAACATAGTTGAATATAACTGCATTTTTATATCGGTTTGTGAATATCATTTGTATAATAAAATTATAAAATACCAGCAATACCCACAGCTTTGCTCGCATAATTTTTTAAATATGCCAAGTGGTATTTGTGTGCCTATTTTCATTACAGGATGTTTTACTGCCACATATAATTCAAAAATTATTAATTAAAAGCCACATTTTAAGTAAACTTCATTCTTATACTGCATTAGGCGAGCACGAGACTTAAAATGAATGAGAAGAGAAGAGCTAAAATTAATTCCAATAGTAATTTAGAATGTATTTTGAAGGTTTTCCGCTCATTTTATTTTTCATTTGAAATTTAGTAATTTTTTGAAACCGTTCTTAGCGAGAATTCCCATCTTAAATGTAATCGCCATGCCAAATTCCAAGCTTCTCTAAATCGCAATTTTAGAACGTATTTTTTTCCTGCACATTTTGAAAGTTCTAAATTTTTGAAAATTGTTCTGTGGATGAATTTATGTCTCTGAAGTAAGAGCCAGTAAAATTTCAAGTTTCTGTCCCTAACAATTTCAGATAAATCATAGTTTAGAAGGTTCTAAGAATGATTCCTGCTCATTTCATCCTTTTAAATTTCGAATTGTTTAGATATCATTTTTAGCCTGCACTTACATCTTAAAAATAACCACCATGTTAAATTTCAAGTTTCTAGCTCAGCAGCATCACGGAAATCATAATTTTAGAACGTTTTTTGCTTTTGCATAGTTTTAAATTTAGAATTTTGTAAAAATTGTTCTGTGCAAGCATTTACGTCTTAAACATAACAGACATGTCAAATTTCAAGTTTCTATCCCTAACAATTCTAAATAAACTGCAATTAAGACGGTTTTTAGCTCATTTCCCACCTTTAAATTTTAATGAATTTTTTTTAATGAGTTTTTACTGAATTGTTTATACTGTTCATCTGCATCTTAAAAGTAACTATTATACAAAATTTCAAGTTTTTAACCCGTATAAATCCAAATAAATCGTAATTTAAAACGATTTCAGCTCATTTCAACCTTAAAATTTCGATTTTTTCAGAAACAGTTCTTAGCCATCATTTACATTTTAAATGTAAGCACCATGTCAATTTCCAAACTTCTGTATCCAGCTGTATCGCATAAATAGCAATTTTAAAACGTTGTTTGCTTCTGCACCTATTTAAATTTCAATTGTTTAGAAAAGTGTTTAAAGCCAGCATTTATATCTCTAGAGTAACAGCCACGCCAAATTTCAATATTCTAGTCTTAAGAGTTTTAAATAAATCGTAATTTGAACGTTTTTAGATCATTTTTCGCTCATTTCAACAGTTTAAATTTCGAATTTTTAGAATCTGATCTTAGTGAGTGTTTACATCTTAAGAGTAACAACCACCATGCCAAATTTCAGGCTTCTAAACCAACTGTATGATATAAATCGCAATTTTAGAACTCTTTTTGCTCCTGCACCCTTTTAAATTTCGAATGTTTAGGAAACTGCTATAAGCGAACATTTGCGTCTTAAAAATAGCAGCCAATTCAAACTTTCAGTTTTTCTCTCCTTAACAATTCCATAGAAAAAAAAAAAAATCATAATTTAGAACGTTTTTAGAACGCTTTCCGCTCATTTCGTACTTTTAAATTTCGAATTGTTTAGATATCATTTTTAGCCTGCACTTACATCTTAAAAATAACCACCATGTTAAATTTCAAGTTTCTATCTCAGCAGCATCACGGAAATCATAATTTTAGAACGTTTTTTGCTTTTGCATAGTTTTAAATTTAGAATTTTGTAAAAATTGTTCTGTGCAAGCATTTACGTCTTAAACATAACAGACATGTCAAATTTCAAGTTTCTATCCCTAACAATTCTAAATAAACTGCAATTAAGACGGTTTTTAGCTCATTTCCCACCTTTAAATTTTAATGAATTTTTTTTAATGAGTTTTTACTGAATTGTTTATACTGTTCATCTGCATCTTAAAAGTAACTATTATACAAAATTTCAAGTTTTTAACCCGTATAAATCCAAATAAATCGTAATTTAAAACGATTTCAGCTCATTTCAACCTTAAAATTTCGATTTTTTCAGAAACAGTTCTTAGCCATCATTTACATTTTAAATGTAAGCACCATGTCAATTTCCAAACTTCTGTATCCAGCTGTATCGCATAAATCGCAATTTTAAAACGTTGTTTGCTTCTGCACCTATTTAAATTTCAATTTTTTAGAAAAGTGTTTAAAGCCAGCATTTATATCTCTAGAGTAACAGCTTCGCCAAATTTCAATATTCTAGTCTTAAGAGTTTAAAATAAATCGTAATTTGAACGTTTTTAGATCATTTTTCGCTCATTTCAACAGTTTAAATTTCGAATTTTTAGAATCTGATCTTAGTGAGTGTTTACATCTTAAGAGTAACAACCACCATGCCAAATTTCAGGCTTCTAAACCAACTGTATGATATAAATCGTAATTTTAGAACTCTTTTTGCTCCTGCACCCTTTTAAATTTCGAATGTTTAGGAAACTGCTATAAGCGAACATTTGCGTCTAAAAAATAGCAGCCAAGTCAAACTTTCAGTTTTTCTCTCCTTAACAATTCCATAGAAAAAAAAATCATAATTTAGAACGTTTTTAGAACGCTTTCCGCTCATTTCGTACTTTTAAATTTCGAATTTTTTAGAAACCATTCTTAAAGTGCATTTTTATCTTAAATAAAAAAGCCATGCTAAATTTCAAGTTTCTAGTCCTTTCAAGTATCACATAAACCGTAATTTAGAATGTTTTTTTATTCCTACACCCTTTTAAATTTAGATTTCTTTTAAAAAGTGCTGTGCGTGCATTCGCGTCTTAAAAATAGCAGTCATGTCAAATTTCAAGTTTCTACCCTTAACAATTCTATAGAAATAATAATTTAGAACGCTTTAAGAAAGCTTTTCCTTCATTTCAATCTTTTAAATTTCGATTTTTTAGACACTGTTCTTTTAGCGAGGATTTATATCTTATTTGTGACCGCCCTGCCGAATTTTAAGTTTCTAATCTTTGCAGAATTACAAAAACCGTAATTTAGAACCTTTTTTTCCTGCACCCTTTTAATTTTCAATAATAATAAAAAAAAAACAGTGTTGTGTGTGCATTTGCATCCTAGAAATATCAGCCATTTCAAATTTCAAGTTTCTATCCCTAACATTTCCATAGAAATCATAATTTAGAACGTTTTTAGAACACTTTTCCCTCATTTCAATCTTTTAAATTTCGATTTTTTGTTGAAGCTGTTCTTAGCGAGCATTTATATCTTATATGTGATCGCCATGCCAAATTTCAAGTTTCTAGTACTATCAGAATCACAAAAACCGTAATTTAGAACTTTTTTCTCTTGCACCCTTTTAAATTTCAATTGAAAAAAAAAAAACAGTGTTGTGTGTGCATTTGAATCTTAAAAGTAGCAGTCATGTCAAATTTCAAGTTTCTATCCTTAACAATTCCATAGAAATCGTAATTTAGAATGTTTTTAGAAAGCTTTCCCACTCATTTTACCCTTTTAAATTTCGAATTTTTTTTTAAACTGTTCATCGGGGGCATTTTTATCATAAAAGTAACCGTCATGCAAAATTTCAAGTTTCTAGTCCTTTCAGAATCTCAAAAACCGTAATTTAGAACGTTTTTTCTCCTGCACCCTTTTAAATATCGATTTAAAAACAAACAAAAAGGTGTTGTGTGTGCAGTTGCGTGTTAAAAGTAGCAGCCATGTCAAATTTCAAGTTTCTATCTTTAACAATTATATAGAAATCATAATTTAGAACGTTTTTAGAACGCTTTTCCTTCATTTCACCCTTTTCAATTTCGAATTTTTTTAGAATCTGTTCTTAGAGAGCATTTAGATCTTATAAGTAACTAGAATGCCAAATTTTAAGTTTCTAGCTCATTCAATATGACATAAATCGCAATCTTAGAACGTTTTTCGCTTCTACACCCCCCCCCCCTGAGGTTAGTGGCACCGACATAAAATATAGCCTATGTTGGAGCAGGGATTGTGACCATCAATTTGCCACCATTACTTTTGAAATCCGTTCGGTAGTTTCAGAGATTACCCCTACAAACAAAAAAACGTTACTTCTTTATAATATTAGTACAGATGGAAATTATAGTAGGCAGGCGTATTTCTGTTGAAACATGTCGAGTTAGCGAGATTACATTCCTCCTTGAAGTTAATATAGTGTTGCCAATCATATCAGTAATAAATTACGAGTTATTGCGGTAGTCGAGTTATCCACATGTCGAATTATCGCGGTTGCACCATATTTGAAAATAAACAAACAGTAGATAATAAAATTCTCTTTTCCACCTTAAAAAAAAACTTTAATTTTTAAGCACATTTCACTTATCTTTGTTGCATATTTGTAAGAAAAATGTTTGTTGAAAAACTTACTTGGAGTCTAGGGAAAAGAGAAGGCAGAAGGTACTTTTGATGGCAATAGAATCTCACTCCACCGTATGCAGTATACTGTGATCGAGATGGAACCCATAGTCCTTCCAGTGTTTCCACAAAGTTAAAGCAAGGAAATTCGTATTCAACTTCACCTTCGGTTTCACATTCGGTGCATAGCTGTAGCGCCTCTAATACCTGTAACATTTATATTACAGAAACTTTGCATAACATTAAGAAAATTTTAAATGTTTATGCAAAAGGCACTTCCTTTTCTAGCAGCTCCAGTGCCCTTTTAAAACGGCGTTGGTGCAATCCGGGCTTAAAAGGCAGGTTTGTTCCAAAATGTTATAAACAGTCAGTATAAACTAAATTTATTACTTTTTTATATATACAAGGTGATTTAAAATAAATTGAAAAAACTTAAAGTGGTGATAGAGCACACACTATAATAAAAAAGTTTTAATTGATTTCAGGGTTGGCAGGTTTTTGACATGTGTCAGTTTTTGGCGGTTTAAACTGTCACGTCAAAAACCTCTTGTCAAAAACCTTGTCAGAAACCTCAAATACTACGTTGATATGTAAAATTTCACATTAAATGTCACACATATACAACATTAGATGTAATGTTTAAAATGTTACTATTACTGCATATCAATAATAGACCGGTAGGCGGCAGCATAGACAATCACCTCATCGAGTTCACGGCTGAAATTCCAGAATTAGTTAAAACTCGATTCGCATATTAAAACGCAATCGGTCTGCCAAGTCATATCTTGGTGGAAAACACCTTAAAACCCGATTTTAGCGGTTGACTCGTAGGTTTACCATTGTGTTTTTCTGCACCCAAAGGTATGAAAACATGGAGGACTGGGAGCAGGAACACACAATGGTAACCGCTAAAATCGGGTTTTAACCCATTAAAGCCGGAATTATTTGTCTCTTTAAAATGCAAAAATTGCATTTCATACTAATTTTTCAAAGCAGCAACTTAAGTCTCCTTTTATTACGGAGTTTCTGTCATCAGATAAAGAGAATATATCTCTTAAAATATACTGGTATACAAACAGCAAAATGAATGGCAGCTATTCCGGTACCATATGGTACCAGTAGGCTTTAATGGGTTAAGGTGTTTTCCATCAAGATATGACTTGGCAGACCGATTGCGTTTTAATATGCGAATCGAGTTTTAACTCATTCTGGAATTTCAGCCGTGAACTCGATGAGGTGATTGTCTATGCTGCCGCCTCCCGGTCTATAATTAATCTCTAGTAAAGTGTTGTTGTTAAGCGTAATTTTTTAACTGGGTAAAATTTTTATTTAGAAATTTTTTGGGTAAAATTGTGCTTTTAAAAAAATGAATGATTTGAAACTGCTCACATGAGCTGCACATTTTTTCCCTTACTTAAAATTTCTTAAATGTCCCAGTAATTTAAAACAATAATGATATCACCATCTTTCTGCAGCATGGCCTAAAGAGTATAAGGAATCAGTAAAACCGCAGCTGCCAAGTGATACCTGCTGGAATAATCAACTCACTTGTCTTGAAACTTTTTTATGGAATAGGTCAATATTTCAGATCATTCTTATTTTATTCAATTGTGTTAGAGCATGAGGATTAATGAATTATTTGAATTTCCCAATTAATTAATGATTTTAATTTGTGCCGTGCAAATATTTTATACTTCAGCTATAACCCGTAGGTGTTGCATTAGATATTCTTCAACAAGATACTGCTACAATTGCTGATGCATGTCATGTTTGGCCCAGTCTTCTAAAAAAAAGTTCACTTAAGCCCCATATTGAAAATACGTGTAACAGAATGGATCAAATTATGAAACCATACCATTTTTTGGTTTAATTTTGCATCTGAACCATAAGAGTGAAGGGTTGACTGATGCACAAATTAATTCAGCTTGCACATGGAGTACAGAGAGAATCGATGGATGTTTACCTGTGCTGATTGCATACAAAGCTAAAGAATCTCCTTTGCCTTCTTATTTCAGGCTACAGGGAGAACAGTTAACCCTATGACTTGGTGGAAAGGTATTAATAGCGGTTCAACTGAGCCTGCTTCCAAACTTGTTCAACTAGCAATGCTTTTGCTATCAAGTCCTGCTAGCTCAGCATCAATTGAGGGAGTATTTTCAAACTTTATTTAGCTTCATCCCTCTAAACTCAGAAATCATTTGGGTGTAAATAAATGTGCAAAACTGGTTATATGCTACAGGATGTGGTGGATAAAATTGATCTGGATTATTAATTGCACAATGATTTCCTTCTGATTTAAAATTCTAAAAAATAAAAATATTTTATTACAATTAATAATTACAATTTTTTGTAATTATTAAATTACTATAAATTTACTAAAATAAAAGATTACATAAATCATTATGACTTATTTAATGTATACCCATTGTTGTTAAAAATTTTTAAAACACGTTACATGTTTTCGACGGTTTAAACCAG
Organism: Maratus michaelseni; assembly: GCA_963931845.1. Classification (NCBI taxonomy): domain Eukaryota; kingdom Metazoa; phylum Arthropoda; class Arachnida; order Araneae; family Salticidae; genus Maratus; species Maratus michaelseni. Next base: position 125,668,110 of record OZ007589.1, read on the forward strand.
TGTATGACAGTTTAAACCAGTTTTTGACAGTTTAAACCAGTTTTTGACGCTTGTCATGTCAAAAACCAGTTTTTGACGTCTAAAACCCAACCCTGATTGATTTATTCAGTCGAAAATATCGGTTAGTTGTTTCGAGGATTGTTGTACCGGTATTTCTGTTCATAGCTTTAACAATAATGGAGATATTTTAACGAAATTTGTAACAGACATACTTTTCTTTGTATGAACTGTAAAAATTTCATACTAGAGCTAGAATGAGACATCCTGTATTTTGAAGGCATAAATAAATAATGACATAGTTTGCTATATGGAAGTTGCTTGTTGTAGTATGGTGTGGTTTACCACAACTTAATTTTGTCCAGTCTTTTTTAAATGTCCTCGAATGTACTAAACAAGTTGCTTCTGCACATAAATATGACATAAACTGATTCAATTTGTATGCATTAAATAAACCATGTAAATATTTGTATTGGACAGTGAATAGGGTACCAGCAAGCAAGTGCTTGAGAAAATTTTCTTTCTATTGCCATTTTTCTTAATTTGGCTGTTATTTTTTTGTTTCGTAAATTTTTCACGCGCATGCGCACAGACACACACGCACATATATATTTCTAATTCAGTATTAACGCTACTTGTAGTTCCACATTTAAAAATAAAAATTTAACAACTTTAATTGAAACGGCTCTCAAAACCATTTTACGGAAAAGCTCATCAATTTAATTATCCACACAATACATAACACTTTTTGCCTTTTTGATATTTATATTACAAAAATAATGGATGTTAGTGTAATGTTGGCGCCACTCTTGGCTTCTAACATCGCTTGGCGATAAATGTAACTCAGAAGTCGTTTTGTTCTTGCTTCGTTCGGTTGTCGCCATGGGGAGCTCCGTTAAGTAAAAAAAATAAATGGTTCGTTAAGTAAACATAGTTGAATTTTTATCGATAGTAGTATAATTTACAGTCCACTTTAATGTCGTAGTCGACATCATGGTCCGTAGAGCCGGAGAATAATCAGCGATCATAGGATTATACTGCGTTTTTGTTTTTTAAAAAAAATAATCGAAAAAATGGATGTAAAAGTTTTGAATCGAAGAAGGGGCAATATAAAGGCCCAATTGACAAAATTATCAAACTTTATAGCCGATGAGGTACAAGAAATAGACTCAGTGGATATTTTAAATAAAATCGAAAACAAATTAGAAGATAAATTAAAGATGGAGTATTATAAAATTTTGAAAGATGAAGAAATCGATAAGTGTGAAGCTGAATTTGAAGAAATCGAACAAGATCTCCAAAATCTCAAGGTAAGATTTAAAAGACTTATTGAGAATTCCAAAACTAAAAATGTTGATCTAATAGATGAAAATAATGGTGTTAATAATTCAAAAAATTTAAATGTTAAACTGCCCGAAATTCCATTGCCGAAATTCGATGGTTCGCATGAAAATTGGAATAGCTTTAAGACTCAATTTAATAGTATAATTGATTCGAACGAATTGTTAACTAGTGATCAGAAACTTTTTTATTTGCAATCCTCTCTTGTGGGGACAGCGAAACAAATCCAAAGTACTGATGACACATATGAGTCATTATTTGAAGCACTTAAAAAAAGATTTGACAATAAAAGATTAATAGTTAACAGTCATATTAAATATTTACTAATGTTAGATAATATTTATACTGATTCAGCTGAAAAATTAAGAATGCTGCTTGATTGTATTTTAAAGCATGTAAGAGCTTTAAAGGTGTTAAATGTCGAAATGAACAATTTTAGTGAAAATTTATTGATTAATATTATTTTGACAAAATTGGATAGAACAACATGTAAGGAATTCGAAATGACATTAACAACGACAGATTTACCTCGATGGGACAATTTTATCGAATTCTTGCAAAATCGTGTTCAAATATTAGAAAACCTACAAGGAACACAAATAAATTCGCAAAAATTTAAAACCCAGAACAAACAAAAAACTTTTCTTCTGAAATCTAATTCATGCCTTGTTTGTAAAAAATTACATGCATTACACCAGTGCCCTGTTTTTCTAAAAATGACTCCATTTCAAAGATTTGATGAAGTAAAAAAGAATAAACTTTGTATAAATTGTTTAACTGACTCGCATCTGCTTTCGAAATGCGGTTCAAAATATAACTGTCAGCTGTGCTTTCTCAGACATAACGTATTACTTCATCAAGATAAAAATAAATCGTTTCAAAATAAAACGTCATTAAAAAGCCTCGATTCTGAAGTTGAAATATCATTGGCGCCAGACGGACGTTCTGGTAAAGAAAATGATGAATCAAATAAACAAAATTTTTCGGAAATATCTCAGAGTTGTTCATCACATAATAATGAAAGTAAAAAAGCAGTTCTTTTGTCTACGGCATATATTTATATTTATAGTCCGTTACATAAATGTTTCGTTCAAGCAAGGGTGATTCTCGACAGCGGGAGCCAAACTAACTATATTACGAAAGAGATGTCCTCCTATTTGGGCTTGAAAAAAGAAAGAATAAATGTTTCCGTTAGTAGATTAGGTGGAAATGCCTTTAATGTTAAAGGGAAAGTTAATACGATAATTCGTAATAAGAATTCTTCATTCTCTTCACTTAGCGAATTTTTTGTTGTTTCGAAAATTACTGACTGTGTACCTTCTTCAAATATTAAAATTGATAAAGCATTGTTACCAAATAGGGTATTGTTAGCTGATCCTACTTTCGACATACCGGGAAAAATTCATTTAATAATTGGGGCAGAACTCTTTTATGAGATAATAAAAGAAGGAAAAAATCGCATTTCACCAAATTTAATGTTTCAAAATTCGGTATTTGGCCTTATTGCTACTGGAACTGTTAAAATCAAGAGTTCTAATTCATATTGTGGATTAACATTTAATTATGAAATTGAGAACATTGAATCTAATCTTAAAAAATTTTGGGAAATAGAAAATATTTCACCTGACCGTTTTCTAAGTAAAGAAGAAGAATTCTGTGAATCTCATTTTCAAAAAACGTACAAAAGAGATGATACCGGAAGATTTATTGTCGAAATGCCAATTCAAATTGATCAATTAAATTAATTGGGAAATTCGAGAAATTTAGCAGAAAGGCATTTACAACAAACAGTAAAGAGATTGGAAAATAATAGTACTATGAAAAAACTTTATTGCGAATTTTTAAATGAATATGAAGCATTGGAGCATATGGAAAGAATTTCAGTCGAAGACTCGTGCCCAGTAGTTTATTACATGCCTCATCATGGCATTTTTAAACCGGATAAATCCTCTACTAAATTAAGGGTTGTCTTTAACGCCTCTGCCCCTACCACAACCGGAAAAATCTTGAATGATATTTTGCTTTCCGGTGAAGTTAAGGAAGATCTTTTTGATATTTTGTTAAGATTTCGAAAATATAAGGTTGCTTTAACTGCGGACATTAAAAAAATGTTTCGGCAGATTTTGATAGATCCTTCGCAAAGGGACCTTCTGCGCATTCTTTGGAAGGATTACGAAAATAATTCCACAATTGCCTTTAAATTGAACACGGTCACTTATGGAACTAAATGCGCCCCTTTTTTGGCCATAAGGTGCATCAAACAATTGGCTTTAGATGAGAAGGATAAATTTCCTCTTGCGGCAAAAGCTATCCTATCTGATAGCTACATGGACGACATCGTGACTGGATACCCAGACTCAGAGTCGGCAATAATCCTGAAATATCAATTAATTGACATATTTCGTTCTTGTGGAATGGCTTTGCACAAATGGAATTCAAATTTGAATGAGCTTTTAAATCATGATGAAATCGAAGATGTTTCCTTTTGCACTAAGTCTGACACTTCAGCTAAAACATTAGGTTTAGTTTGGCAATCCAATAAAGACCAACTTGTGTTTAGAGTTTCGGTGAAAGAACAAAAATCATACACCAAAAGACAGGTACTTTCTGTCATAGCAAAATTGTATGATCCCTTTGGGCTCATTGGCCCAATTATTTCCAAGGCCAAGTGTTATCTTCAAAAATTGTGGTTTTGTAAAATAGGATGGGATGAAAACATTCCGGAACCCCTTGCTAGTGATTGGTGTAACTTCGTAAGTCAACTAAAGAATATAGAAAATATAACAATTAGCCGATACATTTTAACTCCTTACACAGAAGCAATATTTGTTCTTGGTTTCGCTGACGCTTCCATAACAGCTTTTGGTGCTGCAGTTTATGTATATTGTTTACATTCATCCAACTCGACCATATCAAACCTCATTGCAAGTAAATCAAGAGTGTCACCTTTAAAGACCATTTCTGTGCCAAGACTGGAACTATGTTCCTGTTTGCTTCTTTCTCAACTTGTCGCCCAAATTCTCCCTTCCTTACAACTAGACATTCAAGGAGTAATTTTATTCTCAGACTCAACTATAGCATTGGCATGGATAAAAACCTCTGCTCATCTATTAAAAACTTTCATCGCAAATAGAGTCTCAAAGATTCAGTCTCTCACGGAACAACTTTATTGGAAACACATTCCTTCTAGTGATAATCCAGCTGATATAATATCTCGTGGAACATTTCCTCAGGAACTATCAGATATGGAACTGTGGTGGAAAGGTCCTAGACCGGGAGGCGCCAGCACAAACAATCACCTCATCGAGTTCACGGCTGAAATTCTAGAATTAGTTAAAACTCGATTCGCATATTAAAACGCAATCGGTCTGCCAACTCATATCTTGGTGGAAAACACGTGAAAACCCGATTTTAGCGGTTGACTCGTAGGTTTACCATTGTGTTTTCCTGCACCCAAAAGTATGATCACATGGAGAACTGAGTGCAGGAAAACACAATGGTAAACCTACGAGTCAACCACTAAAATCGGGTTTTCACGTGTTTTCCACCAAGATATGACTTGGCAGACCGATTGCGTTTTAATATGCGAATCGAGTTTTAACTAATTCTAGAATTTCAGCCGTGAACTCGATGAGGTGACTTCCTGTGCTGCCGCCTCCCGGTCTATCCATTATTGACTAATAATATCTTGGACTTGACAGAAAAAGAGGAAAAAACTGACTTTCCAAATGATGATGCTTATTTAAACGAACTTAAAAACTGTAATATTAAGTTGCATCTAATTAATCAGGACTTTAATAACTTTCTGAACAATTTTTGTGCCTTAAGTAACAGTTATTTTAAGTTAATTTGTATTTTAGTTTATATTTATAGATTTATTTATAATTGCAAGCACAAAGAAAGGAGTATAGGGCCTATTACAAAGGAGGAATTTTACCAAGCAAAGATTACATTAGTCAAATTGGTTCAGGTAATGTACTTCACCAGGGAAATGAAGGCGCTCAAGAAAGGTGAGAAACTAAAGGATAGTCGAGTAAGTAATTTAAATCCTTTTTTTTGATAGGGATGAAATAATTAGGGCTGGTGGTCGTTTAGATCAATCGAATTTATCTTATGATAAAAAACATCCGATTCTTTTACCCAAAGATCACAGGCTTACACTTTTAATTTTCCAGTATTTTCACTTAAAAAATTTGCATGTTGGTGCTCAAACCTTGCTTCATTTTGTGAGACAAGAATTCTGGCCTTTAAATGGCAGAAACATAGCCAGAAAAATCGTGCATAATTGCATTGTTTGTTTTAAAAACAAACTTAAAATTTCAGAACAAATCATGGCCTCGTTACCTAAAGAAAGGGTAAATATCAACCCCCCTTTTACAAATTCAGGCATTGATTTATGTGGCCCATTTTTTATAAAATACAAAAACCAACGTAAAGGAGTTTTTAGTAAAATTTATATCGCAATTTTCGTCTGTTTTGCTACTCGTGCAATTCACTTAGAAATAATAACAGATTTAACTTCTGAAGCCTTAATAGCTACCTTAAAAAGATTTGTAGCTAGGCGCGGAATTTGTGCCACCATCTTTTCCGATAATGCCTCTAATTTTGTTGGTGCGAATTCAGAATTGAAAAAATTGCATAAAATTGTAAAAAATCAATCCGAGGAATTGGCTGCTTACTTATTGACTAATTCAATTTCTTGGAAATTCCTTCCTCCTAGATCCCCTAATTTTGGTGGCTTGTGGGAGGCAGGAGTAAAATCCTTTAAGCACCATTTAAAAAGAACTATTGGAGATTTAAAACTAACTTTTGAGGAATTTTTAACTGTCGTTAATCAAATCGAAGGTATTTTAAACAGTAGGCCTCTAATACCTTTATCTTCGGATCCAAACGATTTCGAAACGTTAACGCCAGGACATTTTTTAATAGGCCGCCCTTTAAATAGCATCTGTGAACCAAACTTGACTGACCTTGCCAATAATAAACTTAGTCATTGGCAGCAAATTATAAAAATTAATCAATTAATTTGGAAAAAATGGAGTAGAGATTATTTAAATAATCTACAACAGCGAACAAAATGGTTATTTGAAAAAGAAAATATTAAAATTGGAACTATGGTTTTATTAAAGGATAGTAATTTGCCCATGTGTACTTGGTCAGTCGGTCACATTCAAGACGTTATTTATGGGAGCGATGGTAAAATTATGGTTGTGCTTGTAAAAACTCCAAATGGTATATTCAAACGAGCAATTTCTAATGTTAGTATTTTGCCCATAAATGACCGTTTATTATAATGTAAATATTTATTTTTCTTATATTCCTGTGCATTTATATTTGAAAATTTTTTGCAGTAACTTTGTATTTTAATATTATAATTGAATTGAATTGTATATTTGTATTATTGATTGAACTGAAACTTGTATTATAATTGAAGATTTATTGTTAAAAAAAAAATTAATTGTTTACAACGAAGGACATTTGTTTAAGATATGTTACTGAAATAAATATTTCAGTGGTGGCCGGTATGTTGGCGCCACTCTTGGCTTCTAACATCGCTTGGCGATAAATGTAACTCAGTTTGTTCTTGCTTCGTTCGGTTGTCTCCATGGGGAGCTCCGTTAAGTAAAAAAAATAAATGGTTCGTTAAGTAAACATAGTTGAATTTTTATCGATAGTAGTATAATTTACAGTCCACTTTAATGTCGTAGTCGACATGTAAGTAGATGTTAGATTAAGGAGGTTGGGGGCGTTGTTCGGCTCATACAAAGTGTACGTTAGGAGTGTGTAGTATGACATATTTCATGCGATTGTTAATTTATGATAATATTTTATGTTCATTTTACACACAGTCATAAACACACACACACATATAAAAAATTGGGATCTCGCACAAATTATTTTACTCTTCAATTGTTATTTACTTTTCTTTATGTACTTTTGAGCTTGTTAATATATTAGGATATGTATTCGGTCTTTCCAATTTTTAAGTATTATTTCCTGATCTCATTTGTTCGATAGTTTTTGTAATCCTTTCTTGACATATAAAAAAGTTTTGTGTGAAGTTGGGATAAAATGAGATTGAAATTAAGCTAAACTAGCTAGTCTCACGACAGGAACTTCACATTTAGCTTACAATATGGGAATCATCTCCTGGTGATGTTTCTCATGTTGTATCTCATATTACTTAGTTTCTTATCAGTTTCTTGTTGATTCCCATTTTTGTTTCTGTTCGTACTTCGTATTGATGTTGGAATTATATAAATTCAATTTCTTTACATGTAAATTATATAAATACTGAACAAATTGCTTTTTATGTTTAAAATTTTGTTATTTTGTTATGTATTTAACAAACTTTTAAATATGCAACTCACTTCTAAAATTACAATTTATGAAAATTTTTATTATTATTTTTTTGAAGATTTGTACCAGTATAATTTCACGATTTTTTTCTTTAGTCAGTTTTGTTTTTAAAGTTTATAAAATTTGGAAACAGTGTGCATTTTCTTAAATAGTAGTAAAAATGCACTGAAAACTAACTAGCAACAGATAAATAAAACAAAAAAAAATGTTTCGTTTAACCACGTGTTGACCTTTCACCTGATACTTCTTTAATGATCCGAAACGGCGCTGTCATGCTCATAGGCGTAACTAGTGGGGGGGCCGGGTGGGCCGTGCCCACCCCAGGTAGTTCCAGTGCCCACCCCAGAATTTCAAGTTCACGTGAAAATTTTATGACTGCGATATGGTCAAAATTTTAATTTTCAAATATATGAATGATTATACCAATAAATTATACTATATACTTCTGATTTGAGAACTAATGTAACGAAAACGGCGCGCACGCATATGTAAATGTGTGTGTGTGAGGTATAAAAGAAGCAACAGACAAAGAAAATCCTATTAGTCTTCTACATTCTTTGCAACAGTTATATGACACGGAGTCTATAGGGTTCCAAAAGGAACAAAGTGAAATATTATCTGAAAGCTCTAAACCTGAACGAGGGTTTTCTTTTTTGTCAGGAGGTGATGGGGAAAAAATCAGTTCCAGATGTCCAGTTCCGTATTCTTTCAACTAAGTCAAAAATATCATCTGCTGTGGTGAGAGCCGATAAGAGAGAGAAGGGGATAGTAGGGGGCACAGGTGCCCGAACGGTTTTTTCCTTACAAAATAATGACCAATTTAAAAAACAGGATGTAATTGACAAATTACTGATCAATTAATTGTCTGAGTGATGAGATACCGCAAAAGTCGTAAATGAGAACATCATCGCAGGGGGCTTTACTTTGAGGGTTAAGGTAGGGCGAATTTTTTCCAATTTGCCTGCGGCTGTAAGCGTGTGGGATTATTTCCCTTTTCCAAGTTTGCATGCGTAATTATCAGTGCTCAAATAAATTCTGTAGTTTTGACAATTTTTGTTTGTATTGCTGCATGCTGCTTCATGGATCGAGGCTCTTTGCTTCATGTTTCTGAATGTACTTTTTGTGAGTAAATTTTTCCTTATCAATCTTTGATATTCTGAATAAATAGAAGGGCTTAGTGAAATAAGATGTTACGCAACAAAAATAAAATTCTGAGACAATTTAAATGAAAGCTTTTAGTTGCAATTTTTATTTTATTTTTGTTCTTGTACCTTGTATTTAGTAAGTTAACGAGTAGTACTAAGCTCTCTCAGAAAAACTTAGCAACATTTAATTATCTAATATAAAAATTATTAATAATATTTATTTTTATTAAAATATTAACTTTTAATAAATAATATATAAGATTTTAAAGATTAATTAAAATATTGGTATTTTATCTTTACCATATGACATATTATCTCATAACACCCTCATCGAAAAAATAAACTGTATTTTGAGAAAATGTAACATAACAGGTTCTTGCTCGAACCTCTTTAATTAATGTCATTTATTATTAAAAAAAAAAAAAAAAAAAAAAAAAAAAAACCTATTTGGTAAAGACAGAAATTTATTTTTGAAATTGTCAAATTTAACCTTAAAATTTTTTTTTCAAAATTTTAGGAAAATCCTGTATGTTTGCAACTTCTAAAAATGATCGCTCGCTGTGGTGCATTTAAAATTTTCATTGATAAATCAAAAGGAGCAATAAGTTTTTTTTTTTTTTTTTTTTTTTTTTTTGCCGAGTTGCCAATTGAATAGAATTTTTTTTCTTACTGACTTACTGTTTCTTTCTGACAAATAACACTATATAACAGTAAAATTTCCCTTCTATGTCCTTAAAAATTTCTTTTCAATATTCTAATATTTATTTTAAAATAAAGGAGCTCTTATAAATTTATTTTAATTTAGAGAAGGAATTATGGAATTTAAAGTTTCATTAATTAATAATTTTTAAGATCTTCCACTTCTTAAAAAAAAAAAAAAAAAAAAAAAAAAAAAAAAAAAAAAAAAAACTGAAAGCTTTTTTTTTTGTGTGTGTGTGTGTAAAGTTTACTTGTAAAATAACTCATTGTTGTACTCATTCCTCAAAACACAAGTATTTGTGTTAAATATGGTGTACAATTTACTTTAAAGTTTATTTTTGAATACTACTTTTAAATCTTAAAATACATTAATATTAAGCCTACCGAATTTTCAGTATCTGGTTTACAGATGTCGAATATTCGCTATTGGATCAAAATCACTAATCGATGCATCTCTATAAGCAGCTTTCAAATGTGATAGAAATAATTTTGAAGAATACTTTTGTTTTCCCATGAAAAAAAGGTAAAACTTAAGCTTTTTTATTTATTTATTTTGGGCGAAAATTATTTTAGGTAAAAATGTTTTCCATGTGAGTTCTTTTTAATCAAATCTCTTTTTGCTGAATGCTGATGGAGCTAATTAAATTTAAAATCAATCCACTACTATAGAAATCATCGTAGTTTTAAAATTATAATGTACTATTAAAATTTAAGAATATATATATATTTTTTTAAACTTTAAAATACTTCTGATTTCTTTTTCTTTCTTTTTTTTAAAGATTTTATACACTATTTTATGTGATATGTCAACTTTTGAAAGGACTATTACTTATACAGTATCGAATTTAAAAATTGTGTTCTTATAAACATATTTTGCACATATTAAAAATTGAGGATTTTATGCAATAAAACAGTGGAGTATCCACTGAATTTTAATTAAACAATAACGAAAAATCATGCATCAAGCATAGATTATGTAACACTTTCCAACGCTTCCAAAATAATTTTACAAATCATACCGTTTAATAAGCTGAAAGATAACATCTAAGTAAACAATTTGGAAAACGCATAACATATTTAAAAACATAATTTCAGGAATTTCCAACATATACAATATTCGAAAAAATATCCGAATACTTTTATTCAGCTCTGTATAGGATCTATAGATTTGTATATATACTACATAGGATGCTAAATTTTAGTTCAGTTAGGAAACGCGTAACACAGTTTAAAATTCTCCTACTGGAGTTTCTGTCAATAAACGGAAATGTGTTCGCGAACTTTAGTGCTTCCCTGTATAGGATCTACAGAATTTATACACACCACGTAATAGACAAAAAGCGAGTTAAATTTAAAATCGCGTTCAGTAACTTAAAACGAACTTCCAGGAATTATTGTTAACAGACAGTAGAGAATTCTTTTGTGTGTCCCTGTAAATGAACGATGACTGTTATACACACAGTATTCTGTAGGAAGCCTCTTGTAATGCACCTTAGTGATATATATATAAATTTCAATGCGTTTAAAATAGTGAAACATTATTTAAATAAACCGCAGACGATTTTCCTCCATAGACGTAATGTAACGGAATTCTTTTGACTGTCCCTGTAAAGTAACTATAAGTGCTATGCACAGCCTATTCCATATTAAGCTTCTTGTAATGCACCTTAGAGATATATATATTTCAATGCGTTTGAAACAGTGAAACATTATTTAAATAAACCGCAAATGATTTTTCCCCATAGACCGCAATGTAACGGAATTCTTTTGAGTGTGCCTGTAAAAAAACTATATGTGCTACACACTTCCGTTGAAATAGGGAACATGCTATAGATAACGACAATAAGATATAAAAATTGCAGAGCAATCCGAGCATATTTACGGGAGTTAGAACACGGACAGACGGCCATACTGCAGACAAACCGAAGTCCTAAACACTTTTCAATTAGGTTGGAAAGTGTTAAAAACGCATCGTTTTCAGTACCGGTTTCGAAGATTAAAAAAAAAAAAACATAAGAAAAAGTAAAATGCGGTGTATGTAGAGATTGACCTCAACTATCCAATGCAAAAAATAAAATAGAAAATCATTTTAAAAATATGAAAATGCAAACTAAATATTGGATGTTTTCGCGTAAGTGAAGTACCCCCCCCCCCCACCCCAATCCCCTTAAGAGCTCATATCATTTTTACTGCAGTTAAAGGAAACATTAATTGTCTTTTGCTTATTTAAATGTATTCGTCCCTCAAAATAAAAACTAATCTTTTCCTTCCGTTCCTCAAAATATTCTTTTTTACATTCTTACATTTCTTAGAATTTTTAAACTAATTTAGAGTTTACATTAATGATTTCAAGAAAAATTTTCTCTAATTTTTTCGTTTATTTATTCTTAAAATAAATAGATTCAGTTTACTTTACCTGCATAAAATTACAGTGATCGGAAAACTTCTACATTTTAGACAGGTTTCAGTTGTATACATTTTTCAGACATGTATAAATTATATCTATATGGTATTCGTTCTATCGGAACCACAAAATTTTTCTCAAGACAGTTTTCTGTAATAGACACAATTCAACATTTTGCTGTTGGAGAAGTGGAATTCGGTAAGAATCAAAACATTCATTTAAAAAAAAAATGAATTTTGGAGAAGTGATAGTTTAAGTGCTGTGTTTAAAACCGGGACATTAAAGAGATGTATTGGGACACCCAGACATTATGCCTAAAATCGGGTCTCTCTCGGAACTTCTAGTCATCTTAAAAATTTCAATGGCACAATGAATAGCAGTGGTGCCGACTTATATGGGCCCGTGGGGCTTTAGCGTTGAGCCCGCCCAATAATTTGTTCCCCTGACCCACCTAATTCCCCTTGTTTTATTTCACTACGTATTTATTTAAATTTTTAAATCTCTGAAACAAAATTTCATTTTCTATTTGTTGGACAACAAATAAGAGTGAAATATGCCAGCCCAGGATATCGTCGGGATAGCTCAGTAGGGAGAGCGTTGGTACGGCAAACCAAAGTACCCAGGTTCGAGTCCTGGGCGTTAGTCCTGTGCCTTGGATATAGTTTACTTAGTTGAATATACTTTCCTCTGTTCATTATGAAAATTTCATTTTGTTGACGTTGGAAAATAGCATTGACATCCGTAACAGAGACATCAAGAGCACTAAATGTTCTTCAGTACACATATAATTATTAAATTTCTCTCAACAGTTCAATTTCCTATATACTTGATCAGCAGTATTGTTGTCGTATGTAAACCAAAAGGTAAATGCTAGAATCATGTGAACTTTAATGACTATGCTATAGATTTGTTTGAGAAAGAGAATGTATACGGAACATTAAAAAAAAAAAAAAAGATTCTAAAATGTATACGGCGAGTAACTTCGTATGCCCTCCACTATACCCCTTTTGATCAGTGAGTATAAGTCAGTGAGTGAACATTATCTATATTTTAGTGTCCCAATCCTGATAATTATAAAGCTCATAAATGACTGAAAAGCTTTGCTTCTTGTGTTTTTAATTTGTATTGATATTTATGATATTATACACGAGTGTTGCCTTTTAAGTTTTTACAAAAAGTTGGAAGAAAAATAATTTTTGGGAACAAACTGTTTTATTGCTTTTCAAAATATTCGCCTTTAAGTTTTATACACTTTTCCATCCCTTCAAACCAATTCTTGAAACAGTTTTTCCACTCTGAAGTTGATATCTCAGAAACATAGTTTTGGAAGGCATCAACAGCTCCTTGTGGTGATGAAAATCGCTGCCCACGCAATTCTTTGTTTGACATAAGGGAACAAGAAAAAGTCGTTAGGCGACAAATCAGGAGAATATGGGCAATGAGCCATTAATTCGATATTTTTATCCTTCAAATAATAAATTGTTTCAAGTGCTGTGTGGGAGCTGGCGTTGTCGTGGTGAATTATGATGGGTCGTTTTTTTTTTTTTTTTTTTTTTCTTGATTTCGTTGATGATTTTTGGCAAACAAATTTTTGTTTACCATTTAGCGTTAACAGTTTTTCGATTCTCTAAAGGAATGGTTGCGATATGTCATGTACGGCCGAAGAAACAAGCAATAATTTTCTTGGAAGTGCTTCGTGAACGAACAACCTTCGTAGGATTCGGTTCATCTAGAAACACCCAAACTGTGGATCGTTGTTTAGTTTCTGGCTCATACAAATATATCCAAGTTTCGTCTCCTGTAATGATGTTGTATACGGATTTTGCAGTTCCAAATTAATTTTTTTTTTAGCATTTCCTTACACCAATTTGCACGAGCCTCTTTTTGAGCTTCGGTCAAATTGTGCGGAATCTATCAGGAACAAATCTTTTTAACAGCTAAATGTTCGTGCAAAATCGAATGTATTGTAGTCTGTGATATGCCATGGGATGCTTCTATCTCACGATACGTGACATGCCGATCTTCTTCAATCATCTTGCGCACAGCATCGATGTTGTTTGGAATCACTACCGATTTTGGTCGTCCTTCACGAGATTCATCACTGACGGACGCACGACCACGACAAAATTCTGCAAACCAATTGTAAACAGTCTTTTCTGATGGTGCTTCATTACCAAAAAGTTTACGAAGCGATACTAAGCATTCTTGTCGAGTGAGGCCTTTCTTAAAATCATAAAAAATCATCCAACGGAAACCTTCATCAGTTATTTTCATTTTTATCGCTCACTTGTTTCTTTAGAACACTCACTGTAAACAAAATACGCAGACGATTTATAAGATACCACGGATTCCAAGATAAAAAAATGTGAATTTTACGAATATCCTGAAGACAAATTTCAATAGCGCCTTCTATTGGTCGTTTGTAAAAACATAAAAGGCAACCCTCGTAAATATTAACATTATTATGCAAAAGAATTCACGAATAACATAAGCAAATAATAAAACGTGCCGTGCTATTTTGCTTAAAAAAGTTGGGCCCATACAATATATTTCAAAAGTTGGTTCCATTGATCAATGGCATTCCTAAATAATAACCTTGATAATAAGTTGTTTCTAATTTTAAGTCAAAATTTTCATTAAATTAACGAGTTTGGTCTCAGTGCAGTTTTTTTTAAAAATATTCTTGCACGTTGCACGCATCAGTGGTGCAGCCAAAATTCTGCTCTATGGGGAGGAGAGGTTGAATTGTTGATAATGGTGGACGCTGGTTACTTGAATCACCGGCTAATCGAATCAGTTTAGGTAATGAAGTGATAATAATTTTTTTCCCTCGAAGAGTAGAATCAATAGTTACATTGACCATAATTCATTTCAGCAACGTTTACTATATAAGAGTTAGAAAACATAAAATGCACCAATGGAATAACAAAAAACTGTTAGATTAATATAGTGTTTGAAAAATGAAGAGGCAAACTTAAGAAATGGAAGGGAATAGTACAGCAAACAATTTTTTGTACAGAAAATCAGGAATTGATTTTTAAATCAGAAATACATAGGATTTCATTCCAAGACAATCCCGAATTCTTGTTCTTAACTTTAGTAATAATAAAGCAATTTTAGCAAAATTTCCAATAGACTTTACTTTGCTTTGTGTCAGATGTAAAATAACACGAGAAGAGGTAGAATTTATTATAATCCGCGTCCAAACAATGCCAAATTAAGTATTCCATATTTTAGGATGTAGTTGACATTAAAAGCGGTATCGTTGACTGAATTACTGTGCACTTCCAGCACTTTATTTGACATCTAATTTCGTATACAGTATACTGAAAATTTCGTTAAAATATCTTCAATATTATTAAAGTTCTCTAAAAATACTTGGATTCGACTTGACTTCCTATATCCTATATTTTTCCCTAAATAAATGGATCGCGACCTGGTTTCTTATACAAAAATCTTTAATTGTAGTGTGCTCTACCACCTTTTACAGTTTGTTCTACTTTTTTTTAAACACATTGTTTATGTGTTAAGTATGTTTGCTTTCTAAATATTATTTGTTTTTAACCTTTTTCATGATGTTGGAGAATATTTATCTATTAAATCACACAAAAATAACGCCTGCATTCAAGTCTAAACATACACACAAATATTATACACACATACAAGCTATAAATACAATAAACCCAACAAGTGTGAAAAATTAGCCAGAGCCAGGAGTCGAACCTGGGACCACAGCATACAAGACTAATGCTCTAACCACTGAGCTACCCCGGCCAATACCTGGGTCTGCAATTTATTAGTGAGAAATTGCAGACCCAGGTATTGGCCGGGGTAGCTCAGTGGTTAGAGCATGAGTCTTGTATGTTGTGGTCCTAGGTTCGATTCCTGGCTCTGGCTAATTTTTCACACTTGTTGGGTTTATTGTATTTCTAGTTTGTATGTGTATATAATGTTTTCGTGTATGAATATTTATCTATATTTAGTTTTCTGTTAGAAACACCTATTCAGAATGAAAGATAGGTTGTACCTGCCTTCGGCTGTGGAAAAAAAAGAAAATACATTATAATAACAATTTTGAAAAAAGAGGGTACTTTTTAACTTTCTCTGCCCCTCCCTGTAAGTAAGGGCGAAAGGATCTACTTATATATACATTTATTTAAATGAAATACATTATAGCTAAAACTCTAAAAGATATTCCAGTTTTTACTTCTTATCTGATTTAAACACGACTGTAATTTTGTCCACATGAAAAACAATATGTCATAATTTTGATGATATAGAGGCAGCATTATTTAAGATTTAATAAGTGTAGATCAATGTATAACTAATTTATTACTTATTAATTTCAGTTAAAGCATAATTAGCATAAGTTTGTGTGTAATTATAGTAAATTTTATAAATTCTATGAAAATGCTTCATATTTAACGCTTTTCTTTTGAAAACCTTGCTCATAGGCATGTATCTGTAAGTCAAAGTCAATAAAATTGCAATCAGTGCTTCTTTCCTCCGGGGAACGCGTGGCCTGAAGAACATTTCGAGCTACCTTACTAGCTAATAAACTACATTCTTTAAATATATAGTCCCCCCTCCCAACCCCTCAGGAACAAATTGTTCGAATGAAACACTACAATAATTTGTTCAATCAAAAACACATTTTACATTTATATCTTTATAGCACATTTTCTTAATTCTTACTTTGTCAAAGATTTTTACCTGCATCACTCACATACCTTGGTCTTAGAAATAACTGATAGCAAAAACACAAAACAAGATGCACATGCAGAGGTCTGTTTGGGCTCGGTCCTGGCCCGAAACCGAACCAACCCACGGGCCAGTCTCCGGCCTATTTTCATTCATGGCAATCGGACCGGGCCTGGCTTCCTTTTTTCCAGGCAGGGCTGAAACTGGAATTCATTCTTCCTAAAGGTCTAGACGAGTTGAAATTTTCGGGTCCTGTTTTTATCAAGCCCATATGAAAATAATTGGCCATGCCTACCCTGACCTGACCCATGCAAAAATTAGTAAAATTTCAATCGGCCCAACAATTTTTGCAAAAAAATGCATATTTTTTAAATCGTCATTGTTCTATATTAAAATTTTCAATTTTTCCTTTTTAAAGAATAGTTCATTTTCTAGGCAATAAAATTAAAGTACAATAAAGCGTGTGAAAAAGAACCTGCCCATGACAGAATCCTGTTTCAAACGGAAAAATGTATTTATCCATGCAAAATGAACATAATAATACGTGAGAAAAGAATGTAATATATTTACAACCAACAGTGTATATATGCTAAGAAGGTAACTTTCCTATAACGGATATTTCTGTTCTCCTATGCGATTCCGTCTTTGAAATTTTTACTATACTATAAGAATTTTCAGGTTTTTAAGTCTCCAAGCCATGTAATATGGATTAAAGTTATTAATAACAACTTAGTCATTTGCATACAAATCGAAATCCAGTAACAAAATAAATATCTCAGCACAAAGTGTTTTTTAAAAAAACGAAGAATGCAAACAACATGAAAAGAAAAACTAAAATAAATATTTTTGTCAGAACTCCTCGTAGAAGGCAATTTTTAACCATACCAGTGTAAAAATATGTTTTTGTTTAAATTCAGGCGAGCTGGGTAGGGATAATTACGTTTTTTGTATGAGCCGGGCCGGGCTCAGGCCGAGATTCTAGCTTTTATACTGGGTCGAGCCAATAAACTATGTGTATGGCCCAGACCGGATTCGAGTCTAACTTTTAACTTTTAACTTTTTTTTTATGTGCCAGGCCGGCTTAATATACATACATATATTTTTTACGATACGGATCGAACTTTTAACTTTTATACCCGGCTGAGGGGCAAAAAATTTTCTACAAGTCGGGTCGCGCTCGAACCTAGAAATTTCTCCGGTGCAGACCTTAACAGAAAGTCTGAAACTGAGAAAAACTTATAAACATATATTTTATGTTTTTTTTTTCTTTTTTCTCCTGTAAATTGATGTCTATTATCCTTTTGAACATGAAGCAAAGACAGAAATTCAATTTAAAAACTATCCACTGTATAATACTCAAAGCGTATGACGGTCGAAATAATCATTCTTTTACTGTAAGATGTCTGAAAAATGTAATTGCTACCCTTTTTCAAAACAAATGACAGTTTTCACTTAACCAGTGCATCTAAAATCTAATATACGCTTCCACAGTTTAAATATAATATTCGCGGTCTAATTAAATCACTTTGTTGAATATAATTTGATTCAACAAAGCTGCGAATTTCAAATAAACTAAAAAAACTTAATATTAACTTTAGTTTCGATTCATGAAAGCGTCTAATTTGCTTAACTAGTGATTCATATAAGCGGCAATTATAATATTTTTTTTAGCTCTGGAAGGGGTTTTACCCCTCCCCCCCCCCCCTTGGGCTGTACCACTGGACGCATACACACATACAAAGGACTTATGAAGTTGGGGGCCTGTGCCCACCCCACAAAATAGCCCTAGTTACGCCTATGGTCATGCTTATATTATTATTTTTTTAATGGAGATTTCCACTAGGTTTTTTATTTTAATTTCTTAAACCGATTTGTACTAACACTGTTTGAAAAAGGGCCAATCTTCCAGAAAGAGGAAGTGCCTTAAAAACTATATAATCGTCAACAAGCTTACCAAAAGCAACTCGGGTCCATCTGCTTCAGGAAATACTAACTGTACATCATCAGCTGAATAGATTCCTGTAACACGAGCTTTGTCCAGACTCTCCTGAGACAAGAGATAACCCAAAATCGTCCCACATAACCAACTTGGATCTAGGATAACTAGATCTTGGACATCACAAGACACATACACTACCTACAAGAATAAAAGCAATTGCAGGAAGGAAAATTAATATTTTTCTTTGAAAAAAAAATGCAAGAAAGTAAATCGGCACAAAACCAATAATAATAATAATAATAATAATAATAATAATAATAATAAAACGGGAATATTCGATTTATAATTTAACCCTTTCCGGCATGGTGGGTTATATTCTGTCCCACTTAATATTAATTCGCAAATGTCATAATGGCACCAGTGCTTTTCTTACAAAAATCTCCTTTTATTCTATACTGGAAGAAGAGTTTTTATTAATTTTCAAATAAATTTGTTTGGATATTCTGGTATTAATCAATAATTTACACATTTTATCAGCAGAAGTACTTCGTGTCTGAAGGGGCTAAAACTGCTTTATAATACATTCGCTGGGTTGTGGAAACTTATTGACACTTTTCTGTCACTGATTCAAAGGGACAAGAAACTTTAAATCGAGAAAACATCGATTTTTTTTTTTTTTAAATCAACCATATTAAAATTTAGTAAATTTGTAATATTCTAAACAAAACATCACTAAAAATTTCGCATTAGAAAAATATTGTGGTAAAAAAGCATTTCAGATTTCGCTATATTACGACCATAAAGAATTTTAATTTCTAAAGTCAATTAAAACGGTTATTTTGTAGCTTGCGAGCACAATTTTGCAAAAATGAGTAACCAGATTTTTATGAAATTTAAATAACTACAGTATGGAACCGTTTATCCGGTAACCGGTTAAAAATAAAACAGTTATCCAGAATGATACTTCCAACTGATTGATTTCAGAAAAAAGTGCCATACAGTGTCAGTTTGACTTGTGCATTGCTTCAAACATTGAAGAATGCATGACATAACTTGATGGCAGCATCTAGGATTTGAAATGGAAGTATATTTAGTTAGATATTGGGTGTACAGGGTGATTATAAAAAACTATCCCGACATTTGGGCCCCTAACTATCATACCATTCACAGAAACTGAATGACATTTTGGCAAAAGGTATTTTGAGGTATGCGCTCAAGAATGATATGGAAAACAACAGTGTCACTCAAACTGTTACGGTTACAGTGAGAAAATTTCAAAAAAATCAAATGGCAACACCCAGTTTTTTGTATTGGAATGTGATCTTTATTGTGAAAAACCCTAAATAGCGTTGGAATGGAAACTGTAGCATGAAAATCACCGGCGGTAGATAGGCTAAAAGTGAGGACAACCAATAAGGACAGAGAAGCAGCATAAAATAAAGCATTTTATTGTGTTTCACAAATTTTCCACATGATCTCTTTCACACACGATGACACTTTGCATGCGGCTGATGGTGGATAGCACTACAGCACGTATCATGGCAATAGGAATCTCTTGAATTGCAGTTCTGATGGCATCTTTCAAATCAGATGCAGTTTGAGGACGAAACTGATACACTTTGGATTTCAGATATCCCCACATCCAGAAATCCATTGGTGTCAGATCAGGAGACCTTGGTGGCCACGGAAACGGGAAATGACGGGAGATAACTCTGTTACCAAACTGTTGAGTTAAGAAACGTTTGACTGAAGACCCGACATGTGGAGGAGCGCCATCTCGCATCCACACAACTTCAGATAGAGCATTTTGCCGTTGCGATGCGGGAATCGCGTATTGAGTTAACATGTTCAGGTAGCAAGCACTCGTTACTGTACACGTTTGCAGATCACCGGCAGTAACCTCTTCAAAAAATTAAGGGCCGAGGATGAACGACTCGTTATACCACACCACACAGTCACTTTTTCCTCGTGTAATGGACGTGCATGCACATCATGTGGGTTATTCTCTGCCCAGTGCACACAATTTTTCGAATTCACGTTACCAGTTAACGAGAAATGCGCCTCACCTGTCCACAGAATGCGTAAAGGGCAGCTGCTATCTTCATCGTACCGGATAAGGAATTGATTTGCAAAATCCAGCCGTAAATGATAGTCTCCCGCTTCCAACATTTGGACACGCTGGAATCGATACGGAAACATGTTTAGAACAGAACGCAGAATCTTGCGTACAGTTGAATTCGGCAGATGCAGAACACGTGAAACACCGCGTGCAGTTGCGGGACGAACTGTGCTTATCGTCTGATGGACTTCTGCAACAGCTTCCACAGGAACGGAAGGTCGTCCAGACCGAGGTCTATTCTTCAAATTTATGGGTTCTTATATGGGTTCTTATTATGGGGGGGGGGGGTTCTTCAAATTTATGAATCAAGTCCCGTACAGCTTTGACAGAGCACGGGCCTCACCGTAATCCATGGTTTCTGAGGTAAACACGCAATGTCTCTGCGGCATTTTGTCCATTCAGGTAATACATCTTTTCGATTTCCCCACGTTCTTTCCCTGAAAGCGGCATATTGTTCGGAATGGCAGAAAGGAACATACGCGGCTCGCATTTCGCAGTGCCTTTTCTTTCACCTAGCGTGACGCCGTCAGTCATGACTGTGTCTTACGTAGAACCCGAAATTTGCGTATCTTGGTTTCTTCTTCTTGTTTTGTGGAGAACTAATCAGGCTGGGATATCAGCCAAAGAAAGGGTGTGACGTGTGACATAAATGAAACGAAAATTAATGCTCTGGTACACGACAAAGTCCTTTCTACTTTTCCCTTGCCTAGTTCCGGTGATTTTCATGTTACAGTTGCCGTTCCAACGCTATTTAGGGTTTTTCACAATGGAGATCACATTCCAATACAAAAAACTGGGTGTTGCCATTTGATTTTTTCGAAATTTTCTCACTGTAACCGTAACTGTTTGAGTGACACTGTTGTTTGCCATATCATTCTTGAGCGCATACCTCAAAATACCTTTTGCCAAAATTTCATTCAGTTTCTGTGAATGGTATGATAGTTAAGGGCCCAAATGTCGGGATAGTTTTTTTATAATCACCTTGTATTTGTTTTTATGCAGAGGAAACAGAGGATGTTTTGTTTCCAAGGTATTCTCATGTATTAAGTTCTTTGAAAATCGAATTTTTTTTTTATCTGATTCTTAATATTTACTTAGTAATCTAGTAATTTTAAATAAGAAATTCTACATACATTCTACAAATATGATCAAATGGATGTTGCATTAATGCCCAACCGGTTATCCGGAATACATCTGGCCAGAACCATTCTGGATAAATGATTCTGTACTGTAAATGCACATGAAGTGACGTAAACTTCGATTATTCAATTAGTATTCTTAAAACACATGTTCCTTTTAAAATGAATTGGTTTCTTGATTTTCTGAATACGAGACGAATCGACTTTTATGAAATATTAACTTTTCATTAACGAAGGAATGCAAGTTTTGTTTGATATCAGATAATTTTAATTAGACATTATTCACCTAGTATAAAATGTAATGTATTAAAAAATGGTAGCTGATATGACTGAGTTATGTAAATGTTATCCTGTGGGCAGGACATGAATTCTTAGATTCTATATTTATAACTTAAAATTAATAAAAGTTAAATACAGGGTGGGCACAAATTAGTTGGGCATTTTTGTAACTGAATAATTTGCGAAGTTAATTGTAAGTTGTAAGTTTGCGGACACTTCTTATCCCAATACGAAAATTCCGGTTTACACTAGGTGAAGAGTTATTATTCTATGGTTACCACGATCACCAGTTATTTTCATTGATTTCAGTGTATTATTGAAGATCAGGTTTACAGTACACTGCTACGGAAATCCATTTGTGAATTGAAATCACGAATCAGGACAGCACTTGGTTTGATCGACGTGAAGATGTTCACAAACAAAAGGGAAGCAATTATTTACAAAAGAGACATTTGCACAATATATAAGGAACAATATAGTAACGAAGGGCAGCCACATCGAACATTTATCAAAAAAGTAAACTTTGTGAGTTTCTGTATCTTATAATAATTTGTACTTTCATGTTTGGCTGTTTGCGCATTATAAACCATTCTTTTTGCCTAAATAATTTGTGTCCCACCCGTTATATTTAATATCTCAAAATTCAAAGGAGCATGGTTGTTCAAATATTCCTTCAAAGTTTTAGACAAGTAGGATTAATAACAAGATTTACAATTTACGCTAACTTTTGACATTTTAAAAGTATCTGACCCATTAAGCGCAGGTTGTTTTTGCGTCATTTAATGCACATTAAGACTAATTAGGTTGAAACCTCCAATTTAAAGTAGATTCCGAACCATAATGAATATCCCAATCCCGAAGCAACATTTGAACTTTGAACTAGTAACTAGTAACAACCACTACACAGCATTAGTGTCGGACAATTCAAGAATAGATGCGATTACAGCTTTGAGAGCAATACAGTTTGTGCAGGTTGATAAACACTTTATTATTTTGGCCTACTACTCTTCCTTCACGCACTTAATTGACAAAACAATTGCTCCTCTGAATTGTTTCTCTCATAACATCTGATTACATTTTAAAGAAATGACATCCCGTGTCCCAGCCTTCACTGTCATAAGTAGTAGAACATGCACTAAACTTCATAAAAAACAAACCTGATTGAGCCGATTGTGGTGCTTACACGTTGACGTTCTGCTTTACTCAACGAAGAGTGATATAAATTTCTAGTAGAGACCAACACGAAGTAGTTCAACGAAGAGAACGCTGTGTTAAAATTAGGCGCAGTTCTGCCCAAGCTGATTTGTTTATACATTAAAAATGGATATACATTCTACTTCACCCGACGAAGAGAGCTGTAAATTTATCGCTTTCAAAATTGTAATTATATCATTTACATTTTTTTTTGCCTTGTAGTATCAAGAAGTATTTATGTAGTATTCATATTATTTCATGTATTCCCATCCCCATTTGATGTTGAGTTCTCAAGCAAACAGTGGTATGACTAATTTTCACAATCACCCAAGGAGAAATTTTATTTGTTTCATTGTAGTTTTACACAATAATAAGTATGAAATTTTAGAATACCTTTATGTAGATGAAAGTGCATACCTCACCCATTATTTGTAATTGTTGTATAAGCTCTTTCATGTGTTCTTCTCCTGCTAAGGGATTCACATCAGCATGAACCAAATAGATGAAGTCCTTCCACGACAAAGCCGGAAAAGAACTCTTCGTTTTCTTCCAGGAATTCAGCTGGGCACAGACAGCCTCCAAAAATCCAGTACTTTTTGGAAGACCCTAAAGATAACGATTTCCTACAAGAATTAATTAAAGGTCATAAAAATAACTTACATTGGAATTAGAGCCCTGCATCGGTTCGAGTAATCAGATTTTACCCCTTAGCCAATCCGGCCGCTTTTCGGGTCGGGGTCGGATTAAAACTCTTTTTTTTGCGGGTTGGGTTGACTTTAGTTGTTTCGGGTTCTGACTTTTGCGGCCGATTAAACAAATATATATAATACAGACATAATTGGAGACTATTTTTCCATAATTGTATTAAAATATGGATTAATTTTCATCTATTTCGGGTTTGTTTACGGGTTTAAGTATTTCGGATTCAGGTCAAAGTGTGTCGGGTTCGGCACGGGGTTTGGCTTGGATTTCGGGCGACGAATTTCTTTTTCTCGGGGAGTTGACTTGAAATGGAATTTTTGGGTTCAGGTTGGGTATAACACGACCATCGCAGGACTCTAATTGGAATCAATTATTGAACAGAAATTTTACATTTACTCTTGTATTTTATTTCACATTTTCTCCACACATTGTAGTATCTAAAAATTTAGAAGCAAATAAATCCCACCGATCAACAAAAGTTTAGTAACATCGATGGCCAAAAACTTCAAAAATATTGATTTTGGGATTTTTTTTAATATTTTGAATTTTCTATTTTTTCCCTTTCTAACGATATATTACTTTTGTTTCTTGACAACGGGAAATTCAAAAATTTTAAGCAATTAATTCCATTTGTTTACATTTGGCTATACTCCTTGACCACTCCACTTGATGACTCCACTTTAAACTCAATTTTCTCAAAATGTTAATTTTTGAACTTCGATGTACCTTTTATTAAAAACTACTATAGGTTAGAGTATTTGTAATTTTTCCTAAATATTCTACACATACTTTTTGATATGAAATGGACTATTGTAGTTAACATGTAAATTCTTAAAAAAAAAAAAAAATCTTCGAAAATAGGCATGTTTTTAGGGTTTAGTTCATCTCACGAAACCCTATTACTCCCGCTTCGTTGTCTGTCCGTCACAGAGCCATTCTCAGAAACTATATGACTTACAGAGTTGAAACTTTGTATATATATAGCTGAATACCAGCTATGAAGCTCAAAGTATTAAAATTTGAAAAAATCATATTATTTTAATAAACAGAGATAAAAAACCAAAATTCTAACAGCCTTTTCCTATTAAATTTAAACATTTTTCGGTATAGCAGTTGCCAAAAATTAAAAATCCACAATGAAATTCTTTCTACAATAATTCATTTTCTATTGAATGATTTCCACGTGAAAAATGAAAATGAAATAAAAAGTTTCACCAATTGAAAAAAAGATTAATATGAAATAAAAATGATTGACGTCATAGTGGTAATAAAACGGAAATTTTCAAAGATTTCTCAAAAATACAAGGAGTATGAGTATGTGTATGTACAGAAAGCAGATTAATATTACGTCATTAGAGAATTAAACAGAAAATCTGACGTCATAATGGAAGTTTAACGAATTTTTCAAATGTTTGAGAATAATACAAAGCGAGTATCAATATGAGTAATAGAGAATAATAAATATATGAGTTTGAGAAACATATTGAATCATGATAAAAATCAGATTATGGAAATATTCGCATATTTTAACATTTTGAAGGTATACAACATGTTTAATTTTGAAATGATGTTTTCAAGTATCGCATTTATTCCGCATGACAGATATTATTATGCCAGAGTATAATAGCGAGCTGGTTTAGATATTCGAAAAAATGAAAAAAATAGACCGTTATAAAAAACATGACTTTTTTTTTTTTTTTTTTTTTTTGTTGCTAAATGAAATTTATTTGAATTTATTAAAGAAAGGATAAAGTGTTTTGAAAGGAATATTAAACGAAACCCTTTGAGCGATCTTCGATCACACTTACCCACTTGTTTGCTATTTAATACTGGTTTTTATTTCAGATAAAAAAAAAAAAAACTGAAAAATATCTTTGCATAAGTTCGACTGTATTTTATTGCGGATTATTTATTTCATTTTAATAAACGGTATGTATCGATCAAGCATTTGCTTACTTTTTAAAGTTATTCCCCATAATATCAGCAATATTTATATAAATATGTCTGTATATATTACATTTGCGGCGGACAGCATCTCCAGTTTTTCGTGAGCCTCCTTGTAGCATGTAATAGATAAAATCAGCATGTATGAATATGAAATTGTTAAAAATAGTGATTATCATTATTAAAAATTGTTATTTAGCGGGTATATTTTTCATATATGGTAAATTGCAGGTAAGAGTGACGCTTACCCTATTACACTCCTGCTATAGTTACTGATAAGAACAATTATTGCGATGATGCAACAAATGCTAAAAGCGGCCAAAACCAAGTATTACATCACTTATAAGACGTTAACATTTATTTTCTCAGGAAGCAATGAATTAACTATTGTGTTAAGGTATTTACAAGAATTACAATACTCAGTCACTGTCATCTTTTCATATTCGTAACGTTAGCAATAAAAGTTACATCACTCGACAATTGCTGTTTCGCTAAACTTATAACAGCAAGACTCATTCGAACAATTTTGTTCATCTATTACATAAAAAAAAAATAAAAGCAAAATTAATACAAGTAGTTATAAAGTATCAAGTCATCTGAATTTTTGTTGTCTAAAACATCGTGGTTATATGATCTGATCTTATGACACAATTTAGTCTGTCCGATGTGTGGAATATAGGGTGATTAGGAACTTCTGGCCAAAACTTTAAGGGATGATAGAACACGCCAAGACAAGCTCAAATCACCTTACAATGCATGGTCTTAACTCAAGAAGTGAAGCACTAAGCGCTTCTGATTGTGGAGAGATCCATGTTTTCTACACATTATCTAACAAATGATTGCTGACATTACTTACACAGAATAGTGTTACTAACTAAGATGGTAATATGGATGAAAATTAGAAGAATAAATAAAGAAATTACAAAGTAAGTAGCTCAAGAGTGTGTGTGTGTGGGGGGGGGGCTGTATCTTAAATTGGACCAAATTTCCTTCAGAGAAATTGAGGGTAAATCAGAACTCATGGGCAAAACTTTAAGGGGTGATAGAACACATCTAAACAAGTTGTTTTCGCCATGCAATGCATGGGCGTATCGCAAGTGGCGAACTGCTTAGATGGCGCTGTCATGAAACACACAAAGTGCTGGTTTTTCACATACATCGCCATTTCTATCGTGGATTGCAAAAAGGATGTCTGGTTTTACTAATGTTTACTTTGGTTTTACTAATCTGGAAAAGGCAGACGGACATATATCTCATGCATAGTTTTGCGGTTGTGAGTACTCTGGAAGTCGTAACTGTGTAGTAAACAAAGGTCTCTCCACAATCAGAAGGCGCAGTGTAGCGCTTCACTGCTTGAGTTACGATCATGCATTGTATGGTGTTTTGATCTTTTCTAGGCGTGTTCGTTCTATCACCCCTTAAAGTTTTGCCAGGAGTTTCGAACTATCCTTTGTGTATGTCTCGTTCATGAAAATAGAATAAGGATCAGATTATTTATTAAAAAAACCAAAAAAAAAAAAACCTCGTGTCTGTAAGTAAAGTTGAGAGTAACGTTTAGTTTTTCAACGCCACAATCAATAGGAAAAATTGCAAAACAAAATGTGAAAAAAGTTATAACAGAAGATTGCAACAAAATGATGCAACTCATCTACTGAGAAACAGAATTCAAATGAAATATAGAAAAAAAAACATCTGTTTTTATTCATCTGTTTTATTGGGTGTCATGACATTATCTATTAAACTATTTATATTTTTACAATGTCGAATTTTTTTTGAACGAATATTGACTCTTTTTATTCTGCTTGTGCCACAAACTACTAAAATTTAAATAGATGCCTTCTTTCATCGGAAAATTTTAACATACTAAATTCCGATAACATACTAACTATGAATTCGGATTTTGAGTCGAGCTAAGATAAAAAGTAAATTGTATTTGAATGTAACCTGGGGATTCTTTTAAGATAAACTAAAAACTCTGTTCTCAGCAAAGCACCAAACTTTCATTTTTAGGAAATGATCAACCCACTGCATTTTTTTTTCATAAATTTGATTTTACAAAATCTAATCATTTGTACATATAGATTGTTTTATACTAAACAACATTCTACAATGTTTATATTATTTTGCCTTGTAATTTTCCGATGGTAACAGAGGTGATGTGTCACCCCAATCCCAGTAACCTAACTAAGATGCCATGAATCATGTAAGCAGCGGAAGGTGAAAACACTCGTTGATTTTGAACAGATTTCTATAAAATTATCATTGACCTTAGAATGAATGAAAATCTGCAAATAAACATGTGAGTGTGAAAGTGATAAAACATTTGTTTTTGCTTCTACAATCCCAGAGAAAATAAAGGGCAACGAAAATTTCGACAGTATTAGACAAATATTAGAAACACAGGTGAAAAAACAAATAATTCAAATGAAAAACTGTTGCATTGCTACATAAACATACAAATTTTATGAAATAACATTATACTTGCTTGAGTAACTTTATCTTTATTGTAAGCTACATAGTTCTTTAATGTTTTCATGGCTGGCGATCCAACTACATGAGTATCTAAAATAAAGACGGAATCATGAAGCTCGAACAAGTGGCCAAATTTCTGTCGAGCAGCCTTCAATACTGAAGAGGCCTCACTACTCACATATTCGCCGGTTGTTGCTACTCTGTGACAAGAAGCTGTATCGGCATGAGTAGCAACCAGTGCTACCCGAGCAGCTTTGCCACTCTTACCACAATATCCTGGAAAAGAATGCATATTAAATTTATATTCAAATTCTAAGTGGATATTTTCTGTCTCATTCATATAGACATTTTTAATCTTAGGCGCATGATGTTACCAGGTGTTCTTATTCAGAAAGTATGAAACCGAATAGCGTTTTCCATTTTCCGATAAAGGCAAACGGTCTTTCATAAAATATTGTCGAAATTGGCGTTTTAAAACCGAATTTCTAAATATGCGAAATCCGGAGAAAGGTCGCCACGAGACATCAGTTGCTTATAACTCAAGATATAATACATATTGTATCTAAAAAATGAAAAACGCTATTCTATTTCAAATCACTTCAATAGCCATGCCTGTCATTTTCATGCTTAATCTATACTAATAAAAGAAAGTTTCGCTCTGTGTGTGTGCCTGTCTGTGTGTGTGTCTGTCTGTGTGTGTGTGTGTCTGTTGGCGATGGCTAGCAAAATCTAGCCCACCTAGAAGTCTGGAAATTTAGGTGTGGATAGTCCAAGGTCTGTCCATGTGCACCTGAGCCTCAGAAGTTTAATATTTCAATTATTTACTTAAATATTAATTAATATTCACAAAGAACTCTCATCAAAAATACGCTTTTATTCTCTTCGGTTGGTTGGTTCACAAGTTGGTTGCATCGATTCTTCACAGAAGTAATTAAATAAACCAGAGTAGCGATGCATAAATAAGGATTTCTAACTAAATAGTGTCAATATGGATTGAAGTTACCAGCGTAGAGGAGCCATGCTGATGTCGCGCCACCTGTACATGACAAATTACACATACGTCCCACTGATTGAAATATTTTACAGGCACATTTTTCTTCATGACAATTAGTCTGGTTTAAGTTTTTTTTTTTTTTTTACATGACATTTATTATTATGATGGAGATTGTTAATACAGAAAACTTTATTTAAAATATTCTTTTTTATATTTGCGGGAATGAAGAGGGG
The DNA here is from genome assembly GCA_963931845.1 of Maratus michaelseni. Lineage (NCBI taxonomy): Eukaryota > Metazoa > Arthropoda > Arachnida > Araneae > Salticidae > Maratus > Maratus michaelseni. The sequence goes on from OZ007589.1 coordinate 125,697,772, forward strand.
CAAGGGTCTAATTACATTTAAGCTTCAAGGTGTATTTCTAGAAAGCAGTTACAAGAATTTCCGAAAAATACTGTAAGCCAAATTTCAAATTAAGTTCCTAGCTTAACCAAATGAATCAATCATTAAAGATGTATTGTGATCCTCCTAATTAGTTATTTGCTGAAGGCCACTTGAACAACCCCCACACCCCTCCCGGTCCGTCCTTCAAGGTTTTATCTCTAACTCTGCTCCGTTTCCATATCTCAGCAACTATCTTTTTGATTTCAACGCAAGTGATTTCAAACATTATAATTAATCTAATAGTCACCCTTTATAACATTAAACTAAATTTATGAGTAGCGGTTACCACTATTTACGAATAACAGTTTAAGCCAAATTTGTAATTAAATTCAAAGCTTAAGGAAACGAACGAATTTTGAAAGATGCATAGTTGTCCTCCTAATTAGTCATTTGCTGAAGGGCACTTGAACATCCCCCCCCCCCCGGGACCACCTTCAAGGTTTTTTTTCCATATCTCAGCAACTATTTTTCCGATTTCAACGCAAGTGGTTCCAAACATTATAATTAACTTAATAGTCACTCTTTATAACATTAAACTAAATTTATGAGTACCGGTTACCACTATTTCCGAATAATAGTTTAAGCCAAATTTGTAATTACGTTCCTAAGCTTAAGCAAACGAACGAATTTTGAAAGATGCATAGTGCTCCTCTTAATTAGTCATTTGCTGAAGGGTACTTGAACAACCCTCCTCCTCCCTGCCCCTCCTTCAAGGTTTTTCTCTAACTATGCCCCGTTTCTATATATCAGCAACTATCTTTCCGAATAAGCAGAATTTTGAAAAAATATTTTCATACTTGCTGCTGCTGAAAATTTGAGAGTCAGATTTCAGAAATTTTAAATTATAAATTTAGTTTTATACCAAAGATTATATAACGATGCTCGTCTATGGTTGTACGCCGTGTTCTCGCTGATTTTTGACCAATCTTAGCAATTTGGCTAATCAGAAATAAAAATATTAGCCAAGGGGAAAAAATGTTAGCTAACTAGATTCGTTGTGAAACACTGAAAATTATCTTTAATCCCTTAATGTACCCATTTTTTCAATATGTTTTAAAATAACATTCAACCTTTCATCCCTTCAAGGTCTTTAAAATGACTACAAAGTTGCTTGAGAACTAAACGCTGAATTTCCCGCGTTAGGCTGACTACGTGGTCAGGACATATGTCACATATACGTGGACATATCCCACGGTCAAGAAAACAGGGTTGGGCACTGTAGACCAGGATCATTAATGAATTGTAGCGCTGCAGGGTTTTTTTTTTTTTCTAAAATAACCTAAATTTGATAGCTGCTTATAGATCAGTTATTGATCTAAATTCAACTATCCACTACAGAAACTATTAAAAACTAGTCGTTGGGGCCACCGTAATACTTCCCATCATGGATATGCATAATATAAAATATGAAAATAAAACAAGTGTAAACTTATAAAATGCATTGCAATTCAAATAAAATCATGGCTTGATATAAGCAGCATAAACTTTAAATGCTCTATTACTGAATTGCGAAAGAGAAACATCCTTATAACTCTAAAAATGATAATCATGTTAACTAACAGTTTACTGCTTCGGATTAAGCGTCTCTTTTCCAATTAAAATATATCTTTGAATTGAAATTTGATGAAATACAGGGTCATGAAAAATCGAAGAGTGTGGAAAATAGGATTATAAATATCTCGGCAACTAATTATCCGATCGACTTCATTATTTATGCAAAATTTATGTTTTTTATTGTCTTTTATATTCACTCATTAAAAAAAAATCAATTTCGAAAAATTTTATATACCTTTTATCAGAACGAATATTTCGAGAGTCCGAACAAAATAGCTCCGGATAATCGAGATTACTGAAATTCAATAAGCTTCTTCTCATTATTACATACTAAGTACATACCAAATTTCAAGTCTCTATCTCAATTTGTTCGGGGGATAGAGCGTTTAAAGACACACACACAAACGGACGGCAATTTTTTTTTTTTTTTTTAAATATGTTTTTCGGAATCTCCAGTGTCTGAAACGTGTGAATCCGTCATTTTTTTTTTTTTTTTTTTTTTTTTTTTAAACGATTACAAGACTTACTATATGCTACATATGATGGGTAAGTAATAAGTACATTGTAAATGTCTCGCGCAATCAAGAAAAAAAAAATACCAAACCCGATATAACTCATTAAAATGCTATGAAATAAAACTTTCCAACCCAAGTTAATTCAGGATTTTACGATACTACTTTCAATGAAGTCTGAAAAATTCTAAATAAAAACAAAAAATTTCACGTTTAAAACAACTTTATTTTTCTAGGATTCTTCGGCTTTTTATTGAAGCCCAATACTTCTAAAGCAGTCTCAAAATTGTACTGTTGCCTATTTGGGCCCACTAAGACCATACTGAAATGACATTACTAACATTTCTTAAATATATTCGCTTTCTCAATTTAGTATTTGTTACGTTCATTACATTGAAGCATCTCTCACAGTCCAGTGAATGTAGATTTATTTATATTATTGAATGTAGAGATTGTGGAGATTGTAGCAAAGTGTAGCATGTTGCATGTTATAGGATGAAGTTGCTGCAGGTTGTTCCTTCGAAGGAAATATATCTCCTAAATTCATGATTCTGCAACGAGAACTCAAGTCATGCGAATAAGAGCGTCAACTGTACTGATACACACTGATACACACACACACACACACTCACACACACACACACACACACACACACACACACACACACACACACACACACACACGCGCGCCCAAAAGAGCAAAAATTGAGCACTCGTAATTTGGCGAGTCTAAATCGTTTATTATCGTTCAGTTGCTCGCAAAATGAAGCATTTTGTCGCTATTTGGCGCAATGGCAAAGCGGCAGCGAGAACTCTGGTGGTAAGTCTGATAGTGATAATAATGAGTGAATAAACTATAATTGGAGATGACAGTTAGAAGATTTAGATTTTCTTTTATCTTCAGATGGTGATTATAATAACAGACGACTATAGTTTCGGGAGCAATGAATTAGCAGTTCTCCTCATCAAGTAACACAGAGAGTAGTTAACTCAACAAGGGCAAAATGCTTTTAGCAAAGAAACAATTCCAGTGGTATAAATACGGGAAAAAATTGGAAAGAAGGTAAACGCAAGCTATAAAGCTCTCAAGAAGGACTCATAGATTAAATATAATATATAGTAAACTGTTACTCTATGGAAGGATCGAGGATTCTAGAAAGAATCTCTGGGAGGAAAGACAAAGTTACCCCATGCAATACATTTGCAAGGGAATATAAAAGATGTACCAAAAATGATCTAAAACACTGGTCCAGATTGAAATATTGGAGACAAATGAGTTAAGATGCAGTTAAAAAACTGGCAAACAATAAAGGAACACGATAATAATAGTTATTGAAATAAAGAAAAAATATTATTGAAAGAAAAATAATACAGAGATAGAGAAAATTATATATTAGATAGACCATTCTAAATTATTAAAGAACTAAGCAAATAACACACGACATAGTCGTGTGTTATTAATCAACATCTGGAAGAAAAAAAATATCTACATCCCTCTAAGTGATAATGTTGTCTTCAGTCCTGACATGGAAATTATCCGTATTATGATTCATTTTTCTTTTTTTACCCTACACGCAGCATGTTCCTTTTTGTGGAACTTGAATCAGTAAATCCAACCAACCAACCAATCGGTCATGGTAGAATTTTATTGAAAGTAAAGAACAGTAGAACATTAGAAGCCATAGATTTCATAGTTTAGCAAATCCACTCGGCCTGACTCTTTGAAAGCAGTGTATAACAGGAAATAAGAGAAATGTCAAATTGGCCTCAGGCATAAATCTTATTTTAAAAGAATATTTCCCAGAATCTATTTGACTACCATATTAAAACTTAGTGGCTCATTTAAAGCATTTATATTGCTATTTTTATTGCAATTATGTATCACTGAAATTGAAATACAGGGTTGCAGAAAAATATGTTACCCATTTCAGAAAGTATGGTGTGCGTTTTGCACCCGCGAATCAAACGAAATTTAAACTACAAATACTAATTCAAATAATGCACTAGTCATATAAAAATGTTGTAGTGCAAAAATTCCCCAATAAAGGTATCTGTGTCAGCTCTGAAAAAAAGTATTAATCACCATGTTTTGAATATTTACCCAGACTCAATGCACTCGGCGAAAAGAAACAAAACATATATGAAGTGGATAAATTAGTTCTATGTCTAATTAAGTTTATGTCACGTCTGCTATAGAATTAAAATCTTCTAGTGAATGTAGTTGAAAGGAAAAACCTAATTAATTTATTAACATAAGTACAATTATCACTGCATAAAATTCATTACTAATAATAATTTTAAAAGATTACGTAAGATGGTATTGAGTTATCAGTTGAAAAAATATTAAAAAAGTATTAATAAACAAAATATCTGTCAGTTTTAAGAAACTAACCTAGGGGTTCCTGAGGAGCTATTCTAGACTGCAGAAATGACAACCAGAAATACACTTGCTGTACTTGTATGTCGTAAACATCAGTTAGACTAAAGAAAATAAAGTGTAAACAGTTTGTATTACCGATGAAATTGTCGTACAAAACGTAATAAGGTTCATGTCCTGAAAATTCCCATACACTGATGTCTCCAATTCCTGCAACAGAAATAGATGGATGTTTAAAAAAACAAAATAAACCTCAGAATAATAGAAAAATCTGTTCAAGTTTTAATAATGTTTAGCGAAAGGTAAATGGACTAAGTTAAAACACATCACGTTATTCTACAGTCAATTCATTTACATATCAAAGTAAAGTATTCAAACATATTTTGGTACTCAAATTTTACAATAGGAATACTAACGCAAGTGGAACTTTTAAAGTTAAACCGTCCTCAAAGCTAAAAAATGTTTGCAATAATGATAATAATAATAACATTAATTTAAGGGCTTTGGCACACCTAATGAACCAGTGTTGCTAAATTGGGGGAATTTTTTTAGTTCAAAATAGCTATCAGCTTTACCGACAAGTAATCTTCGCTTCATTTAATCACGGAATGTCTATCATTAAATAAAGCGAGGATTACTATTCTTAAATACTGGGAAATATTTTGAATAAAAAATTCCTGAAGATGGCAAAACTGTAATAAGTCTTTCTGAAAACACCTATATCAGCAAACATATAACATTCACTAGATTAATTTTAACACAATTATTTCAAATTGGTAAAGAAATCATAAAAGTTGTAATTTTCAAACTGGACGAAAAATGTCCGGGCCAGGATTCGAACCTGAGATCTCTTGGCTGAAGCCGCCACGCTCTACCAACTGAGCTATCCCGGTCGAATCTGGAGGGCATAATTCATCCAGTTAACCTTATTGATAGAGCGTGGCGGGTTCGAATCCCAGGTTCGAATCCTGGCCCGGACATTTTTCGTCCAGTTGGAAAATTACAACTTGTAAAATAACATTCACCTGGAAAAAAAGTGATTACGAAAGATAGTATTTTTTTAAAGAAGTGGCGGAGTTATTTATCTGGTTAGTTTTAAGAATGCACCAGCATTTAGAACGCTGCGATTCAATTTGATTTTGAAATGTAGAGTCAAAATACACTCACCCGATATATTGACTTGCTGGACATCTATTCCTCGAGTGTAAGTTTCTAAATTGGTTTCAAAATTTAGCTGCGGTTCTTCGGGACCGGGACTGTTGAGTTCGATGCTGGATTTATTGGCGTGATCATCTGAAAAATTATTTTTTCTATGAAATACCAAATTTTAAGCTACTCTTACTACATTCAATAACAAAGTAAGTAAACGTGAAACTTTGAATATATGACCGAAACTCATTAAGGTTCTATATTGGCAAAGAAATATGGTGATATATTTCTTGCCAAAATTGGCGCAGTATTGGGAAAATGTAAGCACCTCAATGTTGGAGCCATATTTCATGCGAAAATTGCTACTGTTGGCCAGTATTGTTTTTCAACTAGGAAATGTTTTATTTATACAATAGGCTAATGTTTTAAAAATGCCTTTCACTGTGATAGTTTTAACGCAAAGAAATGCAGTCAGTTATATAACTAATAAAAAAACTACAGGATATTGTGGGAAAATAATTATATATCCCCATAGGAACGGGCATTGCTGTATTATCTTCGGCCAGATCGCAGCCAGACTTGAAAGTAAACCAGTCGTAAACTGTAAAGTTAGGAGACGCACGATTGATCAGGGAAGCCATGTGATGGCTGAAGTCAAGGTTAGAGATGAGTTCCCGCATGGACACTGATAGAATAAGGCGTATTTTGTGAAACGCGGCCAAGAACTGCAAAATTATATTTAAGTCAGTATCGAAAATTAAATTAATATCAACCGTTTGGCTCTTGATGTAAAGCATATATTAATACATGTGTGTTTAGTTTAACGTAGTGTTCTATTTGAAATTTTACACCCAACCCGGTAATAAAAAAAACCCTTTTATTTTGTTTTATTATATAATTACTAGCAAAACCCGCGGCTTTGCTCGCGTAATTCATGAAAAATGCCAAGTGGTATTCGTTGGCCTATTTTCATTAGAGGAAATTTTACTGCCACAGATAATTCAGAAATTACTAATTAAGCTACACTAATGTCTAATTTAGAACGTTTTGTTCTTTTTCACCCTACCCCCCCCCCCCTGTGGTAATGTCACCGATATAAAATATAGCCTATGTTACAGCAGGGACTGTTACCATCACTTTTGAAAATGGTCCTGTAGTTCCAGAGATTCCATAGAAATTCTAATTTAGAATGCTTTGCGCTCATCTCACCCTTTTAAATTTCGATTTTTTTTAGAATTTGTTCTTACAGAGCATTTACATTTTATAAATAACTACCATGCCAAATTTCAAGTTTCTAGTTCCTTCAGTATAAGAAAAATCGAAATTTTAGAATGTTTTTCGCTCTTGCACCTCCTTGTTGGTAGTGGCACCGACATAAAATATAGCCTATGTTACAGCAGGCACTGTCACCATCAATTTGCTACCATAACTTTTGAAAAGGGTTCGGTAGTTCCAGAGATTCCATAGAAATTGTAATTTAGAATGTTTTTAGAACGCTTTTCGCTGATCTCACAGTTTTAAATTTCGCATTTTTTTAGAATTTGTTCTTAGCGAGCATTTACATCTTATAAGTAACTACCATACCAAATTTCCTGTTTCTAACACCTCCAGTATAGAAAAAATCGAAATTTTAGAACGTTTTTCGCTCCTGCACTCCCCTGGGGGTAGTGGCACCGACATAAAATATAGCCTATGTTGGAGCAGGCATTGTCGCCATCAATTTGCCATCATAACTTTTGAAAACGGTTCTGTAGTTCCAGAGATTCCATAAAAATTGTAATTTAGAATGTTTTTAGAACGCTTTTCGCTAATATCACCCTTTTAAATTTCGAATTTTTTTAGAATTTGTTCTTAGAGAGCATTTACATCTTATAAGTAACTACCATGCCAAATTTCATGTTTCTAACACCTTCAGTATAAAAAAAATCGAAATTTTAGAACGTTTTTCGCTCCTGCACTCCCCTGGGGGTAGTAGCACCGACATAAAACATAGCCTATGTTGGAGCAGGGACTGTCGGCATCAATTTGTCACAATAACTTTTGAAAACGGTTCTGTAGTTTCAGAGATTCCATAGAAATTGTAATTTAGACTGTTTTTAGACAGCTTTTCGCTCATCTCACCCTTTTAAATTTCGATTTTTTTTAGAATTTGTTCTTAGAGAGCATTTACATCTTATAAGTAACTACCAAGCCAAATTTCATGTTTTTAGCTCCTTCAGTATAAACAAAATTGAAATTTTAGAACGTTTTTCGCTCTTGCACCCCTCCTCCCCCTTGTGGTAGTGTCACCAATATAAAATATAGCCTATGTTACAGCAGGGACTGTTACCATCACTTTTGAAAATGGTTCTGTAGTTCCAGAGATTCCATAGAAATTGTAATTTAGAATGTTTTTAGACCGCTTTTCGCTCATCTCACCCTTTTAAATTTCGAATTTTTTTAGAATTTGTTCTTAGAGAGCATTTACATTTTATAAATAACTACCATGCCAAATATCAAGTTTCTAGTTCCTTCAGTATAAAAAAAATCGAAATTTTAGAACGATTTTCGCTCTTGCACCACCCTGTGGTAGTGGCACCGACATAAAATATAGCCTATATTACAGCATGGACTGTCGCCATCAATTTGCTACCATAACTTTTGAAAAGGGTTCGGTAGTTCCAGCGATTCCATAGAAATTGTAATTTACAATGTTTTTAGAACACTTTTCGCTCATCTCACAGTTTTAAATTTCGAATTTTTTTAGAATTTGTTCTTAGAGAGCATTTACATCTTATAAGTAACTACCATGCCAAATTTCATGTTTCTAACACCTTCAGTATAAAAAAATCGAAATTTTAGAACGTTTTTCGCTCTTGCACCCTTCCCTCCTGTAGTAGGGGCACCGACATAAAATATAGCCTATGTTGGAGCAGGGACTGTCACAATCAATTTGCCACCATCACTTTTGAAAACGGTTCTGTATTTCCAGAGATTCCATAGAAATTGTAATTTAGTATGTTTTTAGAACGCTTTTCGCTCATTTCACCCTTTTAAATTTCGAATTTTTTTAGAATTTGTTCTTAGAGAGCATTTATATCTTATAAGTAACTACCATGCCAAATTTCATGTTTCTAGCTACTTCAGTATAAAAAAAATGGAAATTTTAGAACGTCTTTCGCTCCTACACCCCCCTGGGGGTAGTGGCACCGACATAAAATATAGCCTATGTTAGAGCAGAGATTGTCACCATCAATTTGCTACCATCACTTTTGAAATCGCTTCAGTAGTTCCAGAGATTACCCTCCACAAACAAACAAACAAAAAAACAATCTTTACTGCTTTATAATATTAGTATAGATTTAATATCCCCAATAGCACAACCAGTCTATGTGATGTCACAAATGGTCACAAGTGTCACAGTCACAATGGTAGCCAATTGTGCTATCTTTAATTAGTCACATTATGACTCTCTTTGTGATTCCTCTGTGAAGTCACCGTGACCAATTTTTCAGTCATTTGCACGTCGTCTCTAAATTGTCACATCACAGTCATGTCACAGTAACTCATTTTCTATGTCATGTGATGGAAATGTGGACAGCAAAAGTTGCTTTTGGCCCACAGTATTTTCACATTTTGGTCTCATTCGGGGTCACGGTGCTGTTAGGGATACAAAAAGTTTCTGTTTTACAGTTGTCAAAAAAAAAAAAAAATAAATAAATAAAATAAATAAATAAATAAATCAGGAGAACATTTTCTATTAACTTTTCTAAAATCATCGCAGCAATTTTGCTGCGATGGTACCAATTGATTAGTAATAACGTCTGTTAATTAATGCTATACTTAAATTGTGCTGATTGGATCGTCTACATGTAGAAATTGTACCAGACTTTAAAATTTTCAATACTAACACCTATTTTTAGCATCAGCTATACATTCTTCGGTAAATTTTACCTTCTGATACCAAACAGGAAGTCATTCTTCTAGATATTGACACGCACACAGACACATACACACACATATATAGATTATTTTAATTAATTTTCGAAAAACAAAACCTATGAACTTTTTAACAGAAATCGATTTCTAAAATCTTCAAATTTCTGCCAAGTAGTTGATGAGTTACGCTTAAAAACTACCCGCTGCCTGTTTTGTAACGATTAAAAAAGAATTTAATATTAGGATTTCCAAACTTTAATCCATCATAATGCCTACACTACTTGACCGAATGACTTGTATTTTGGTATTCGAAGGTAAAATTTGATAAATAATTGAAATATGGTGTAAAAAATAAGTGTTAGTATTGGAAATTTCCAAGTTTGATACAATATCTATATGTAGATGGTTCCATAAGCCAAATTTAAGTATAACATTAATTAGTAGACGTTATTATAAATCAATTGATACCAGTCGCATTTTTATACAATGATTTGCCGTAGAGTTAGTAAGTGGTGTTCTCTCTCTCTGTCTTTTTTTAGACGACTGTACATTTAGTTGATACACACTAAATTACCTTTTCTGCGTCTGGTAACTTTCGGAGACATAGATCCAACCGATCTCCTAAACCAGGAGGTAAAATACCCGCATTTCAGACTCTCTATAAAAGTACTTTTGCCAGCACTACTGTGTCCGAACAGTTTTAGCTTGATTTTGGATATTGGCCTCGTGGATGGAATTAGCTGAGATATGTATTCCTCTCGGAGATGGACCTAAACAGCAAAAAAAGAAAATAGATTAGAACTATGATCTGCGTTTGACAGTGACTTCCGGGGAACCTGGACAGGGCAGTATTTAACTATGGGTCACATGGGTCCACCCCCCCCCCCCTCAAAAAGAAAAGAAAAAGAAAATTTGAGAGCGACTAATGAAGATTTGAGAGTATTGTTTTTAATTTTGAAAATTTGTAAACTTTTTATATGCAAAATTGATAAGTATTTACTGTTACAAAAAGAGGTAGAGGTTAAATAATGAAGTACTAGTATTCGTGTTCCTTAGGAAGAAGAAAGTACTGGTTCTTATTAAGCAATTATTATCACATTGTCATACGGAAATTAATGTTTTTTAGCTTTTAAATATTAAAAACTTTATGATACATCTTAGAGCTTATTGCAGAATTTAACCATCTCTTTAAACATCGCTATAGAATCCTGGCTAAGTTAAATGTCTTAATTATTTCCTACTGTATCAGTAGTTCACAAATTAAAGGAAATCTGTTATGGATTTTATTCCTTAAAAATTGGGGCGCTCGAAATATTTTTTAATAATTATATGTTCTACCACCGATATTCTACAGTAGATCAACAGACTTTCAAGCTAAAGCAAGAAAATTCTATTTTTAATTTTCATTTAAATGCTAGAAGTCAGGTCCTATTAAAAATAAAATTTTCGACGCGTTTTTATTATTATTATTATTATTATTATTATTATTATTATTATTATTATTCTGTATTGCATTTGTCAGCTTTGAAAGGAAAACAAGGGCGGCAGATTGTACTGTGCCTATGGGCACAAGTTGGGGAAATATGGTTCTGGCCACAGACTCTTCTCACGCATCTGTTATATAAGGAAAAAACTACCCTGCTTGTACGTCTTATATAACTTTTAAATGTAATCATAATTAGATATTTTTAATGTGAGAAGCAAGACTAAGTTATTGTATACAGCTCATAAAAATCTATTTCCTCTATTATATTCTTGAAAAAAAAAAAGAATTTGAAGAACATTTTTTTTTATTTTTTAAATAACATAATGCCAGATTTATATATAATCGTAGAAGTATGTCAGTGACAGGATGCTTTCATTATAACAATGAAACCAGAATAAACATATTTTAGCTTCGGATTGTTCTGTACCGTTAAATTTGAGCAGCTTTAACTGTTTGCAAAAAAAAAAATAATTTTAAAGAAATAAAAAAAGTTTGTCATGATGTAGTATTTACAATTTTCTATGGTACACAACGAAAATAACTTTAAGTAGGGGGGGGGGGGGTTAAATTTTATCTGCAGATTAAGGGCCTCCTTAATTTTTGGTACTCTGTGCCTCGTGTGCCGATGTCTTATTCTGGCCTTGACTATTCTAAATATCAACTAACTATGAATTCATCTGGATACACTATATGGCCAAAAGTCAATATGACACTTTTGGTTTTAGACGTTTTGTCGAACATCTAGAAAAACGCGAATTTTTCTGAAATTTCAGGAAAGTAAAGAAGATGTTAGACCTCATATTTTTCAACGAAGATTTGATCCCGAGGACAATTAAGCAACCAACAACAAATCGAATAAGCAAAAAAATAATATTTACGAACACTCTGAAAACTAAAATGCTCGATATAGTGTGTAGTTGTAGCACACGACTATGTGGATCTTGTACAATATTTGTGTTCATTTGTGTAAGAATAGCATGCATATTTCATAGTGATATAAAAGTTTCTCTAAAATATTCAAGAATTTTCCGCATATTTTTTGTTTATAACATACACGGTTTTCAACCAAATTTATTGTCACAGGAAATTTTAAAAAGAACAAGTAGAAACGATATACTACAATTAGGTCATAACTATATTACATATTTTATAAAATATGAGACAATTATTCAATTATTTAACTATGTGAATTCAGGTATCCCGAACTACATAATATAAATAGGATAAATAACATTTATGAAAAACACTAAGCTCATTTCTATGTGAAATGGGAAATATTATTTAAAAATTGTACAAAACACTAATATAAATCAGAAATAAGTTTCATTACCTTCTACAATATGGATTATTTTTTAATTATAAAATATATTATATATAGATATATATATATATATTTATAAATCTCATATTTTTTTCAAAATGGAAACGTTAATACACAAGTGAAAACTAACCCTCATAGATGTCAGGAGAATTTCATTTCTTTGATTCAGTCTACAGAAATATATTTACAATTAATATTTTAGATTTATTAAAAATAATATCAAAATTTCTCGTGAAGAAATATAAATAAGTTAACACACAAAAATAGAGAACAAAATTAAGTTTTCCATTTTATCAAAAAAAGTGAGTATGGAAGAATTTTTCGGATAAGAAATGATAGTCGAAGTTTGGCTTCGAAATAGTTCCAGAAAACTAACTTTGTTACGTTAAAAATAAAAGTTTGATAAAGGCCAGACGTTATTCTCAATTACTTGACCTTTGGAAGTGACATCGTAAAATGCTCCAATGAAGAAATATTGTCACTGAAAATCTTTTAAATCACATAAAGATTTAATAGAATAAAAACTCGAAAAGAAAAAAAAATGCTTTACGATTCAGAAAAGAAAATTAAATACATTTATTTTCTAAGATAGGAAACCTTTTTATTTATTTATTTATTTTTTGTTTTGGAATATTTAAAAATCTTATTTTATCTCCAAAATTATTTTTATTTTCTTCTATATTCAAACGAAAAAAAGCATCGAATTCGTGAAATTTTCTATTTCCTGTTTGTGATTTTTTACACATTTTGGAATATCCTAAATACGATTTACCTTTTTTTTTAACCGATGTGTGTTTGTGTTACACATATTTTGTAAGCGCTATAACTTAAGAGGACTAACGCACGGAATTCCATGAAATTTGGCATTTATTTGAAGCTTGGCATAAAATACGGCTAATTAGGTTTTAGTATTATATATCGCCCAACAGGTGGCGCTCCTATGCTATGTTTTTCATAATGTGCCCAATAGCTATATCTCAGTATCTATGGAATTGTACCAAGCTTAGTACGTCAGACGTTTGCTAAAAATCTATGCTGATTCAAGTATGGTTTTGATCACTAAACAAAGAGAGGGGGGCAGGGGGGGGGGCTCTGCTATGTTAAATGTTATACGTTTTTGGGATGAACATTACAGCCCTATCTCCGTTTTCATTGGGTATAAATGCATCAAATTTTATATTATATGTCCTTCATATAAATATATATGTGGATCCAATTTGTGCTCTGAAAGTCATTCATTTTTCAATTTTAATACTGTAATTCTATGTTAAATAATAATAATAATAATAATAATACGTGTTACTTCATATTCATAGTTGTTACTATGCAACTGAGTTATTTTAATCAAAATATTATAATGATATAGAACAATGATACTTGTATTTAAAATGTGTGGCGTGTTCTTCTGGGGAAGCGTCAGAATCTCACAAAAGAGCGCGAGATTTGTTTCGAATTAAATTAAACCTTTATAATGCTGGTATATTTTTAGTTTTAATTTTTTATAATTAAAATTAAGCATTGGGAATGCTTCTTATTTTAATTTGAGTGTGTTTCATGCCTTCAAATTTGAATATAATGTTACTCTTTAAATCTCGAAACTTAAAAATGCTTTATCTCTGAATTTTCTCTCTTTTCCTGATTGTCAAGATAGCGAGGTTTCGACTGTATTTTTGCTTCATATATACCAACAGTGCAACAGAAAATAAATACACGAAACATAGCAACAATGGAATTAATTATGCGGCCAATTACGCTCCCTAAATTATGTCAACTGGCTGTGAAACTGCAACAACGATTTTTTTTTTTTTTTATAAGTAGAAAATAAAATGTAAATAAAATATAAAGAGTGTAATAATAATAATAATAATAATAATAATAATAATAATAATAATAAAACCTCTATTATTCATGATTACATATTAATTTAATTCACAGTTAGTAAGGAAGGGATGTGTAGACTTTTGCATCTCAACGGAGCCATAATAGCAAACAGTTTGAAAAAATCTGATATAGAAGAAAGTTTTGTGATAGACACAGTATATACTAGTTTCCTTATAAAATAGCTTTTCAGAATACCAGATTATGCTAAAATATATTAAAAGAATATGATGAACTTACGTTTCTTAATTTGTTCAAAAGATCAGCCATTTCCTTGAAGCCTTGCGCTAAAGCAATTATTTCGGCTGCTATGCCATCCTAGAAAAACAATTTAAAGAAAATGTTGCTTCTATGAAGAAAGTTTTCAATTCATCAATTGAACACACAAAAAAAAAAAAAAAAAAATTATATTAGTTCAAACACGATTTTTAAAGAACGGAAGGTTATATATAAAAAATCTTTGTGTTTGTTCAGTGTGATCACTCCAATGTGAGAAAATAAATAGTCAAAATTGTATCAATTATTTATTTATTTTCACAAGTGGTATTTTTTCTTCCTGTGTCAAAAAATCGTTTTTATTTATTTATTTTTTCAATTTAATATACAGTAAAATCTGCGAAAACGGGATTTGCCTGTAACAGAATCCTGTCTTTGAAAGAGAAATTCCTGCTCTCGACGAAAAGAATAACATACAAATATAGCTTCTAAGACGAAAACCTATCTAAAACGGAATATTTTTCGGTTTCCTACGATTACGCATTAACAGATTTTACTGTATTTACATAAACATTTGTGCGCAAATAACTAGAAAAAGTAAAAAATGTAATAACAAAAACGATAACAAAAAAATTGCACTGAAAAAAAAAAAATTGTTCATTTCACGGTATAATACTAGCATCCCAGCTGCTAGCATTATACTGTAAAATTAACAGTAATAAACAGTAAAATAATCAGTAATACGCTACCACGCATAATCAACAATTTTCTTTTTGCAGTGTGGGTGTCAGACGTTTTTATAGTACATTTTGCTAAATCAATGTAAATCTTTACAAAAACTAACAATTTAAATATGTTTTGCTTTAAATTTAGTATAAAAATAAAATATAAAATCAATATAATTTAAAATCTATTATATATAGTTTTAAGCAGATAATTTTCTTGCTTGTCTCTTTGATTTGGATTTAACTGAACTTACGAAAAAAAAAAGAGCTTAATTTTTTTTTCTTCTTCCAATTCATGTTGAAATTTTATGTAAAAAAATTACATAGACGACCCTTTTACTTTCATAAGAACATTTGATAAAAGAAGCGATGGAAATTAAGAAACATTAATGTCATCTATTAAACTAAACAGTGCCAATTTCGTCTGTCACATAATTCCAATTTGAAAAGTTTATTTAAATATGTAACACTTCATATGCTTTTTTTGAAATTTTGAACTTCTTAAAATTTTCGGATTCTAACAGTTCGGAATGCTTATTATTATGAAAAATTTTTCTTCCATCTTTAAATTACATCGTTAAATCTTACATCGTTTAACGGGGATTTCGGTTAATGCGGACGAAAACTGGCCTCCATTAGAAGTCGAGTTCGCTGTATAAATAAATTTATTATAATAGTGGAAAATCGAACGTGTCGATGTTTGAGTGCTACGAACCCTTGACAACCTTTTTACGCCGCAATGTGGATTTAATGTGGATTTACGTCGCAATGTGAATTCATAGCCTAAAATTATATCTTTCATAGAATCTGGTTTTATGTGCAAAAATTTGTTCGTTGTAGAATGCTCTACCATTTGTTAAAACTTGTCCAATCTTTAATAAATCACTCTATATGCCTGTAGTGTAGAAATGTGCACTATTTGCCGAAGTGCAAGTACTTATTTTATCAAAGACTTTTTTAAAAATATATTTTCTTAATTTTTGTTTCATAAAATCCAACTTTTTTTTTTTTTTAAAGCAAAAATATGTAACTACTCATCTATATCAAGTACGGCCAATTCTGCCTCGCCAATCCGAATTAATTGAAGAATTAAATCCATTTAATTTCAAATACGTGCAACATTTTGAAATTTCACAGCAAACCTGTCGTTCATAATTCAATAAAATAAGCGGTAAAATAATAGTATTAGTTACAAAAACTATTATTAAATAAAATATAAAAGGTAAATTATTCTAGAATTACCTTAATTACTTTAAGTATTTAGTAATTATCTTGAATATTTAGAAACAAAAAAAATATATATGTATTGATAAAAATTGTTTAAAAGATAATGATGTAGCGTTTTTCTTTTTATAAGTATTTAGAAAATAAAACTTGTTTGTGTAGCATAAAGATTACTCAAATAATTTTTTCTAAATATTTTTTGACAATTATTTTTAGTGTCAAATTCATGTGCATTTCCTTTAATAAGCAATCCAGAATTTTATTTAAAAAAAAAATCTACACTAAGGTAAATGTGTAAAATAGTGCATTCTTACATCATTCCTCAGTTCTACATTGCATCCTGCTAAGCAAAGGCACCGAACCATCTCAGTGTGACCACTTCGGGCAGCCAAATGTAGCGGATACTGTCCAAACTGAAAAAAAAAGAAGGAAAACAAGAAATTTTTAAACAAAAATTATACTAACTTCAGTTATTGTTTCTTCATCCACGACTTGCTTGCAGTTGTGTAAAAACATTTATGTAACAAAATTGCCTATTTTTATTTATTTATTTATTGTACGCCAGTTGTCGCATACCGCATACATTTTTATCACGCAACTCTCCCAAGGAAAAAAAACGGAAATAGCCATTGGAGAGGAAATTATATTTTCTTTCAATTTATATTAAAAAATAGGTTTAGGGGTTCATCTTCACACTGAAAATGTATCAAACTCTGAAACTTTTGATACGAACATCTAATTTTGACATCATATTTGATTTTTTCGGTAAATTTTACCTTGGGATATCATACAGGAAGTCATTCGGTCAAGACGTTTAGGAATCATGAAGGTTAAAAGCTTGGAACTCGTAACGTTAAACTCATGTCAGAGTTCATATTTTTTTCAAAAATATATTTCGAAAATATTTATTATTGAAAATTGATTTTCGAAACAAATATCAATTGAAATCTGTATTTTTTTTTTTTTTTAACAGAGATCAGTTTCAGACTGTTACAATTTCAATTAAGGCCGTACTCTACTGACCGAGAAAGACTGCTCAGACTAGGAACCAAGTCTGCAGAGCATAGATGTCCCTCCCCTATTTGATTAAGATTTACTACTGATACTAAGAGGAAAATCGTTATTCTGTTGAATAGTATTTACAGAATTTATGTGGTTTCTTTAGGTCAGCATTACATATTTTTAGAAATATCGATAGGGCATATTTACTAAAGGGGTAATTTGAAACAAATTGATGAATTTTTTTTACTTAAAACAATATTTAGACGTAAGCGGCTTTTTTTTTTTCTTTAAGAGCAGTGATTAAATTTTCAAGTATTTTAAAATGAAAGTTAGTAAAGAAAGTAAGAGAAAAAAAAAGCCTACCTTGTTTTTTATTTCAACTTTGCAGCCAAAAGCACAAAGCGTCTGAGCCATTGGCAGGAGACCTTCTCTAGCAACAATATGAATAGGAGCTTCTTGTAGCTAATTAAAAAAAATATATATTATTAGTGGAAAACAACATTTACTACATTTTTTCTTTTAAAATTCGAAAAAACATTCATCAGAATTACTTAAAGAAGGAAAGAGATATTTTTTACGAATTGTTGCCTTGAAATAATAAGGCTATAACTGACAA
The DNA here is from genome assembly GCA_963931845.1 of Maratus michaelseni. NCBI lineage: Eukaryota > Metazoa > Arthropoda > Arachnida > Araneae > Salticidae > Maratus > Maratus michaelseni. Next base: position 125,715,810 of record OZ007589.1, read on the forward strand.
AAGTTACTAAAATGAAATGACGTTATTTATTGAATACCTTTAAGCTTGTCTACAATTTAAATTAAAATGCATTTAAAAAAAAAATAGAAATTAAGTAATGTATGTGGTTATTTGAAATAATGTTTATTGACATTTTCTAATTTATCTTTGATATCCGTCTCCTTTTCAGTTTTCACAAATTTATGAGCGTTTGTAGAAAAAAATGAAGGTACGGTAAAGATTTCGGAACGAATGTTTCGTGTGGTTCGTTGCCAAGTCCATTTTTTTTTTCTAATGAAGATTATAAACATGAAGTAAATTAAACTAATACTAGCAGGCTACGCCCGCTTCGCTGGTCGATTTTTCCAAACGAACCTCGAATGATTAAAACATATTTTAGTTCCACCTTCCACCAGCAGGCAGCATACATATTATTAATACTTGTATGCGCTCACTAAAATACGACAGTTGTCTGCGAATCCGATTACGGAAATTTCCCTATACAAACATATATACATGCGAATACAAACATGCGTACACATTGATACCTAGATACATACATATAATGAATACATACATGACATTATATTCTTCTTGATTTGATTTCTTTGTAAATAAAATTTCTTTTGAGATTAAGATTTTTTTTGTAAATTTTTATCTTTGTCGATGAAAATACAGAATTTTAATGCTAGATTTTGGTCCACTTTTATTCAAAATCCTTTAGACCAATAAAATTTTATGGCTTGGAACTACTCTTTTATAAGAGTATTCTGTTTAAATAAGTTGTTTAAATAATTGTTGTAATAAAATTACTCACATTGTCGACAACATCAATATTGCATCCAGCTTGAAGTAATGCGATGGCAGCAGACGTATGATGTCTTCTCAATGCTAAGTGCAATGCCGTGCACCCGTGCTAATAATTAGAGAAAACATAATGTTAAAAAGAGATTCAAGGTTAGGTTTTTCAGAAAATGTACATATACAAAGTGTAACCCCCCCCCCCAAAAAAAAAAAAGAAAAATAAAATAAAATAAAATAAAAAATAAAATAAATAAATAAAACTAAATACAAATAAATAAATAAATAAATAAATAAAAATAAAATAAATAAATAAATAAATAATAATTTGATGAAATTTAGAAAAAATTACAAAGAAATTCCAGAAACATGTTTATTTCTTCTAGTCTAGACTTATAATAGATTCTCAAATTGCCTCCTTTCAACTTCGAGACATGCATGTGCATGCTTAAGAGCCTACACTAGCATACACTAGATAGCATGGAAATTCACAAGGTAATGTTAATCCATTGGAAGTGTTACTACTTGAACGAATGTTTTCAAATTTCTCGTTTGCATTTCAACATTTTTAAATGATTATTTTTTGTATAGAATATCTGAGATCGAAATCTAACATTGCATCTTTCCACTTTTTAGGGTTCCGTACTTAAAAAGCAAAAACGGAACCATTATAAAATCACTCATGTGTCTGTCTGTCCGTCTGTCACAGCCATTTTTCTCGAAAACTATGAAAGTGGAAAGTTCAAACTTGGCAGAGTTATAAAGGCTATTGACGCCCATATTTATAGATTATTAGCCATTCAGAAATACTTTTAGGGAGATTTTAGGGGGGCTAATTAAATTACTTGAAAAGAAAAAAAGAATTTTTTTTGTACATCCTGTGTTCGAAAGATATCATAACACCGAACTCAAAAATGCATTTGTTTTAATTTAGGTAATATATTTTCCGAGATATCGGTGAAAATGTACTGCAAAAATGTCCTCCCCCGTATTTCCGAATCTACTCAAACTAAAGTTATGAAAAAATTAGGGTAGTAGGAATTTGTTTAAACCTTGCAGGAAAACTATATAGTGATTATCCTAGGTCACATAATTTTTGAGAAAATTGCATTTTTCTGTTACACGCAAATTTTAATTTGCGGGAGCTCCGCGGGGGAGTTGTGGAGCCCTTGAGGTATATCGACGCGGAATTATCCAAGGATTGTAGATAATGCTTTTAAAAAAATTGTTGGTAATTAGTCGAGATATTAATTAAAAACCTATCTAGAAAAACACGGCACGGGCTTTGTGATCTCCTTTCGAAGCGCGCTTGGCATAATGCCAAGTTTAAATTTTGTACAGGGTCTTTGTTTTAGATAAGGTGAATCATAGCGATAAATAGTCAACGTTTTTCATTCCGATTGAATTCAATTATTTAAAAATAATTCATGGAATAATTCCAAGTTTTTTTACAAAGTCTTATCATTCTATTAGCAACAATTTTTTGTACTATTACAGTTAGTAATTAGTAAATTTACTGTATGGAACCCTTTGCGCGCGAGTAAAATTCGCACTTGACAGATTATTTTAAACCTATTTTTGTTGCAGTTTTATTCTTCACTTTCCGAAAAAAATCGTTGATTAGTTCCAAAAATGAAAACGTTTTCAGAATGAAACTGGAACCAAAATAATAATAATAATAATAATAATAATAATAATAATAGAAAGACAACGTCAGACATCGATCTCGGATATTCCATACAAAACGAATCATTTAAAAACACAAAAAGACAAACAAAAAATTTACAAAGACCGCTTCCATTGGTTTAACATTAGCTTGCGAAAGTAGTCGCGTGACTAATGGCAGGCTCTTAATCATGTTCACGAAGACTCGTGTCAATATGTCAGGTTATTATGTGATCATTACGAAATGTCTGAATTATTTGGTTAATTGTAGAATGGGATAGAGCTTATTTAGTCATTACATATATTACATACTTAGCGAAATATTTTTCTCACTTTTTTAAACGATTTCTCGGTGGAAAAATAAACTTCGTTAATGTAACAACTTCTTTTCTATGTTGACTTAAACATGTGTTCACGTTTCTTGACAATCTGATTCTGAACCCCATTCGCTAGGCCGCACAATCGACAACTCCTGGCCAAAATTATTTTGCACGTGTTTTAAAGTTAAAACCATTGCTGTTGATTTAATATTAGTAAATACACTTAATTAATCTTACATATACAAAAAGTGTATGTATTTATTTAAAAAATAAATATTAATACAAAGTTCACTTAACTGTTTATAAGAGGAAAGTAATACTTGTTGATAGATTTGTTTTATTTACAAGTAATGTTAAATTAAATAAGGTTATTTTTACTATATTTAAAATTTTAATTATTTATATAAACCAAAATGTATATAATATGTATATTATTTGCATTTAGTATTTAGCAAAGTTAAGTCTCTATAGTATATAGAGATGCTGGTTTTTGAATGTCTTTAATAGATTACTAGCCACCCTCCCCCTCCCCCCCCCAAAAAAAATATGTATATAGATATAAATGGCAACTATATGCGGAACATTTTTTTTTAATTGTCCTTCAATATTATAACCAATACCGACCCAATACCGATAACCAATACCGATTATAAATCAAAAATGGTCCGACAAAACTTGTCACACCTTTAAAAAAGCTTTCAACACATCTAAATTAGAGCTAAAATGTTTAAGAATTGATTTGGTTTCGCACTTTATTTTCTTTCCTTTTCCGAAAGTAGCCAGTTTTTTGAAAAAATTAAGAAAAATTACCGGCCAATTTTTACAAAAATTGGATTTTCGAACGCAGATTTTTTGTTATCTACATATGTGGGATGAGTTTTAAATCGATACCTCATATACTTTTTTTAATATTAGCAAATTAGTGAAAAAAACACTCGTTGCCCTCGGCAAAAGAGAAAAAACCGCTTATTCGCCGCGACGTACGTTAGCGTTTTATATATACAAAAACAAAATGGCGCGTTTTTTGGTTTGATTTTGCACTTTATTTTCTTTCCTTTTCAAAAAGTAGCTAGTTTTTTGCAAAAATTAAGAAAACTTACCGGCTGATTTTTGCAAAAATTAGGTTTTCAATTGTAGAATTTTTTTTTTACATATATATGGTTTGTTTTAAATCGATACCTCAAATACTTTTCTCAATGTTCGCAAATTAGTGGAAACAAACCATTCGTTGCCATCAGCAAAAGAGAAATAACCGCTCTTTCGCCTCCACGTACCTTAGCGTTTTCTACAGTGTGTCCCAAAAATGACTGATGGATTTTGAAACTCAATAAAAATAAAAACCAGGACGCGATAGAAATGTATCGTTTGCGACCTTATGTTTGGGAGACCAGGGAATTTTATCCCACCAATTTGCAAATTTAATTGACATTTTCGCCAAAAGGTGGCGCTGTGTTTCAAGCGGTGGTACTCCAAAACAAGAAATATCCGCTGTACCAATGAATAAACCATTTTCAATAGTGTATACTCTTTCAAAAGCACTCACTAGCAGATTGCGTAGAAAAATACCGAATGGAGATGTTACTGATTCAATTTCTCTGCAGCTCTCGCTAAGACTCCTACAGGGAGATATAAATAGAGGTATTCTATTACCATGGACTCCTATAAGGTTATAAAAGTATAAGAGATCTAGCTCTCGCATAATTGCAGTGCCATCTTTTGGCGAAAATGTTAATTAAATTTGCAAACTGGTGAGAAAAAATTTCCTGTTCTATCGTGTTCCTTTTTTTTATTGACTTTCAAAATCCATCAGTCATTTTTGGAACACACTGTATATACAGGAACAAAATGGCACGTTTTATGGTTTGACTTTTCTTAATATTTGCAAATTAGTGGAAACAAACCACTCGTTGCCATCGGCAAAAGAGAAATAACCGCTTTTTCGCCGCCCGTACCTTAGCGTTATATTATATATATGATTTTTACAATTGTTGAGCAAATTTTAATTTTGCACTTTTGTCCAGATCTTTGCCTCAAATACTCCTCTGTGGGCCGCTTAGCCGCTAACATAACAGACTTCAGTGTTGCACATGACGGTTTTCAAAATTCTCTTTCTCTTGTCTTACTAGCAGAGGGATATTTAAATTTCAGTAGAGCTTTTTTGGGACACCCTGTATTACTATTTATTTTAATTTAGAGTATGGATAAAAGTCATATACCTTATCTTTTACGTCTGGATCAGCTCCTGTGTCAATAAGACATTTCAGAGTATCCAAATGTCCCCTCATAGCAGCAAGATGCAATGCAGTCTCACCTTCCTGTGGAGAGATAGATATTATATTTTTGCAAAAGACTTTAGCCTGTGAACTCTCTACACTAGTACGAATTCGTACAGACTACACTGAAAAAATGGATTCTCAAAATCGAGTTAAAAGTACTCAATTTAAAATACGTCCCATACTCAAAATAGCTCCGATCCAAATGTACTCACAATTGAGAAACGCGTGTACTCATTTTTGATTCTGTGGATGTGTTCAAATATGAACACATTAAAAATCCCATTCTTCTAATTTTCTTTTCACGAACAAATCCATCTCACTCAGCATACAGATCGGGCCAACCGCGCACGAATATACGAAGCACTCATAACAACAATGCGATGTAATCTTATGCATTATAAAGGAAATGCACAATATAGCTCCTTCCGAGGAATAAAAAAATAATAATATTTCCTGATTTCCAGGGTATATTGCATTGTTTTCCTATTACTGAACACTTTTTATGTCGACCATATGAAATAAACCATTTTAAATTACAAAATGATCGTTTCGTTTGGGTTTGATAACATGTGATGTTTCAAAATTGAGAAAGCATAGATTCATTTTTGATCCAAACATACTCAATTACATATGAGTACATATATTTACTCATTTTTGAGTACTACATTTTTTTTCAGTGTAAAATTTCAAATGTCGGCGTTTTTAAAAGCATGCTTTAATTAACTTGCATTTTTCATTAACAAAATGAACTTTTTGATAAAGATAAATATCCCAAATCAATTTCTCATTAAATTTCGTTAAGAAATCATGTGTTACATTTCATTATCACTATCGTAGGCGTAGAGCTTTGAAAATTATTGATGTTGCTCCACTCTAATATAATTTTTCCACACAAATGCCTGTAATCTGTGCGTAATCGAGATAGGTTGCCAATTTAATGATGCTTTAGGAATTCCGATTTAAAAAAAATTAAACAGAATCACACATTGTTAAATAAATCACAAGTTAAATAAAACGTTGTGACAGCGTAAACATTCAAATGTATGCAGTACCGTTTGTTGTGGAGTTTTGGGGTTCTTTCTAAAACACAACTTACTTAAACTTAAAAAGCTCATTTATTACTCAATCTTCACTTGACAATTAAATATTTAGAAAAAAATAAGTATACCCTGATTAGCTCCACTGAAATCTGTTGCCATGGAAAAGGTAGCAAATTATATTAAACTAATCAAAATATCAAAACTTAAGAATCCGAATAGGTTAATACAACAATGATAATTTTGAACTCATCATTTTAAGACAATATTAAATGTAGTAAGGGGCAACAGATTTCTAAATCAAATAGCATACTGGATTGCATAAAGAACACCCAACTCCACTCCAACCCGATCAAGCTCAAATCTCCATACACATTAAATTAACAAAAGTGTAATCATCATATAATTTGGAAAAATGCAGGCAACCTGAAATTCCTCCAATATGAGGACCAAAAGGGGAAAGAGTTAAATCCGTTAATAGAATAGGGATATGATGATGTACTAAAATTTTAGAACAACCATAGAGATTCTGAACAAGATCCGATCGGTTAACCAAGAATCGTATAGTGGTGTATAATGACTGGATATATATATATTTTTTTTTTTTTTTTACTTTTTAAAATAAAACAATTTTGGTGTATATTTTAGAAAAACAATGTTTCTGAAAGAGGAGAGTTAAAGCTTAATTTAACATTTTATGAAATTAAATTTAATATTACTGTTTCACTTATTAATCTATTCATCCTTAAATCAAGATCAAAAATACGATTGTATAACATTGAGTGAACTTCAATTTATGTTCATTAAAACAGTCAGTTATGAATTTAAACTTAAGAAATTTTAAAGTCCTAATTTAATAAAGTTGAATCTTCTCTCCCTTTTTTTTTTTTTTTTTAATTAATCACAGAAAGGTTAGGCCATTCTTATAGGTCTACTGTGAATATAAAAAATTAATTATTTAGAGATTTATACAAAGAAAAACATACCAACTTTGATAATAAACAAAAAAAAAACACAATTTATTTGAACATTTAAAATAATGAAGCAACTAAGTTATCAAAAATAATCTTAATAAAACAATATAACAGCTGATCTTTTAAGTTGAAACCACTCACTGGTTACTTTTAAATTACACATCATATTTTTAAAATTACCATCATATTACCATTTAATGGTCGTTCAAACATACAAACATTATATATTGACCTACAGACTATTTCTGTTCATAATGTTTATTCTTATTGAAATTATCCAAAGATATTCATTTCACTTTTAAACTCTGGTATAGCAAACATATTTTTTTTTTTTTTTTTTTTTTTTAAAGAGGTACAAATAAATAAAAAGAAAAACTATGCAAATAGTACTTACAACAGGTAGAGAGTTCTACAATTTTAGTCAATGGGCACTTAGGAGCATTTCCTCCTTTTTCAAAATCTGATGAAGCACTTAAGCTGGAGTATTCAGGCTGGGGAAAAATTCAGACGTGGTTTCAAGCTAACATTCATCAATCCTCTCATCTCACTGCATCACTTGCCATCAACTACTAGGTCCATCATCTAGTCCGGAGGGGAAAATCGTTCTACGGTCCAGAACTTCACCGTCGGAGTCAGTAATTTCACCTTCCTGAAGCATGTGTTTTATTCGAAGATAGCCATCACCGTAACTCAGAACACTACGACTTCTAACGACCGGTTTAGTTCAATATCTATGATCACTTCTGATGGTTAAGAAGTCATAATCTTGGAGCGCCACTACGCCAAAAAAAAAATAGGCTACACATATCTTCTTCTTAATTTCTCGTTAACAGTTATAGATCCGCAATTCGAAAATGCCCTTATAGCCTCTTTTCATCATAACATCATGATTTAGGATGGTTAATGTAGGGCCATCAATGCCCCACTCTCAAAAAAAAAATCTTCCAGAAACCTGTCCGCCTTCAACAACTTCGCGATCCAGCCCACAGGCCAATCTTCGAGCCCCGTAATAAGTCGAATTTTTTTTACGAGTCAAACGACAGGTCTCTTGGCCAAGCAACAAGTGTCCTAAACATTCATTCTCCCGCGCTGCTTGAAAAACGGGACCGATCCACTCTGCCAGGGGTACGGGAATGGAAACAAAAGGAAAAATGGACTCATCGTGAAGACTACAGCTTGCCGCTCCACTCTGCCGGCCGCTTCATGGGGGAAGGAAACCATGCATCACCCCCATGGCGTGTGCTGAAGGGGCTAACAAGGGGCTAAACAGAGGCTAACAGGACCCCTGTTAGCCTCTGTTTACATGGGCGCCAGCTATCCGCCTGATAGCAGAGCCAATTGAAGCCTGACGTAAACTTACAAAGCCTAATTGCGTGTATAGTACACTCATAAGATAACGTAATTCTTATACAGGGCGGTCGGTCATTCTTATATCAAAGTCAGACTAGATGACTCCAAATTTTCCACCTGTGCAGTCTACTGACAAAACATCCCTCCCTTGCTGTCTGCTTTTCGTATTTGAAAAACAGGAAGCTACGTTAGACTATAAACGTTGAAATTACTTTGCAAAAAGAAAAAGAAAGAAGAAAAAATAAAAACTGATTTTATTATAATTATTACAATTACTTTTATTTATTTAAATTTTTATTAGAAACAGAAAAAAAGAGTGCTTTTAAATAAATGTTGAGAAAGTGATTTAAATAATTAATGTAGATTAAAAAAAAAAATTTTGTTGAAACCAACCGTAACAAGATTGCTCCCCCCGGCTAATTAAAAAAAAAATTTTTTTGAGAAAACAAATTATTTTTTTGAAAGGTAACTTGGTACCACATGGCATGCTGGGACCTCAACACTGAAAAAACTGACCCACAAACACAGATCATACATCGATCCGGGACGGGATCCAGAGAGTTCACCGCTGAAATACCACCCTGACAATATATTCCGGATATATACAACCAGAGCTCGCACATCCGTAGAAACCATTACCTAAAATATTACCTGAAACATGACCATAAAAGAGTACTACCAGAGGAGGGACCACAAGGCTGATTTTACCACTAAAATGACCAAGATATTTTCTGCACCTGTAAAAGAACACATGTTCCACCTGATTGTGAAACCTCACTTCCCTACTACTGTCATTCCTACGCATAACTGCATCCTTCCTGAGACTTCTGGCAACAGAACTGTAAATAATACATAAATTGAATTTAGAAAAAAAAAATTAGCCGAAAAAGAAGAGAAGTGCCCACTGATTAATTGTCACTATACTGCTTATATACATAACTTCAATAATTGGCATCACAGTATATTACAACACTATCTATTAATGTAAATAAGTACTAGTAATATCATAGTTACAACACTGTAAATGTCAATGAAATTTGTAAAACACATATTAATTCTATTATACAAAAATACACAAGAGCAACTGGTGACACACACAAAAAAATATATACATATACATCTGTAAGACACAAATTATGGTCTCACAGACCATGTTAGAGAATTACGCACACAATTGTAACAATTTTATATGAGACAAACGTTTACAAAAGATTCGAATACTGAATTTGAATAAGAATTTCGCCAAATTATTGAGCAATAGCCAAATTGGCTTCATTTATAAAGACTTATTTTGGTCGCCAAATTTGGCGATATTTCGCCAAATGTCACTAATTTTGCTAATTTTGTCGTCAATTTTGCCAATTTTGTCGCCAATGTCGCCAATTTTGGCGATAACGGATAAGAATATATAGTTTTATGCGCATGATTGGGAAAATTGTTACAACAATGAAAGAAAATATGCGAGTAATCGCGTTAATGTGCTGTTTTGTTTCAAAATGTAAGCCACCCTAGAATTTCAAACTGCTCTATCTCAGCCATTTTTTAAGATAGAGGTAAACCAAAAAATGCTCTGGAATCCTTGTATCAAGGCCTAATACGTAATTAAAAAATAAATTTGAATTTTTAACTTTTTTGTATATTTATTTTAGTTTTAAATTTTTAAATGGCCGCCATTTTGTTACATATTCGTTATGTCTAATGATTCGGGATATTATGTAGATTTTACAAATGCACGTACAAGTAATGTGCATGGGAAAGAGTATCTCTGCCTCTGTGCTACTTATAGCAAAAAGCAGTTTCGGGCCTTTTGGGCACTACAGGGAAAACATTCCACAAAATAAAATAAAAAACAGGGGTGGTGACATATATCACCAGGAAGGAAAACACACATTCCACAAAAATAGGAAGTAGAATAAATAAAATAGTTAATTTTAGCACTTTTAGCCACACACAACAACATACAGGCATGTACATGAGACAGTATGTACTAGAAAAAGAAAAAGGGCCCACACTCCTTAAAGTTTAAGCTCAAATAAAACCACAAACTGTATAGTAAATAATAAATCTATCTAGTTAAAATGTAGAAATTAAAGTAAACACATACTTAAAAAGTTATATACAAAACACTGATGCATTAAAAAAAAACTGAACTAAACAGATCTACCTCGGCAAAAGGGCATACAAAACACAACATCCTAAAAAAATTTTAAAGTAACAAAAATTACATTCGTTTCTTTTTTTTTTTTTTTTTTTGCAAAAATATACCCAAAATCTACGAAAACGGGGTGCGGACGGGTATATACCACATAATCTACCATAAAACAGACAAAAACCTTAAGTATAGGCATAAAAAGGGTTAAAAATGCCTACATGAGAGTATCAACACACAACCAAAACAAACTTTTAATACGCTAGAAAAACTAAGTTCCGTTTTAAAAATGTCAAAAAAAAATAATTAAATATACATACACATTAACTAAACTATAAATAAATACAAATAAACAAGGTAAAATTGAATAAAAATGCTTGAATAACGAAAAAGGGTAGTTAGTATTTATAACTCGGACGGTCTCTTCTATCCCGTAGCGAATAGTCGGTTCTAGAAATCGATATTGAACGACTACTTCTATTCGATTTAGCAGCTGGACGAATCGATGAACGAGACCTGCGCGAATCGCTGTGCTCAGCAGTTGAACTGCTTTCTGCCGTGGCTGAATTTTTACCTACGCGCATTTCACTGCCTTCTGCCGTTGCTAAATTTTTATTTACGCACATCTCGTTATTCTCTGCCGCTGCAATCTCCGGAGAAATGGGAGGTGGGGGAGAGGGATTTATGATTTCAGTCGCGTCGCTGTCTGTTTCCTCCACTTCCGGCGCTACCGGAGTTTCGTTATTGTTGACGTTCACTACTGCTGGTGCGCGGTTACTATCATATGGTGCTCAGGGAATGAATCGGTTACGCTTACACCTGCGTACAGGAGGAGAATCGCGCGGTTGGTGTGGTGAATCGATGGTCACGTTTTCAGTCGATCCCAGGCCAATTGTTTGTTTTGGTTTACTGGACCAGATGGGGAGTCTGTCTTTGAAAGAAGACAACCTGTCAACATGGACAACCTGACAATTTTTGGGATTAGCAACTAGCGCTATTTTAAAATTAACCTCATTTAGCTTCTCAATTATAGTAAAAGGACCATTATTTTGCTTGCTTAATTTTTTTGTATTACCAGGGGCGACTGTGGGTGTAAATAACCACACAAGATCTCCTATTTTAAAATTTTTATCAACAGCTGTCTTTTCACGGTATTTTTCCTGCTGTTCAGAAACTTTAATTAAATTACTATGTACTTCAGTGTATACTTTTTGAAGAGCTGGGATTAAGAGTTCGCAAAAAGAGGGTGCATCATTATAATTAAAAGAAGGTGGTTGAGAAAAGAGATTATATGGTAGATTCATATTTCTGCCATACATAACTGCAGCTGGGCTAAGTTTAGTTGAAGAGTGGACAGCTGAACGCATAGCTAGTAGTGCAAATTTGAGTTTAGTGTCCCAGTCAGATTGATTTTGGTTGACTATGTGACAAAGTGCATTTTTAAGAGTACGATTCTGTCTCTCCACTTGCGAGTTGCCAGCCGGGTGATAAGATGAGGTCTTAATATGATTAATACCAAACATTTTATATACGTGCTCTATCGCATCTGAAATTAGATTCTTCGCGTTGTCCGTCGTAATAAAACAGGGCGCACCGTAGCGTGATATGAAATCAGCTAAAGTGTCCGCAATGACATCTGAAGTGGTTGAACTAACCGCATATGCTTCTGGCCACTTAGTAAATGAATCTATATATGCGACAATATACTTATTTCCCGAAAAAGTTTGCGGTAAGGGTCCAATGAGATCCAAATGAACCTTGTTCATGGGAAACTGGGGGGTCGGCATACGTTGCAGAGGGGCGAGCTGGTTCGCTCTATAAGCTCTCTTCTGCTGGCAACTAATACATGACTCCACTAGATGCTTGACATCTGACGACATTCCTGGCCAATAGAAGTGCTCACGAATGCGATCAATGGTCTTTTGAAAGGCTTGATGACAAGCCGCTAGGGACTCATGTGTTAGTGCAAAAACTTGAGTAAGCAATTCTTTTGGCACGACTAACTTTACAGATTTATTCAAAATAGCTGACTCCCTTGTATCCTCACAAACTAAAATGTCATCTCTAAAAAAAAATTTCATGTATTTAGGAGCAATTTCTACACCTTGGTCTAGTTTTCTTGCAATCTCGCAGCATTTCTTGTCTGATTTTTGTAATTCACCAATTTTTTCAAGTAGATTAGAATGAGGCATAAAAGTAACTTCCTTTTCGACTTGTATACAAAAATTACAATTAACAGTATCATTGGAGTTATCATTGTTGACATACCTCGAAAGGAAATCTGCGACACTGTTACACTTACCTTTAACAAACTTGATTGTAAAATTAAAGTCTGAGAGAGTGCAGATCCATTTAGCCATGCGAGATGTAGGGTCGTGAATTTTTAACATAAATGTTAGAGGCGCATGGTCTGTATAGATGAAAAAATGGGTATTAGCAATGTAACATTTGAAGTGGGCAGTAGCCCAAACTAAAGCTAGTAATTCCCTTTCAGTGGTGGAGTAGCGGGTCTCAGCATCTTTCAATTTTCTGCTGGCAAAGGCAACAGGATGGAGCATGTTATTTTCATCTAATTGTGATAACACTGCCCCTAATGCTTCGCCACTGGCATCAGTATATAAATGGAATTCTTTCTCAAAATCAGGGAGTGCAAGACATGGTTTTGAAATAAGAGCCATTTTAAGGTCTTCAAATTCTTTCTGTGCATCTTCATTCCACGAAAATTTTCCTGTCTCTTTCGTTAAGTTGATTAGATTTTTAGCTCTCTTAGTAAAATCTGGTATAAATCTCCTATAGAAAGATAGAGTTCCAATAAATGACCTAACAGCCTTTCGGGTAGTTGGAGGTTTAAAATTTTCTATTACGGCAATATTTTTATTGATAGGTGATACTTGGCCACTACAAATCTCAAAACCTAGATATTGTATTTTATTCGAAAGGAAAGTGCATTTACTGGGCTTAAGTTTAAGTTTATGCAGTCTTAACCTTTCAAAGACCATGCTAAGCTTCTCAAAATGAGAATTAACATCACTGGAGGCAATTACAATGTCGTCGATATAAACAAGAATTCCAAGATTGCCTAAATCACCGAAAATAGCATTCATAAGTCTTTGGAAACTGTTACCTGAATTTGAGAGCCCAAAACAGTTACGGGTCCACTCAAAAAGTCCTTTGTGGGTGATTATAGCAGTTTTATGCCTATCCTCTGGGCGAATAACCTGTTGAAAAAACCCACTAGTTAAATCTAGCGTTGAAAAAAATTTAGCCCCACTTAAAGCATCAACAGAGTCGGTAATGTTAGGTATTGGGTAAGCATCTTTAACAAGATTTTTATTTAATCTTCTGTAGTCAACAGCAAGTCGATAGGAACCGTCTGATTTCCGAACCAGAATAACCGGAGAAGCAAATTCAGACATGGAAGGGGAAATTATGTCCGCCTGTAACAAAGTATTAAGTTGGTCTTCCATTTCTTGACGTAATTTGTAGGGGACTCTATAAGCTTTGCCTTTAACTGGTTTATTTGAAGTTAAGTTAATTTCATGCGGGATTGTATCACAGCCGGGTAAATCTAAGACCGATGCTGCAAATACATCTTTGTTTTTGTCTAGAAAATTTTGCATTTTAAGTTTTAATGGGGGTTCTAAATGATCTAAATTAATTTCAGAGCTCCAAGTGAGATCAGCGTGATCAAAGTCACCAATTGGAGGGGCCAAATTTATATTATAGGTTAATTTATTATCAGTTACGGGTATATTTGACTGGTCTACACATTTTTGAATTTTGGCAACAAAGGTTCCTTTATTTAAATGAATACTATTGTCTGAAAAATTTGCAAATGAGATATATAGGCCATGTTCTTTAGTGCAAATGGCTCTGGAGGTAAGGAGACCTTGATTTAAATTTTTCGCCAAAGGTTCTAACATAACAATATCATTTTCCTTAATAAAATTTTCCTTATAACTTTTAACCTGGGCTAACATTTTTGACTGCGGGGGAATTGAAATTTTGCTACATAACACAGCGAAACTTATATTTTTATTTTTATTGGTTTTATCACTACTGCTATCTTCATTGCTCTCCTCCTCGACTTCAGGTACCTTATCCTCTATACTTACCAAATCTTCACTTTCATCAATATTACAAATTTCAGTAGTCTCTTCAGCTAAATTACCCTGAGTTACCTGACTCGCTGCTGAAAGAATGTTGTCGACACTTTGAATACTTGAAAAATTTTCAGTGTTATTACCCTCAGAGCTACCGCCTGATGTTGTTTGCATGCAAAAGTTCTGCGCAACACTTTCAACTTCCTTATCCGACTCAGTTTGAATGACTATCTCAACATCTTTTCCCATATTACTCAACTGCGGGTCCTGAACTACCATATTTTCACTACTATGATTCCCATTTTCAATATTAACTGAGTCATGAACTTTCTCACATGCACAATTTTCAGGAGGGCTATTGGCATTACTACTTTTTGAATTCTCCCCTACTTTGTTGACACATTTTATATTTACAGAATTATTTTTAACACAATCATTATTTATACAATTATTATTAGAATTTACACTATA
The DNA here is from genome assembly GCA_963931845.1 of Maratus michaelseni. Classification (NCBI taxonomy): domain Eukaryota; kingdom Metazoa; phylum Arthropoda; class Arachnida; order Araneae; family Salticidae; genus Maratus; species Maratus michaelseni. Next base: position 125,730,935 of record OZ007589.1, read on the forward strand.
TACAGAGTTAGAAATATTTACAGAATTAGTAGCAAGACAAGTATTACACCCTGAAGTATTACTTGGGGTTTCTACGCTTTGTTTACATTGGCCTGAAACTGGCACTTTAAGAGCGACAGCATTTGTATCACAATTTATACTTGCCCGGTACTCTTTCAAAAATGGCATTCCCAAAATCATATTAAATTCCTCTGCTAATTTACCTTCCACTACATAGAATTCAGCTTGACATTGAACATTATCAAAAACAAATTTTAAAAATACTTTCTTATTTAGGTGAACTTTCTCACCGGTGACAGTCATAATGGGGATATTGCAATTCTCCATTTCAAAATTCTCTAAACAGTTACAATCAGTACCACTCAGGAGATTAATTGCAGAACCCGTGTCACATAATGCATTTAGGCAAACTTTATTTATGTAAATTCTTGCAGTTGGTAATGTATATGATTGGGGCTGAAACATACTATACACAGTTGGTGGGTCCAGGGGCCTGTTGGGGATCGACTTGACCACATCTGATCCGGCCACTAATAGTTTAAAGCCTCACTTTCATTGTTAGCTACTGGGGTGTTATTTACCGCCTGCTCTTCATTTCTGTTCGCAGCTGTGCTCCTATTGTTTTGGTAATAACCACCTCTTCTTCCCCTATATCCGCCTCGCTGATTGTGGTTCCCTCTAGGATTTTCACCTCTGTTTCTATAATTTTGCCCACGGCTCCTGAAATTTTGACCACCTCCCCTTCTAAAATTATAGTCGACAAAATTTAGTGGACAATCTCTGGCATAGTGGCCTTGTACGGAGCACCTATAGCAGGTTACGGGTCTTACCTCTTGGTTTTTCTCCTGTACATCCCTAGCCCTAAGATCAACTAAACTGTCTATCTTAGCTGCTAAAACATCAATTTGAGATTTTAGTTGGTCTATCTCCTTCTTTTGTGAGCTATCTTGCTGAAAAACTGCAGCACAGGGTAGGTTTTGGGTCAAATTAGGGTTGAGAATTTCCTCGCGGTGGTTGTAGAAAGGGTTAATGCTCCTATAAGCCTTTTCCTCAAGAAGCGCAATTTTGAGGACCTCTTCTGGGGATTGTGGATTTCTCGCAATTACCCCCTTTCGCACTTCTGGTGTAAGATTGCTCAACAGCATGGAGTGTAGTAGAGCCGTTCGGCTTTTATCGACTACTTCACCCTGGATACCTTCAATTACAAGGACTCTTAATGACATATCATATGCCTTGTCATAAAACTCCTGAACACTCATATTGGGTGGCTGTTTAAAATTTAAAAAATGACTGAGGGCAACATCTGGTGTGGCCTGTGAAGTATAACTCTCTTTTAAGATTTTTAATAGCTCATCAGATGTTTTTGCTTTGTGAATTTTTATTCGCCTAGAAGCAGCTCCTGATAATCTAGCTAACAAAACGAATTTTTTCTCCTCCTCATTCCAGTCGAATAATTTGGCAAAACTCTCAAATTTCTCAGAAAAATCTGAGAAGCAGACTGAGCTGGCCTCTCCATTGAATGGGGGAATGTTTGACAAATTATCCACTAAAGCATTTTTTCGCTGGATAGTGGCAATTGCTTCCGAGTGCTTATCAGCCATAGTTAGAGTTAGAAAATGACAAACAAACCAAAAAGAAAATGAAAAAAAGGGGGGGGGGGACAACTTAAAAATGAGAAAAAGAGAGGGGAAAGGAAAACCTTATAAATACATAAAACTTAAGTACAGGACTATGCTTTTTTGTAAATAAGAAAAGGTTATGCTCACAAGGCATAATTTTGACTGGGAATTGTAGCTTACTAGCACAGAGAGAGAGCCTAGACCTCTTTTTACACTTGAACATATAAATAAAATTTTAATTGCAAAAACACCCAGTTGCTCTTTGATACATAAATACATACAAGTAAAAAAAAATCAATAACCCAGAGACCGAATTGTTACGGCTCCATTTGTTGTGGAGTTTTGGGGTTCTTTCTAAAACACAACTTACTTAAACTTAAAAAGCTCATTTATTACTCAATCTTCACTTGACAATTAAATATTTAGAAAAAAATAAGTATACCCTGATTAGCTCCACTGAAATCTGTTGCCATGGAAAAGGTAGCAAATTATATTAAACTAATCAAAATATCAAAACTTAAGAATCCGAATAGGTTAATACAACAATGATAATTTTGAACTCATCATTTTAAGACAATATTAAATGTAGTAAGGGGCAACAGATTTCTAAATCAAATAGCATACTGGATTGCATAAAGAACACCCAACTCCACTCCAACCCGATCAAGCTCAAATCTCCATACACATTAAATTAACAAAAGTGTAATCATCATATAATTTGGAAAAATGCAGGCAACCTGAAATTCCTCCAATATGAGGACCAAAAGGGGAAAGAGTTAAATCCGTTAATAGAATAGGGATATGATGATGTACTAAAATTTTAGAACAACCATAGAGATTCTGAACAAGATCCGATCGGTTAACCAAGAATCGTATAGTGGTGTATAATGACTGGATATATATTTTTTTTTTTTTTTTTTTACTTTTTAAAATAAAACAATTTTGGTGTATATTTTAGAAAAACAATGTTTCTGAAAGAGGAGAGTTAAAGCTTAATTTAACATTTTATGAAATTAAATTTAATATTACTGTTTCACTTATTAATCTATTCATCCTTAAATCAAGATCAAAAATACGATTGTATAACATTGAGTGAACTTCAATTTATGTTCATTAAAACAGTCAGTTATGAATTTAAACTTAAGAAATTTTAAAGTCCTAATTTAATAAAGTTGAATCTTCTCTCCCTTTTTTTTTTTTTTTTTTTAATTAATCACAGAAAGGTTAGGCCATTCTTATAGGTCTACTGTGAATATAAAAAATTAATTATTTAGAGATTTATACAAAGAAAAACATACCAACTTTGATAATAAACAAAAAAAAAACACAATTTATTTGAACATTTAAAATAATGAAGCAACTAAGTTATCAAAAATAATCTTAATAAAACAATATAACAGCTGATCTTTTAAGTTGAAACCACTCACTGGTTACTTTTAAATTACACATCATATTTTTAAAATTACCATCATATTACCATTTAATGGTCGTTCAAACATACAAACATTATATATTGACCTACAGACTATTTCTGTTCATAATGTTTATTCTTATTGAAATTATCCAAAGATATTCATTTCACTTTTAAACTCTGGTATAGCAAACATATTTTTTTTTTTTTTTTTTTTTTTTTTAAAGAGGTACAAATAAATAAAAAGAAAAACTATGCAAATAGTACTTACAACAGGTAGAGAGTTCTACAATTTTAGTCAATGGGCACTTAGGAGCATTTCCTCCTTTTTCAAAATCTGATGAAGCACTTAAGCTGGAGTATTCAGGCTGGGGAAAAATTCAGACGTGGTTTCAAGCTAACATTCATCAATCCTCTCATCTCACTGCATCACTTGCCATCAACTACTAGGTCCATCATCTAGTCCGGAGGGGAAAATCGTTCTACGGTCCAGAACTTCACCGTCGGAGTCAGTAATTTCACCTTCCTGAAGCATGTGTTTTATTCGAAGATAGCCATCACCGTAACTCAGAACACTACGACTTCTAACGACCGGTTTAGTTCAATATCTATGATCACTTCTGATGGTTAAGAAGTCATAATCTTGGAGCGCCACTACGCCAAAAAAAAAATAGGCTACACATATCTTCTTCTTAATTTCTCGTTAACAGTTATAGATCCGCAATTCGAAAATGCCCTTATAGCCTCTTTTCATCATAACATCATGATTTAGGATGGTTAATGTAGGGCCATCAATGCCCCACTCTCAAAAAAAAAAATCTTCCAGAAACCTGTCCGCCTTCAACAACTTCGCGATCCAGCCCACAGGCCAATCTTCGAGCCCCGTAATAAGTCGAATTTTTTTTACGAGTCAAACGACAGGTCTCTTGGCCAAGCAACAAGTGTCCTAAACATTCATTCTCCCGCGCTGCTTGAAAAACGGGACCGATCCACTCTGCCAGGGGTACGGGAATGGAAACAAAAGGAAAAATGGACTCATCGTGAAGACTACAGCTTGCCGCTCCACTCTGCCGGCCGCTTCATGGGGGAAGGAAACCATGCATCACCCCCATGGCGTGTGCTGAAGGGGCTAACAAGGGGCTAAACAGAGGCTAACAGGACCCCTGTTAGCCTCTGTTTACATGGGCGCCAGCTATCCGCCTGATAGCAGAGCCAATTGAAGCCTGACGTAAACTTACAAAGCCTAATTGCGTGTATAGTACACTCATAAGATAACGTAATTCTTATACAGGGCGGTCGGTCATTCTTATATCAAAGTCAGACTAGATGACTCCAAATTTTCCACCTGTGCAGTCTACTGACAAAACATCCCTCCCTTGCTGTCTGCTTTTCGTATTTGAAAAACAGGAAGCTACGTTAGACTATAAACGTTGAAATTACTTTGCAAAAAGAAAAAGAAAGAAGAAAAAATAAAAACTGATTTTATTATAATTATTACAATTACTTTTATTTATTTAAATTTTTATTAGAAACAGAAAAAAAGAGTGCTTTTAAATAAATGTTGAGAAAGTGATTTAAATAATTAATGTAGATTAAAAAAAAAATTTTTGTTGAAACCAACCGTAACAAGATTGCTCCCCCCGGCTAATTAAAAAAAAATTTTTTTTGAGAAAACAAATTATTTTTTTGAAAGGTAACTTGGTACCACATGGCATGCTGGGACCTCAACACTGAAAAAACTGACCCACAAACACAGATCATACATCGATCCGGGACGGGATCCAGAGAGTTCATCGCTGAAATACCACCCTGACAATATATTCCGGATATATACAACCAGAGCTCGCACATCCGTAAAAACCATTACCTAAAATATTACCTGAAACATGACCATAAAAGAGTACTACCAGAGGAGGGACCACAAGGCTGATTTTACCACTAAAATGACCAAGATATTTTCTGCACCTGTAAAAGAACACATGTTCCACCTGATTGTGAAACCTCACTTCCCTACTACTGTCATTCCTACGCATAACTGCATCCTTCCTGAGACTTCTGGCAACAGAACTGTAAATAATACATAAATTGAATTTAGAAAAAAAAAATTAGCCGAAAAAGAAGAGAAGTGCCCACTGATTAATTGTCACTATACTGCTTATATACATAACTTCAATAATTGGCATCACAGTATATTACAACACTATCTATTAATGTAAATAAGTACTAGTAATATCATAGTTACAACACTGTAAATGTCAATGAAATTTGTAAAACACATATTAATTCTATTATACAAAAATACACAAGAGCAACTGGTGACACACACAAAAAAATATATACATATACATCTGTAAGACACAAATTATGGTCTCACAGACCATGTTAGAGAATTACGCACACAATTGTAACAATTTTATATGAGACAAACGTTTACAAAAGATTCGAATACTGAATTTGAATAAGAATTTCGCCAAATTATTGAGCAATAGCCAAATTGGCTTCATTTATAAAGACTTATTTTGGTCGCCAAATTTGGCGATATTTCGCCAAATGTCACTAATTTTGCTAATTTTGTCGTCAATTTTGCCAATTTTGTCGCCAATGTCGCCAATTTTGGCGATAACGGATAAGAATATATAGTTTTATGCGCATGATTGGGAAAATTGTTACAACAATGAAAGAAAATATGCGAGTAATCGCGTTAATGTGCTGTTTTGTTTCAAAATGTAAGCCACCCTAGAATTTCAAACTGCTCTATCTCAGCCATTTTTTAAGATAGAGGTAAACCAAAAAATGCTCTGGAATCCTTGTATCAAGGCCTAATACGTAATTAAAAAATAAATTTGAATTTTTAACTTTTTTGTATATTTATTTTAGTTTTAAATTTTTAAATGGCCGCCATTTTGTTACATATTCGTTATGTCTAATGATTCGGGATATTATGTAGATTTTACAAATGCACGTACAAGTAATGTGCATGGGAAAGAGTATCTCTGCGTCTGTGCTACTTATAGCAAAAAGCAGTTTCGGGCCTTTTGGGCACTACAGGGAAAACATTCCACAAAATAAAATAAAAAACAGGGGTGGTGACATATATCACCAGGAAGGAAAACACACATTCCACAAAAATAGGAAGTAGAATAAATAAAATAGTTAATTTTAGCACTTTTAGCCACACACAACAACATACAGGCATGTACATGAGACAGTATGTACTAGAAAAAGAAAAAGGGCCCACACTCCTTAAAGTTTAAGCTCAAATAAAACCACAAACTGTATAGTAAATAATAAATCTATCTAGTTAAAATGTAGAAATTAAAGTAAACACATACTTAAAAAGTTATATACAAAACACTGATGCATTAAAAAAAACTGAACTAAACAGATCTACCTCGGCAAAAGGGCATACAAAACACAACATCCTAAAAAAATTTTAAAGTAACAAAAATTACATTCGTTTCTTTTTTTTTTTTTTTTTTTGCAAAAATATACCCAAAATCTACGAAAACGGGGTGCGGACGGGTATATACCACATAATCTACCATAAAACAGACAAAAACCTTAAGTATAGGCATAAAAAGGGTTAAAAATGCCTACATGAGAGTATCAACACACAACCAAAACAAACTTTTAATACGCTAGAAAAACTAAGTTCCGTTTTAAAAATGTCAAAAAAAAATAATTAAATATACATACACATTAACTAAACTATAAATAAATACAAATAAACAAGGTAAAATTGAATAAAAATGCTTGAATAACGAAAAAGGGTAGTTAGTATTTATAACTCGGACGGTCTCTTCTATCCCGTAGCGAATAGTCGGTTCTAGAAATCGATATTGAACGACTACTTCTATTCGATTTAGCAGCTGGACGAATCGATGAACGAGACCTGCGCGAATCGCTGTGCTCAGCAGTTGAACTGCTTTCTGCCGTGGCTGAATTTTTACCTACGCGCATTTCACTGCCTTCTGCCGTTGCTAAATTTTTATTTACGCACATCTCGTTATTCTCTGCCGCTGCAATCTCCGGAGAAATGGGAGGTGGGGGAGAGGGATTTATGATTTCAGTCGCGTCGCTGTCTGTTTCCTCCACTTCCGGCGCTACCGGAGTTTCGTTATTGTTGACGTTCACTACTGCTGGTGCGCGGTTACTATCATATGGTGCTCAGGGAATGAATCGGTTACGCTTACACCTGCGTACAGGAGGAGAATCGCGCGGTTGGTGTGGTGAATCGATGGTCACGTTTTCAGTCGATCCCAGGCCAATTGTTTGTTTTGGTTTACTGGACCAGATGGGGAGTCTGTCTTTGAAAGAAGACAACCTGTCAACATGGACAACCTGACAATTTTTGGGATTAGCAACTAGCGCTATTTTAAAATTAACCTCATTTAGCTTCTCAATTATAGTAAAAGGACCATTATTTTGCTTGCTTAATTTTTTTGTATTACCAGGGGCGACTGTGGGTGTAAATAACCACACAAGATCTCCTATTTTAAAATTTTTATCAACAGCTGTCTTTTCACGGTATTTTTCCTGCTGCTCAGAAACTTTAATTAAATTACTATGTACTTCAGTGTATACTTTTTGAAGAGCTGGGATTAAGAGTTCGCAAAAAGAGGGTGCATCATTATAATTAAAAGAAGGTGGTTGAGAAAAGAGATTATATGGTAGATTCATATTTCTGCCATACATAACTGCAGCTGGGCTAAGTTTAGTTGAAGAGTGGACAGCTGAACGCATAGCTAGTAGTGCAAATTTGAGTTTAGTGTCCCAGTCAGATTGATTTTGGTTGACTATGTGACAAAGTGCATTTTTAAGAGTACGATTCTGTCTCTCCACTTGCGAGTTGCCAGCCGGGTGATAAGATGAGGTCTTAATATGATTAATACCAAACATTTTATATACGTGCTCTATCGCATCTGAAATTAGATTCTTCGCGTTGTCCGTCGTAATAAAACAGGGCGCACCGTAGCGTGATATGAAATCAGCTAAAGTGTCCGCAATGACATCTGAAGTGGTTGAACTAACCGCATATGCTTCTGGCCACTTAGTAAATGAATCTATATATGCGACAATATACTTATTTCCCGAAAAAGTTTGCGGTAAGGGTCCAATGAGATCCAAATGAACCTTGTTCATGGGAAACTGGGGGGTCGGCATACGTTGCAGAGGGGCGAGCTGGTTCGCTCTATAAGCTCTCTTCTGCTGGCAACTAATACATGACTCCACTAGATGCTTGACATCTGACGACATTCCTGGCCAATAGAAGTGCTCACGAATGCGATCAATGGTCTTTTGAAAGGCTTGATGACAAGCCGCTAGGGACTCATGTGTTAGTGCAAAAACTTGAGTAAGCAATTCTTTTGGCACGACTAACTTTACAGATTTATTCAAAATAGCTGACTCCCTTGTATCCTCACAAACTAAAATGTCATCTCTAAAAAAAAATTTCATGTATTTAGGAGCAATTTCTACACCTTGGTCTAGTTTTCTTGCAATCTCGCAGCATTTCTTGTCTGATTTTTGTAATTCACCAATTTTTTCAAGTAGATTAGAATGAGGCATAAAAGTAACTTCCTTTTCGACTTGTATACAAAAATTACAATTAACAGTATCATTGGAGTTATCATTGTTGACATACCTCGAAAGGAAATCTGCGACACTGTTACACTTACCTTTAACAAACTTGATTGTAAAATTAAAGTCTGAGAGAGTGCAGATCCATTTAGCCATGCGAGATGTAGGGTCGTGAATTTTTAACATAAATGTTAGAGGCGCATGGTCTGTATAGATGAAAAAATGGGTATTAGCAATGTAACATTTGAAGTGGGCAGTAGCCCAAACTAAAGCTAGTAATTCCCTTTCAGTGGTGGAGTAGCGGGTCTCAGCATCTTTCAATTTTCTGCTGGCAAAGGCAACAGGATGGAGCATGTTATTTTCATCTAATTGTGATAACACTGCCCCTAATGCTTCGCCACTGGCATCAGTATATAAATGGAATTCTTTCTCAAAATCAGGGAGTGCAAGACATGGTTTTGAAATAAGAGCCATTTTAAGGTCTTCAAATTCTTTCTGTGCATCTTCATTCCACGAAAATTTTCCTGTCTCTTTCGTTAAGTTGATTAGATTTTTAGCTCTCTTAGTAAAATCTGGTATAAATCTCCTATAGAAAGATAGAGTTCCAATAAATGACCTAACAGCCTTTCGGGTAGTTGGAGGTTTAAAATTTTCTATTACGGCAATATTTTTATTGATAGGTGATACTTGGCCACTACAAATCTCAAAACCTAGATATTGTATTTTATTCGAAAGGAAAGTGCATTTACTGGGCTTAAGTTTAAGTTTATGCAGTCTTAACCTTTCAAAGACCATGCTAAGCTTCTCAAAATGAGAATTAACATCACTGGAGGCAATTACAATGTCGTCGATATAAACAAGAATTCCAAGATTGCCTAAATCACCGAAAATAGCATTCATAAGTCTTTGGAAACTGTTACCTGAATTTGAGAGCCCAAAACAGTTACGGGTCCACTCAAAAAGTCCTTTGTGGGTGATTATAGCAGTTTTATGCCTATCCTCTGGGCGAATAACCTGTTGAAAAAACCCACTAGTTAAATCTAGCGTTGAAAAAAATTTAGCCCCACTTAAAGCATCAACAGAGTCGGTAATGTTAGGTATTGGGTAAGCATCTTTAACAAGATTTTTATTTAATCTTCTGTAGTCAACAGCAAGTCGATAGGAACCGTCTGATTTCCGAACCAGAATAACCGGAGAAGCAAATTCAGACATGGAAGGGGAAATTATGTCCGCCTGTAACAAAGTATTAAGTTGGTCTTCCATTTCTTGACGTAATTTGTAGGGGACTCTATAAGCTTTGCCTTTAACTGGTTTATTTGAAGTTAAGTTAATTTCATGCGGGATTGTATCACAGCCGGGTAAATCTAAGACCGATGCTGCAAATACATCTTTGTTTTTGTCTAGAAAATTTTGCATTTTAAGTTTTAATGGGGGTTCTAAATGATCTAAATTAATTTCAGAGCTCCAAGTGAGATCAGCGTGATCAAAGTCACCAATTGGAGGGGCCAAATTTATATTATAGGTTAATTTATTATCAGTTACGGGTATATTTGACTGGTCTACACATTTTTGAATTTTGGCAACAAAGGTTCCTTTATTTAAATGAATACTATTGTCTGAAAAATTTGCAAATGAGATATATAGGCCATGTTCTTTAGTGCAAATGGCTCTGGAGGTAAGGAGACCTTGATTTAAATTTTTCGCCAAAGGTTCTAACATAACAATATCATTTTCCTTAATAAAATTTTCCTTATAACTTTTAACCTGGGCTAACATTTTTGACTGCGGGGGAATTGAAATTTTGCTACATAACACAGCGAAACTTATATTTTTATTTTTATTGGTTTTATCACTACTGCTATCTTCATTGCTCTCCTCCTCGACTTCAGGTACCTTATCCTCTATACTTACCAAATCTTCACTTTCATCAATATTACAAATTTCAGTAGTCTCTTCAGCTAAATTACCCTGAGTTACCTGACTCGCTGCTGAAAGAATGTTGTCGACACTTTGAATACTTGAAAAATTTTCAGTGTTATTACCCTCAGAGCTACCGCCTGATGTTGTTTGCATGCAAAAGTTCTGCGCAACACTTTCAACTTCCTTATCCGACTCAGTTTGAATGACTATCTCAACATCTTTTCCCATATTACTCAACTGCGGGTCCTGAACTACCATATTTTCACTACTATGATTCCCATTTTCAATATTAACTGAGTCATGAACTTTCTCACATGCACAATTTTCAGGAGGGCTATTGGCATTACTACTTTTTGAATTCTCCCCTACTTTGTTGACACATTTTATATTTACAGAACTATTTTCAACACAATCATTATTCATACAATTATTATTTGAATTTACATTATATACAGAATTAGAAATATTTACAGAATTAGTAGCAAGACAAGTATTAGACCCTGAAGTATTACTTGGGGTTTCTACGCTTTGTTTACATTGGCCTGCAACTGGCACTTTAAGAGCGACAGCATTTGTATCACAATTTATACTTGCCCGGTACTCTTTCAAAAATGGCATTCCCAAAATCATATTAAATTCCTCTGCTAATTTACCTTCCACTACATAGAATTCAGCTTGACATTGAACATTATCAAAAACAAATTTTAAAAATACTTTCTTATTTAGGTGAACTTTCTCACCGGTGACAGTCATAATGGGGATATTGCAATTCTCCGTTTCAAAATTCTCTAAATAGTTACAATCAGTACCACTCAGGAGATTAATTGCAGAACCCGTGTCACATAATGCATTTAGGCAAACTTTATTTATGTAAATTCTTGTAGTTGGTAATGTATATGATTGGGGCTGAAACATACTATACACAGTTGGGGGGTCCAGGGGCCTGTTGGGGATCGACTTGACCACATCTGATCCGGCCACTAATAGTTTAAAGCCTCACTTTCATTGTTAGCTACTGGGGTGTTATTTACCGCCTGCTCTTCATTTCTGTTCGCAGCTGTGCTCCTATTGTTTTGGTAATAACCACCTCTTCTTCCCCTATATCCGCCTCGCTGATTGTGGTTCCCTCTAGGATTTTCACCTCTGTTTCTATAATTTTGCCCACGGCTCCTGAAATTTTGACCACCTCCCCTTCTAAAATTATAGTCGACAAAATTTAGTGGACAATCTCTGGCATAGTGGCCTTGTACGGAGCACCTATAGCAGGTTACGGGTCTTACCTCTTGGTTTTTCTCCTGTACATCCCTAGCCCTAAGATCAACTAAACTGTCTATCTTAGCTGCTAAAACATCAATTTGAGATTTTAGTTGGTCTATCTCCTTCTTTTGTGAGCTATCTTGCTGAAAAACTGCAGCACAGGGTAGGTTTTGGGTCAAATTAGGGTTGAGAATTTCCTCGCGGTGGTTGTAGAAAGGGTTAATGCTCCTATAAGCCTTTTCCTCAAGAAGCGCAATTTTGAGGACCTCTTCTGGGGATTGTGGATTTCTCGCAATTACCCCCTTTCGCACTTCTGGTGTAAGATTGCTCAACAGCATGGAGTGTAGTAGAGCCGTTCGGCTTTTATCGACTACTTCACCCTGGATACCTTCAATTACAAGGACTCTTAATGACATATCATATGCCTTGTCATAAAACTCCTGAACACTCATATTGGGTGGCTGTTTAAAATTTAAAAAATGACTGAGGGCAACATCTGGTGTGGCCTGTGAAGTATAACTCTCTTTTAAGATTTTTAATAGCTCATCAGATGTTTTTGCTTTGTGAATTTTTATTCGCCTAGAAGCAGCTCCTGATAATCTAGCTAACAAAACGAATTTTTTCTCCTCCTCATTCCAGTCGAATAATTTGGCAAAACTCTCAAATTTCTCAGAAAAATCTGAGAAGCAGACTGAGCTGGCCTCTCCATTGAATGGGGGAATGTTTGACAAATTATCCACTAAAGCATTTTTTCGCTGGATAGTGGCAATTGCTTCCGAGTGCTTATCAGCCATAGTTAGAGTTAGAAAATGACAAACAAACCAAAAAGAAAATGAAAAAAGGGGGGGGGGGACAACTTAAAAATGAGAAAAAGAGAGGGGAAAGGAAAACCTTATAAATACATAAAACTTAAGTACAGGACTATGCTTTTTTGTAAATAAGAAAAGGTTATGCTCACAAGGCATAATTTTGACTGGGAATTGTAGCTTACTAGCACAGAGAGAGAGCCTAGACCTCTTTTTACACTTGAACATATAAATAAAATTTTAATTGCAAAAACACCCAGTTGCTCTTTGATACATAAATACATACAAGTAAAAAAAAATCAATAACCCAGAGACCGAATTGTTACGGCTCCATTTGTTGTGGAGTTTTGGGGTTCTTTCTAAAACACAACTTACTTAAACTTAAAAAGCTCATTTATTACTCAATCTTCACTTGACAATTAAATATTTAGAAAAAAATAAGTATACCCTGATTAGCTCCACTGAAATCTGTTGCCATGGAAAAGGTAGCAAATTATATTAAACTAATCAAAATATCAAAACTTAAGAATCCGAATAGGTTAATACAACAATGATAATTTTGAACTCATCATTTTAAGACAATATTAAATGTAGTAAGGGGCAACAGATTTCTAAATCAAATAGCATACTGGATTGCATAAAGAACACCCAACTCCACTCCAACCCGATCAAGCTCAAATCTCCATACACATTAAATTAACAAAAGTGTAATCATCATATAATTTGGAAAAATGCAGGCAACCTGAAATTCCTCCAATATGAGGACCAAAAGGGGAAAGAGTTAAATCCGTTAATAGAATAGGGATATGATGATGTACTAAAATTTTAGAACAACCATAGAGATTCTGAACAAGATCCGATCGGTTAACCAAGAATCGTATAGTGGTGTATAATGACTGGATATATATATTTTTTTTTTTTTTTTTTTTTACTTTTTAAAATAAAACAATTTTGGTGTATATTTTAGAAAAACAATGTTTCTGAAAGAGGAGAGTTAAAGCTTAATTTAACATTTTATGAAATTAAATTTAATATTACTGTTTCACTTATTAATCTATTCATCCTTAAATCAAGATCAAAAATACGATTGTATAACATTGAGTGAACTTCAATTTATGTTCATTAAAACAGTCAGTTATGAATTTAAACTTAAGAAATTTTAAAGTCCTAATTTAATAAAGTTGAATCTTCTCTCCCTTTTTTTTTTTTTTTTTTAATTAATCACAGAAAGGTTAGGCCATTCTTATAGGTCTACTGTGAATATAAAAAATTAATTATTTAGAGATTTATACAAAGAAAAACATACCAACTTTGATAATAAACAAAAAAAAAACACAATTTATTTGAACATTTAAAATAATGAAGCAACTAAGTTATCAAAAATAATCTTAATAAAACAATATAACAGCTGATCTTTTAAGTTGAAACCACTCACTGGTTACTTTTAAATTACACATCATATTTTTAAAATTACCATCATATTACCATTTAATGGTCGTTCAAACATACAAACATTATATATTGACCTACAGACTATTTCTGTTCATAATGTTTATTCTTATTGAAATTATCCAAAGATATTCATTTCACTTTTAAACTCTGGTATAGCAAACATATTTTTTTTTTTTTTTTTTTTTTTTTTTAAAGAGGTACAAATAAATAAAAAGAAAAACTATGCAAATAGTACTTACAACAGGTAGAGAGTTCTACAATTTTAGTCAATGGGCACTTAGGAGCATTTCCTCCTTTTTCAAAATCTGATGAAGCACTTAAGCTGGAGTATTCAGGCTGGGGAAAAATTCAGACGTGGTTTCAAGCTAACATTCATCAATCCTCTCATCTCACTGCATCACTTGCCATCAACTACTAGGTCCATCATCTAGTCCGGAGGGGAAAATCGTTCTACGGTCCAGAACTTCACCGTCGGAGTCAGTAATTTCACCTTCCTGAAGCATGTGTTTTATTCGAAGATAGCCATCACCGTAACTCAGAACACTACGACTTCTAACGACCGGTTTAGTTCAATATCTATGATCACTTCTGATGGTTAAGAAGTCATAATCTTGGAGCGCCACTACGCCAAAAAAAAAATAGGCTACACATATCTTCTTCTTAATTTCTCGTTAACAGTTATAGATCCGCAATTCGAAAATGCCCTTATAGCCTCTTTTCATCATAACATCATGATTTAGGATGGTTAATGTAGGGCCATCAATGCCCCACTCTCAAAAAAAAAATCTTCCAGAAACCTGTCCGCCTTCAACAACTTCGCGATCCAGCCCACAGGCCAATCTTCGAGCCCCGTAATAAGTCGAATTTTTTTTACGAGTCAAACGACAGGTCTCTTGGCCAAGCAACAAGTGTCCTAAACATTCATTCTCCCGCGCTGCTTGAAAAACGGGACCGATCCACTCTGCCAGGGGTACGGGAATGGAAACAAAAGGAAAAATGGACTCATCGTGAAGACTACAGCTTGCCGCTCCACTCTGCCGGCCGCTTCATGGGGGAAGGAAACCATGCATCACCCCCATGGCGTGTGCTGAAGGGGCTAACAAGGGGCTAAACAGAGGCTAACAGGACCCCTGTTAGCCTCTGTTTACATGGGCGCCAGCTATCCGCCTGATAGCAGAGCCAATTGAAGCCTGACGTAAACTTACAAAGCCTAATTGCGTGTATAGTACACTCATAAGATAACGTAATTCTTATACAGGGCGGTCGGTCATTCTTATATCAAAGTCAGACTAGATGACTCCAAATTTTCCACCTGTGCAGTCTACTGACAAAACATCCCTCCCTTGCTGTCTGCTTTTCGTATTTGAAAAACAGGAAGCTACGTTAGACTATAAACGTTGAAATTACTTTGCAAAAAGAAAAAGAAAGAAGAAAAAATAAAAACTGATTTTATTATAATTATTACAATTACTTTTATTTATTTAAATTTTTATTAGAAACAGAAAAAAAGAGTGCTTTTAAATAAATGTTGAGAAAGTGATTTAAATAATTAATGTAGATTAAAAAAAAAAAAATTTGTTGAAACCAACCGTAACACGTTTATAAAATGATAAATTATCTGTTATTCGCAAACCATTAATAAAATCCCAATGAAAGTTGACTTTGAATAACGCCTTTTTTAGGGGGGGGGGGATATAGATTTTTTTATTTTTTATATGGCTTTTTGTCTACAAAAGTTCATTAGCATTTTATTTTAATTTAAAAAATAACACCTAAAAGTAAAATTTTCCTAACGTCGTTTATTTCTGTAACAAAGAAAAGAGGGAAATCTGGCAAAATTCAACGGAAAAAAAAAATATATATATATCTGCATTAAAAAAAAAAAAAAACACACATTAAAAATTCCATAAAATATTAGAAAGTCAAAAAAACTATATTTTTTATAAGAGGAGGGGGGGGGGAGGGGCAAGTCTATTTTAGAAATTATTGGTGGAGTTCGAGCCCAACGAGGCCATACAACTCTACACCTATGATCACTATACTGCCAGAAACTGAGAGTGGTGTCCACGAGTTAATAATAGCGAAATATCAATCATTAATTTCACATTAAAACAATTGAGCTTTAGCTGTTTTTAACTTCAAAAAATAAATTCCTAATCATGGACGGAAAACTTAAAAAATAATTAGCACACAATTGCGATACTTGGGGGAATAAGTACTTTTTTTCATTTGTATGCCTGGATATTTTACTCCCAAAATTAATCCTTTTAAAAAAATTTTATACTTATGTTTAACTTTTATATTTTAAAACACCTTAATTTTTAAACTAGCCTGCATTGAAACCAGTGCCACATGTGGAACAACCAATGTTAAATAAGCGAAATGCAGAGATATCCAAAGTGCATCCTTGGAAAGTCAAAAAAAGTTTAAACATTTTTGTACTAACGAAAATAGGTCAGCCTTGTTGCATCCACCAGGTAATTTGTTCAAAATTTTTATTTTTGGCTGTACAGTGTCTATTTACTAGAATTCAAATTTCAATTAAAAACAATTTTGCATAATTTCAAACTTATAGACAAAAAAATATATATTTGTTGAAAAAATTGTGTGCTAAAGACACGAAACTACCTTTTTGAAATATTTTTAATGCCAAATAGCAAAGATAATGGATACTGGAAAGCAATAAAAAATCGAAACTATTTAATTTTGAATTTCTTTTATCAATTTTTTTCATGATGTAGATCATAAATGAAAACATATATATATATATATATATATATATATATATATATTTGCATAAAAATACAAAATTGCCCAATTTAGGGTAAAAGTATCCCACTATGTTTGATACCCCCCCCCCCCCTTTTTTTTTAATAAAATAAAAATGAGTTTAATACTGATTGTATCAAATAAATTATTATACAAAAAGGCAATTTCATTTGTGAAATAAATTAATTTGATGTAATTCCTTTTCAATTGTTACAATTTTAAGGAAAAATAATCCAATATTCAGGGTTGTTTGGTTTAAACCAAATGGTTTAAAAAAAAAACAGACTTGGTTTTTTTTAAACTGCAAAACTAACAAAAAAAAATAGTTTTATTTATTTTTAATTTTTCAAATGTGATGAAAAGTATTTAGATTAAGATAGACTAATTTGAATTCTGATGCAGTGAAACATGCTTATTGTATAAGAAAATGAGATGATACACCTCAGACTCTGATGCAAGATGTCTGGTGTCATGTCAGGTATCTTCTTATTGGCTGATTGTTAGCTGACTGGTTGATTCCATGTATAAAATGAAAAGCAAAATTATGCTACAATGTTAAATATGAAACTCAATGTTTTGGATTTAATGGACAGTCAAATGTACATAATGAATTAGTGATGATATGTGTAAGTGCTACAACCAAGATAGGTAATGTGTACTTTGATACAATCGCTACTAGTGAAAAAGCTCATACATCTGGAAATTTGAATAAAAAAAATGGTTATTGCTAGTATCAAAAAATGTAAATTGAAGTTGCAGTGCTTCATCCGATCAGTTGTTACAGATAATGTTCCAAAATTACAGCATATTTATTAAGCACAAATTAACATTTAAATTTTATAACATATGGCTGCCCAGCACATGTGTTAAATTTATTATCCAATGATATTCAAAATCAATGTCCTATATAATCACTTTGCAAATGCATTATACAGATCACATGCAAATGTTTTGAAACTAGTTCTCCTTTCCAAAACAAGATGGAATTCAATGAAAGATGTACTCGAAGTTTACATTAAAAGATGGGCCACTTTACTGAACATTCACAAAGAAAACAGACAGAAAACCAACAGAAACATTAAAAATTCAATTTTGTTTCGAAAAGAAACGTTGAAGAAATGTTTGAATAATTAGAACCAATTGCAAATACCCTTGACAAAATTCAAGATAATTGCAGCATTGCTGAGGCTGTGTATATCTGGAAAGATCTTCTAAAAAAAAAAAAAAAAAAAAAAAAAAGAAGAACGAGAAAAAAAAGTAGTGATGAAGCACCTCCATAATTGAAATAAAATGGCTTTAAGGCCTATGCATTTTCTTGCATATATGCTGCATCCAAAACAAAAAGAAGGTTTAGAGTTATCTCAACAAGAAAAAAAATATGCTTTTGAGTTTTCAAAGCAAAGGTATCCAATAAATTCACTCATACTATTGATTAAATTTAATGCAAAGAGTTTACCTTTCCAGGAACGCGTCTTTGAATCTAGTATTGTAAATACTGTAACAGCACATGTATGGTGTAAAAGCCAAGAAAAAGAATTATAAATTTAAAGGCAAAGTGTTTTGTGAAATTGAACAACTTTTAACAGAAAAGGCATCTTCTGCCGGTGTAGAGAGAATATTTTCAAAATTTGGACTTGTTCAAGCTAAACTGCAAAATAGATTAGGACTCTAAAAAACGTCAAAACTTGTGTTTTTCTATAAAGTTTTTAACTAAAATGTAAATATTCACATGTAATATTAAAAATTTTCTATAATAGGGATTGATTGTTTAGGTATATAAGTGATCGCACATTTTATTGTTTATTATATGAAAAAATATTAAAATAATATAAAAATATTGTAATGCTTAAATAAAAATAGTAAACATTATATATTATTAAATGTTAACAAAATAACTTAAAGTAATTTTTGTTTAATGCTTGACTTCAAATATTCGAAAATAAGAATGTTCAGTGTTCTTCTAAAAGGTAAAATCATTTAAACCAATAAAACCTGGTTTAAACCAAAAAAATCAGGTTTAAACCAAAAACCAGGTTTAAACCAGTTTTGTGGGTTTTTTACAACCCTGCCAATATTTGATATTTATCAAAAATGCTCTCAAAACAAAAATAATGCTACTTTATTCATTTTTTTTCAAGGAATACTTTGGGTTATTAAGAATGTAATAAATTGCAATATAAACCACAAAATAAAAACTTACATAGATTTATCCATTCAAAGTATCACTTTGATGGTTTTTAGATATTTGCTATGTTAATTTATAAAAATAGCTGTAAAATTTTCGGACATTCTCAGATATTTAAACCGATAATTCATTACCACTCACAACATCACACAAACTGTGTTTTATATGTTCTATATAAATATAAGCATAAGCTGTGAAAATAGACTATTTTTCGAAACTGAGTATTCATGAAAATAACGTTTCTTAGAAAACACATTTAAAGTTTTTATTACTGAAAATCTATTAGAAATATTCACCCCAAGTTCTAAAAATTGGCCATATTTATCTATTGTATACTTTCCTTATTCTTAATATTAGGAGCTATTTTTTTTTCTAAACGTAGCTTCCAGTTACTTCAATACACATTTCCAGTCCTGAAACCGAAACAGTCATAACTACACTTCAAATGATCGTATAAAGAAAACAAAAGCTGTTTTGGATAGCTAATTGTCAAGCAAAATAATAAAAAAATTGCGATATTTCCCCAAATCGATTTAAATGGTAGTGAGATACCTTATAATTAATTACCTTTCAAAAATAATTTTCTGTTAAAAGAGCACATCTCATTATTTAAAATTCTGTTTTAATTTTAAGCGTGCGCTTGAAGCAGAAAATTCACAATCACGCAAGGCATACTGTTGATGTTCTCGATTTCAAACAATCAGTAATTAAATAGTAGACATTAAGTAACATTGGATACGAGATATTTTTCAAATATTATAGACAATCTGTGGAAAATAGTATTTTGCAGTTATTAGTATTTTAAGTTATGAAATCTTATGTTTAACAAATATTCTGAAAACGTCAACAAAACTTTCTATCATGAGAAGCGTTTTCGTCAAACCGCACTCCTGTACGTCAATTATTTTATTTTTTATTGAATTTAAAAATGTGTCAAGAACTTTTGGCACATCCTGTATTATGTTTTACGAAATTTATCGTTTGAATAGCTAATCAATCGACAGATTTTCTTGCCACCAGTTTGAAGAATTTGGGTTCTATTTTGTTTTAATAAACGCACCTAGATGTTAATATTCTAATACAGGCATGTATTTTATTTATAATAAAGTGAGGTGGTGGCTATACAATTAAAATACAGAGTGTTATAAAATAACTTTATCTATTTGGAGGTATATGCACATGGGAGCAATTAGAAAACAAAATAACAGAGAAGACCAAGCTTTTGGAACATTCACGGCTAAAGTAACATTTTTTTCTTTAAAAAAAAAAAAAATGGAAAATATAAACAAGAAATAAAGTATACTAAGAATGTTTTGTCATAAGAATGTTTTGCAAAACAATTTTTAAACAAATCAACACAAATATGTACAATACAAAAATGTGAAAAATAACAGCACATGCACATATTAAAAATCCAACAGCAAGCTTTTACCGGCATTTTTCAAAAAGAAGAATTGAAACATTTCATTATTTTTTCATAGGGGGTGGGGGGGGGGGGGGGCTGAATTTACAATAATTTATTAACACATGAACGTAAAAAGAACAACAGATCTAAAATTTCTTCAACGGGGCTGGAAAGGAGAGAGGTGCAAGATCCTTCTTGCCAACTCACATAAAAGTCTTAGTTCCTTTTTATGTTTATTTATTTTTTTATTTTTTTTTTAAGAAGAAAATTTTTTATAATTTTTTTACCCCTAATCATGAGAGAAAATTTTTTTTTAGCTAATTACAGTTGAAACCCCGGGGCATTTGCAATAATTTTGTTTTCATAATAATGAGAGAAAAAGAAATTTTAGCTAATTACAGTTGATACCCCCAGGGAGGGGCATTTGCCTCCCCCCACATTGTGGTTGTCAATGCATATATAGTGAAAACTACAGAACGGAATGAGACGACATTTGACAATTGGACTTCTAAAGACATGAAGAGATAAATTGAAATGTTAAAAAATAATAATAATAATAATACCAAAAATCAAATATAAAACCTTTGCGATATTTTGCTAGAGCAAAGTTGGACGCATACTGAGCACAATTCATCAGTCATTCGAATGAGTTATTCGCCTGGACGTTCCCAATATCTTTTCAAGGGAAATTAATGGCAATGCTTTCGCGTACTCTAAAAACAGATTTGAACAATCTATTTTATTAGTGATTAATACTAGTATCTGGCTATTTTCAACTATGACATTGCCAATTTTTTTTCCTATCGGCAGCTTATTGTATTAAATGTTACTATCTATTTGTCATAGAATTTAACTCGCCATGCTTTTAAAAATTCTAAATATAAAATCTTGTTCATTCGTTTCAGTTGCAGATGCCTACAATCAGGAAAAGTTATTTTATAACCACCCTGTATATTCTGAAGCGATTTTATACACCTTTTTAACTTAAAAAACAAACAAACAAAAAAAAAAAAATAGCTCAAAAGTGTTACACAAATAACTAGTTCCAACTTAACATTACAAATAAGGAAAGCTCATACTTATATTTTCAAACTTGCCTCATTTGCTTGGTTAATATCACTGCAGTGCCGGCATAGCATATCAACGGTAGCTGCATGGCCTTGCTTAGAAGCTAAGTGTAGAGGTGTATCACCCGCCTTAAAAAAATACAACAAAATATTAAATATAAACTATACTATTAAGGATGAAACTTCACTATAACTAGTATTTAATAAATCAGTATATTTTGAACTACATATCACAGTAATATGTTCCTTCCACAAATATATATATTTTTTAGCTTATATAAACAAACTATTTTTTTCGCATCAGTGGCGAGTAAATATATGTACGATAAAATATTTTATTGATTCCCCTTCAAAAACACGGTCTACACATGCTAAAACACACATGCAAGATTCTCTTTAAGTAAATATTTTGTTCGATCGAGAATCAAAGGGCGGCGTTTTATCTGTTACATAGCTTATGTTTATTAATAATCTTGAGTAATAACAGTTTATTATGCATTTTGTAAAGGTAAAGTGCCTAAGTATATTAAGCAGTTTACTCTATTTTTAGTGACACTTCATTTAAAGATAGTGAAAATTATCTGCGGCAAAGCAAACTTATCGAAGTTAGATAATTTATTTTTAGTGAATTAATTATTTTCTATAGAAATAGTATTTGAAAAAAAAATATATATTAATGCTATTATAAACTATCGTTCAGTCTCGATATATTTTCGGTCGAATTTGGCCTCGATAAACTTGGCAACTTTAGACGAGTCCTTTGGTGGATTGAGGAGAGAAACAGAAACTTGTTTTCCATTATGTAATGCATGGAAGCAGACAGAACGAAATCCAGGAAGGAGCAAGATTTTCTAACAGGTGTGCCAAACTAGGTCATTTGTTTTAAAATGTTGAATAAACATGACAAGAACTCTTTGTCAGAACTTCATATGTAAGATATGAAAAACAATGCTGAAATGATATATTAAATATCCAAAAATAAGTTTTTCTTTTCTTTTTCTTTTCTTTAAGAGATAATATGATCAAGGGGAAAAAAAGGCCGAAAATGTAAGTATTTTCAAATTATAATTGCATGCCGACATAGTGAAAAAATACCCAAGTCGGGACTCGAACCCGGGTCACCAGCATAGCGCACTGGGGTCATTCCATGGTAACTTACGTTACATTTAGAATAATTGACTTCAGTAATTTTAGTAATATAACACTAAAAAATATTCAAAATGTAATGTTTTTATGATTTGTTAATTAAACCTAACAAAGCTAAATTTGGATAAAAATTACTTAAATTTAGTACTATTTCTTGAATGCTAAAAATTATATTTACTATGGTAACTTACGTTTCTGACAAAAAGAACGTAAGTTAATTGAATAAATATAACGGCCAGTGTTCAAAAAATAGCACTAAAGGTAGGTAATTTTCATCCAAATTTCGCTTCGGATAGATTTAATTAACAAATCATATCAACACTACATTTTCAATATTTTTTGGTGTTATATTATGAAAATTACTAAAGAAAATTATTCTAAATGTAACGTAAGTTACCATGGAATGACCCACTGACGTTCTACCAACTGAACCAATTGGGAAACGATACTCAGCTGGGCACTCTCTCACTATAACATGTTGGCAAGGCTACAAACGCAGCACAAGATGGGATATTTTTCCATGAGCCACAAATCCCGGGGCAAACACGAAACCAAAGAAAATCCAGCATCGATAATTGAATAAATCTATATTTAATACTTGGAAATTTTTCCATAGAAAATTTCACACGCCTTGCATTCATAATATTAAAATTTTAATTGTTTAAATGGCGTAAAGCCAACATAGTGAAAAAGTACCCAAGCCAGGACTCGAACCCGGCAAGTATTTTGTTAAGAAGTATCGTCTATTTTTCCCAGTTTAAAAAATTTTTTAAACATATAAAAGCAATGCAGAAATTTAAAATAGAAGAAATATTAAAGATCCAAATATAAGCTTCTAACACATTTTTTCAAAATGGAAAATGAAACAGTAGTTTTCGCCAGAAAGGACTCTGTTCCCTAAACTTTCTGTTTAGTTTAATTTTTAAACACATAACCCTAAAAATATAGAACTAAAAATTATCTTAGACTGGCGGTTCAGAATGGAGGGAGTGGGGGGGATGACTGGACGCCCCTGACGGAAAATTACTTGTTCCCTTTTTTCTTAGAGTTTATATCTTTTAAGTCACTTAGGAAGAATGAATTTTACTACTTTTTTTTCCAAAATCATCTGAGATAAAGAACACTTAGTTATCAAAATTTCAAAATCCATTGAGGGCAATGGTCCCTCCTATGGATTGCCTATAATGTAAAGCGTCTTCTTCACCACCTATAAGGAAAGGGCATGTTTACAAACACACACTTCCGTCAATCACTCTCCATTCCAACCAATCAGGCAAACTCGTTCCTGTCCGTAGACCAATCAAATCATCTTTTGCCCTGAGTGACGTCAGCTGATCTTTCCTTCATTCCAACCAATCAGACAAACTCGTTCCTGTCCGTACACCAATCAAATAGGAAAGATCAGCTGACGTCACTCAGGACAAAAGATGATTTGATTGACAGGAACGAGTTTGCCTGATTGGTTAGAATGGGGGGAGAGTGATTGACGGAAGTGTGTGTTTGTAAACATCATCGTTTTTGCCCATAGTGTAGGGAATTCTTCCCAGGTCAGACGTCTTCTTAACATAGCGCTGAGCATATTTCGGGTAAGGTAGAGAGATAATGCATGTTTTTGTTTCCCACAATGAAACTGTTGATAGCATTTAAAAGGGAATTTTTAAGACTTGCTTTCCGATCCACATTCTCTTGGGGTAAAACTGGATATCGCACATGAAATAAAGAAGGATATTGGAAAACAATAATTGAAGTACACAGGTAAACAATGTTTGAAGAAAAGTCAGTCAAAACTACGTAGACAAGAGTGATTATGATTTTCATAAAGATGATAAAAAGGTGAATTTCTTTTATGAAATTTCTCAAATTATAATGGAATGTAATTGAAACATTGTTAGTTTAGTTCCTTAGTTAAAGTTGTAAAATAAAATATAGTGTTCCTTTTTTAAAAGAAAGTCTAAACTTTTTCAATTTTTTATAAGATTAACATACCGTGCTGTTTTACCCCACCGGTGGGGTGAGACCGGATGTTTTACCTTTTCAGAATGAGGAAGTTGCACTCACTTTAGATTATGCATTCTTTTATGTTTAATTGATGAAGACAACTTTACATACCTCAAAACCTAACTCAGAATCGCAAAAATAATTTAAACTATGTAGTTATTGGAGTTTTAAACTTCGCTAAAAGCAAAACAAAACCACGTGATCGGAAAACGCGACGAGATTGGTTTGACGTCACTACACATGAAACGGGGGAATTCTGCTTAGAGCCGAGTGCTCGCAGGCTGTTTTATATTGCTTGCTAAGTACTATAAACATCTTTTAAAGACTCGTTTACACAAAAACAAAAATTAAAGTCAAAAGATTATTTTATCATATCTAAATATAATGCACTATTAATTTATACATTTGCATTAATTTTCATTTAGAAAAGTGTTGAAGTTGGTCGGATTCGAAAAATACAAAATTATGTCTTTCGGAAATAGTTTTTTATTTTTTAAATTCAAATTTGCTTTTAGGACAGAAAAACTGCATTTCATGTGGGTAAAAATACAGGAAGCTAAAGCTAAAAGGCACGTAAATTGTTCACTTACTCTGATTTATTTAAACGAAATAAGAATGATACTTTTATTACAAAAGAAATCGTAAGTAAAATCGCATTTATATAGTTCTTGAAATGAATTATTTTCTTAATTCATTTTAATGCTTAATAATTCGTTTTAATATGAATATAATTTCGTGTTATGCAGGTTATATTACGGATAAAAAATGTACTCTAATTATGAGAAAACGAAATTTCGAGCAACAATGCAGGAAAAAAATGCTTTATTTAATACTGATTTATTGAATAAAAATTTTAATTAAATACTGACAATAATAATTGTGTATTCACTCTTTAGAAAAAAAATTACTGCAACATACGTGAGTAAATTTATCACTATTGTCTTTTATTTTCTCTTTTTATGTACTTAAAAATAAGTATTAAATTAAATATATATTTTTAAATACACATATTTTATAAGCATCCAATGTTTATTCTGATACGCCTCCTTTTATGATTGGAATTCGTGATTTTTCAAAAAATGTTCAATATAATACTATAATTTGGCGTTGCCATCGAAGCTTAATGGGAAAATTCACCGCTTTTTTTTACGCTTGGTAGAAAATGAGAGGTAATAAAATTATTAAAATAAATGTATAATCTTTGTTTTTTTTCTGTTTTAAGGTATGGAAAGAGGAAAGAAAAAAAAAAGCATTATTTAAACTATCTTTTTAGGATTACTAAATTGACTTTTCAACGTATAATCATAATTCAATTAATATAGAAAAGTGTAAAAATAATTTAATTATCGTTTTATTATTATTTGCTTACGTATAATTTTTGAATGGATGCAACTTTTTGTTTGTTTGAAATATAGTTTCTCAGAATGTCCTATTTTTAGATTTATCAGGCTCTAAAAAATTTATATCTTTATTTTTCTCAATGTTCTAACTTTCGTAAAAAATAAAAATAATGAAAATATTTGAAAATCTTGTTAAAGAAAGCAGTATCTTAATTTTGAAAATAAGCATTATACTGCACAAAGCTTTTTTTTAAACAGAGCGAGATATGCTGAGAATTTGAATATGTTGTTGAAGTAGAGCCCACTCTTTTCACTTTTGAAAACAGCCATCTCATTACACGTAAACTTTTTATAGTGACATATAAAGAAATCAAGGTATATTATCATTCAAGGTTTATTCTTTGTTTGAACAATGCATTAGTATCATAAGGGCAGGGCATTATGTTGAGAGATATTATGCTATAATATCACAATAGTTTTTAAATTCAATTCACAGGTAAGGCATGAATTTGCATGATTAATTTTTTTAATTATTTGGAAGGTATGGATTATATATTAATTTAGCAACAAAAATTTAACATAGAACCAAAGAATAAAGAAAACATTTATAGATCATGAACGAAAATTCAAACATACTACCATTCTTTTAATGTTTAAAATGTTAATAACAACAATAAAATTTAAATATACATAACGTAGCTTCAAATACATTTAGAATTATTATATTTCTGCATAATATTTCTCTTTTGGCCTTTTTAATTTCCGTAGAAATATTGTTAATTTATAACAAAAATAAAACAGATATTTTTTAAACTAAACATCATCTCTAATCTGCAAAGTTCTATAAAGTATAAAACCTTCAATCCCACATTCTGGAAATTTCACAAAACTGACAGTATTTAAAATAATTACTTGATTGTTTTGCCTGTGTGTAGTGTAGTCCAGAGATCTGTTTAGGAAGAAATTGAGTCCTTTAAAAGAACCTTCACAAAATTTTTCATATTAAAACAGGAACTTTCACAATACATTCCACCTTAAAACAAGACCCTTCACAATTTTTTTTTGTCCTAAAAGTAGGCCTTTCACAATTTTTTTCCATCTCCAAACTAAACCTTTTACAAATTTAATTATTTAAAAGAAAAAATTCACAAAAAAAATAACCCTGTGAGAAAAGTCTGGATAGGTCCCTGCAAACATTTTTTGAAAAATTATTAAACTTTTCTCGTGTATTTTTATATAAAAATTCTGTAAGCCTGTCTTAAAGCTATCTCAGCACATTTCGCTCTTTCTAATAAGTTTAGCTGCTTTTCAAAGACTCAAAAGAGTTTATTTAACAATTAAAGAGAAAAAAGAACATATAGTGGAACCAAGCAAAATTCATAATTTAAGTATAAAAATATAAATAATATATATATATATATATATATATATATATATATATATATATATATATATATATATAAGTACCAATTATATATATAAGTACACCTTATTCTATAAAATACAATATTGTAGTACGAGTATTAGCTTGTACCGATACTTTATTTCTACATCGAGATCTGGAAATGAAAATTCTTAGAAACGCGATGGAATAAAAATATCACCTGGAATTCACAGTATTATTTATTCATTACAGCAATTTACAATACTTTTAATTTGTTATACTAATCATTTTTAAGAAAAGAAAGAAACCGTCCAGCGTAAAGCAAGCCGCCACCATAGGAAATAACAGGGAGAAATACAGCGAGGGTTTGTTTACATGTGTAGTGACGTCAGAACAGCTTTCGTCACGTGACGTGGCTTTTTCCCGCCACGGCAAAAACTGCGTTTTAAAAGTTAATTTAATGAATTATACAAGCTTCAAATATATGTAAAAATGGTATCAAAATGTTCGTATTTTTACACTCTGTCAGATGCTCCCCATTATTCATTTATTATTAAAAATCTGCACTATTTAAAATAATATAATAGAACAAGGATAAATGCAGAGTAGGTACACAAAGGTACATTAAATTCTGTTTGAAAACTTGGCTTTAAGAAGAAACTAATAATAAGGTATGCGGTTTTCTCTCCCCCCCCCTACTGTCCCCTAATTAATATAAGGTTATCTAGCCCACTAACTTTAGAAATTTTACTTATTTTATACTAAAGAACTATTCATATTTTATTTGTTAGCAGCGGTAGTTTTAACAGTCATAGTGACCAGAGGAATATTTATTATTATTATTATTATTATTATTATTATTATTATTGTGGTTATTATTAACGGTGCTACAAAAGCTAACTTATAATGGAAATATTAAGTATTAATGAAACGTGTTTTCCTCCCTTAGCTTTTAGAGTCAAGGTTGTCAACCGTTTTCGCCAGCCCCCCCCCCCCCCCCCCTCTCTCTCTCTCTCCTATACAGACACTCTCTAAATCCGTTCGGGTCTGTTAGTATTATTTGTGCTTTATTGTTGTCACAATACTTGCTACTTTCTCTCTCTCTCTCTCTTTTTTTTTTTTTTTTTTTTACCGGTATTTCGGTATTGCGACAATTTTTTTACCTGTAAATCTCCATTTTTCTTTGCTTTAGTTTAAGTGCTGCAAAGCAACATATTATTTTTTCTCTACGTTTCCAGAGCGACATACATTTTACCTGTAAATCTACTTTTTCCTTTGCTATAGTTAAAGTGCTGCAAAGCAACATAATTTTTCTTCCGGTTCCTTCCCGTTCTGCAACATTTTTTACCTGTAAATCTACTTTTTCCTTTGCTGTAGTTTCAGCGCTGTACAGCAACGTATTTAATCTTCCCATTCCCAGATTGGATTTATTTATCAAATTGGAATAAAAATCTTAAATTCTATTTGATGGTCTTTTAATCAGATATTCTCTTTCTCCCCTTCTTCCCCTTCAACCTGTTTGATTGTAAAACGCTGCTGGTAAACCAGTTTAAAAAAAAAATGCATTGAGTAATATACAGGTCTTTCACACTTTATGGAAACGATTTTCACAATTAATTTCTTAACATATATGCTATATTCTCTGCGACAATTTTACTCTACTGTATAGCCCTGACTCTTGATTGTAACTCTGGATCGAAATTTCCATCGTAGTCGATTTTTCTCTTAGTACAATCATATCAATTTTCTCCCACACCTCCTTGGAAAACTTTCCAAAGCCTTCCAATGTGTTGTGGATAGCGCTTTCTAACGCTCGCTTTAACAAACAAATATAAATGATATAAATAAAAATTTATCGCAACACTGGATGAAACATGGCTTTATTTAAGTGAATGTATCAAAAGAAGAGCAATTTTTATCAATTAATAAAAAAAAAAAAAAATGGATTTGTGAATGTAAAGAAAAATTTCCAAAAGAATACATGATTGCTGTTGAATTATGTTATGAAATTAAATTAAAGGTAACAAAATGCAGTAAAACTAAGGTGATTTCACTTTATTATCAGTAAAATAGTCTAGAACCCCTTTTTGAAGAAGAAATTCCAGCTTTATAGGAAAAAGACAAGACATTAACCGAGCTTCATATGAACAAAGTCTCCCAGCCGCTCTTCCATAACTCAACTGACGAATATTTAGCAAAGAAAGAATCCCAAATGAAAATAAATTGTGTCTCAATTGAAGAAATGTATGCAAAATGACCTGACGTACCCCCTCCCCCCCTCAACCCTCGTCAATGGCCTTTTTCTACCTTTGGATTGTTTAAATGAATTCACAAACATTGAAAATACTTTGGAAAGTTTTACAAGAGGTATCGGGAAAAATTGACATGACTGTAACAAGGAAAAAAAAAAAATATGGAAAATAAATGCTAAAGCATATCTTTTGCTCAAAACTAATTTTTTAAAAGACAAAGTAAACCTACTTTGTTCGCTGCATTTACCGATAACCCATGTTGATACAGGAATCCAATAACATCTCCATGGCCTTGTCGGGCAGCCCAATGAGCACCATTTTCACCGTTCTAACGAAAGAAAAAAAAAAAGATTAAAAATTAAGATTTTTACAACTATTTATTTAATGAAAGAAGTAAAAAGCAAATATTCAATATTTAATACAGGTTTTAGCTAAAATAACAGTCCCATTTAACATCTTATAACATTTTTATTTAAAATCTAAAATAGAAAAAGTATTACTTATAATGTTTTAATAGGAGATACCAAGTTTGCACATCTAAAACATTTAATATTTTAGGAATTTTTGTTGGCTTCAATAACAAAGTAAACTGTTGGAGGTTTTCGCAATATATTAAGTTATGTTTGGAGAGTGTTTAGTAATTTTTCATTAAAAAGAAAAAAAATCAAATTTTGTCTTTTTTATCCATGTAAACGAGGGTATCCTGAAAACGTCGGCAGAGGATGTCAGCAGGCCGCTTGCACCTAGCATTCCTCAAACATCAAAGTAATAATTATAGTTTTTAAAAAATCGTAATGCGATGAATCTTTGGCGTATTGGTAATGTTGTAGCCTAGGATTGACTCAAAATTTAAGTATTTGTGAAAATGGTTGTTCACTCTTGAACTATATTAATCTGTTGAAATATCTTGGCTATAAAAAAAAAAAAAAATACTACTACTAGGATTCTAAAATACTTACTGCGTCTACGCGATGTAGGTCGGCTCCTTTGTAATGTAGAAATTTTAGGACATCCAACTGCCCCATACCAGATGCCACATGAACGTAACATTCTCCTTCCTGAAGGGAAAAATAAAGAAAAAAATGTATATATAAAAAATAGTATAAAATACTGTTGATGAAATACAATACAAAACTTCTGAAAAAAAAAAGAAAAAAAAAGAAAAAGCAAAGAAAAACAGCGTTATTGGTAGATTTTATTTACGCTTCAGAGTAGCTATAGTAGAGTAAAAATAAAAAGAACACCTTTTTTACTTTTAAAAGATAAACAGATATAAATATAAGATCTACGCTATAAGATAACACTATATGCTGTACGATGGACACATCTACTCATTTACATCTTCATCTGCTTCTATATGACAATGTATCCCAAATAGGACATCTAAACTTTAAAACTCAATAATTCAATAATTATGATAAATATGAAGAGGAAGTAAGTGATATGTTTATAAGCCAGCGGCCAATTTATAAATTTTGTCTACAGAAAAAAAAAAAAAAAAAAAACACTTCACATGTTCTCCAATAGTTGCGCTGTCTCAACCTCTACGAATAAGCATGCTCAAAGTTAGATTTCTGCACAGGCCTAAATTTACAGGCTCGGCCAGTACAAAGACTTTATTGGTCCGTCTCGGAAGGTTCAAGATTTTAATGGTCCAGCCAGGTATAAAAACTAAATATTTCACCTGAGCCCAGGCGAGTCCGGCTCGTTATAAAATCTAAAAATTATGTCCGGTCTTCAAATTATGCTTCAAATCATACTTCATAACATTTCTGAAACAACATTATCGTACTATTAAAATTACTCAAAAAGCACACTTACTTATGCATAGATTCTATTTTCAGATTATATGTCGGCAATTCATGGAATACGGAATAACAATAATATTAATGACCACTGAGCTAATTACGTACATAAACATTCATAAAAACTTTTGAATTAGACAATTGCATTCAAATGATTATTCATTTTAAAACAATCAACGTAGTTTAGAATGAAAGAAAAAGATGGTAAGAGAAAATCACAATTTAAAAATTCTACAAAGACAAAAAAAGTTTTAAAAAATATTTATCTGTAATTTATTAAACCGAATTAAATTTCTATAGATTTCCTTAAACTAAGTTGCAGCATCACTTCCTTTTTACAAAAATAAATAAATAAAATGTCAGGCCAGTATGGTCTCGAGGGGTGAGAGTCCAGACCCAGCTTGGTCCGAAAAGAAAAAAGTCTGTCCCGGACCGAGATTGCACAAAAAAATAAAGGACCCGAGTCTCATGATAGAAAGTTGTTCCGATATCGTGCAGACCTCTATTCAAAACAACGTGTAGGGGGCACGGCCAAACTCGATTCTCTCTTCCCTCATACGGCCTTCACAATCACCCCTTAGTTTCGGAATCGTTAAAAGGCTGCTTCGCCGGTAGATGGCGCGATATACTTACCATAAATAATGCTTAGTAAATGTTACTTCTATACATAAAAATACAAGAATCTTTGCAATTATTCATTATAAAAGGTATATATAACATATGTATCTTTTGTTTCGGCATTTTCTTTACTACAAACAGGAAAAACTAAAAGATTTAGAGATAAAATAAATAAATACAATGCTTTCAGCAATTAAAAATAGTTTAAATAACACGCTACTATAAAATGCAAAACAAACATTATAAGTAAATTTCTATATTTATATACATTTAAATTCTTGATTACTTGAAACATTGGTAATTCTGAGCGTAAAATGCACAATAAAAAATTTAAAAAATAATTACTAGTTTCATAATAGTAGTAAGAAAATTAAGCAAGTTCGCCAATATCCGGCAATGAACTCATATCGATTTTTTTCTCTCAAAACATGGATTATTTTTACACGATTCTTAATTATTAAAAATATGTATATATATATATGTATATTCAAAACAATTTTCAATAAATTTAATCATTATAGGTACTGATCTGAAATATATAAGCATTATATATAACATATCTATCTTTTACTTCGGCGTTTTCTTTACTACAAACAGGAAAAACTAAAAGATTTAGAGATAAAATAACTAAATACAACGCTTTAAGCAATTAAAAATAGTTTAAATAACATCCTACTACAAAATGTAAAACAAACATTATAAGTAAATTTCAATACATTAAAATTCTGGATTACTTGAAACATTGATAATTCTGAGCGTAAAATACACAGCAAAAAATTAAAAAAATAATTACTAGTTTCATAATGGTAGTAAGAAAATTAAGCAACTTCGCCAATATCCGGCAATAAACTCATATCGAATTTTTTTTTCCTCAAAACATGGATTATTTTTACACGATTCTGAATTATTTAAAATATATGTATATATGTGTACATTCAAAACAATTTTTAATAAATTTAACCATTATAGGTACTGATCTGAAATATATAAGCATTATATATAACATATCTATCTTTTACTTCGGCGTTTTCTTTACTACAAACAGGAAAAACTAAAAGATTTAGAGATAAAATAACTAAATACAACGCTTTAAGCAATTAAAAATAGTTTAAATAACATCCTACTACAAAATGTAAAACAAACATTATAAGTAAATTTCAATACATTAAAATTCTGGATTACTTGAAACATTGATAATTCTGAGCGTAAAATACACAGCAAAAAATTAAAAAAATAATTACTAGTTTCATAATGGTAGTAAGAAAATTAAGCAACTTCGCCAATATCCGGCAATAAACTCATATCGAATTTTTTTTTCCTCAAAACATGGATTATTTTTACACGATTCTGAATTATTTAAAATATATGTATATATGTGTACATTCAAAACAATTTTTAATAAATTTAACCATTATAGGTACTGATCTGAAATATATAAGCATTATATATAACATATCTATCTTTTACTTCGGCGTTTTCTTTACTACAAACAGGAAAAACTAAAAGATTTAGAGATAAAATAACTAAATACAACGCTTTAAGCAATTAAAAATAGTTTAAATAACATCCTACTACAAAATGTAAAACAAACATTATAAGTAAATTTCAATACATTAAAATTCTGGATTACTTGAAACATTGATAATTCTGAGCGTAAAATACACAGCAAAAAATTAAAAAAATAATTACTAGTTTCATAATGGTAGTAAGAAAATTAAGCAACTTCGCCAATATCCGGCAATAAACTCATATCGAATTTTTTTTTCCTCAAAACATGGATTATTTTTACACGATTCTGAATTATTTAAAATATATGTATATATGTGTACATTCAAAACAATTTTTAATAAATTTAACCATTATAGGTACTGATCTGAAATATATAAGCATATAGAAATATAATAGAATTACATATAAAATTAAATATTATATTCTAGTTCTGGAAAGTCATGGTATAAAAGTATGTATATAAAAATAAAAATATACTTTCATGTTTCATAATATCAACAGAATAAGAAAACATATTTCGCCAATATCCGGCAATCAACTCACATCGCTTTTTTTTTCTCAAAACATGGATTATTTAACAAATTCATAATAATTTTTACAGGTTTTATTATTTTAGAGAATGAACAAGTTTTTTTTTTTTTTTTTTTTTTTGCTGTAGCATTATGTACTATGAGAGAATAGTTTTTGTGGAAATTTTAGAATATTGTGTGGTTACAGAAATTACAGAATATTTTTTCAGATTTTTAAAATATTAATTCATAAATCTATCCACCCTACTTGTATATATATATGTATCTATAGGTATATGCAGATTCTATTTCTTGATTAGACTTTAAACATTGATAATTTTTACAGTGAAATATACATTAAATATTATAAAATTAAAATTAAGTAAACTTTAAAATTTTTCTTGATAAAGAGTTCTTACATGCAGATAAATTGGTTTCATTTGTAAAATACCTTGCCATATTTTTTTAAATGATGGGCAAGAATTTTGCATATATTAATGAGCATATATTTATTTTATGCTCGTTTAAGTCACATTCCCCATAAGGGTTTTTTATTAGTCTTGGATATATCAATTCATAAATAGTTTTGACGAACGAAACGCAAAGATAAGGAAATTCTCTATTAGTAATGGTAAGTAATAGCGCCCCCTACGTTCTTCCGGGGAGAAACTCTTATTCCTCTTGAACAAAGGGAAAATGACTTTTTGTTACGGCCGTATAAAGGGAAGGAGAAAATCGAGTTAGGCCGTGGTAGGGGAGTTAAACCAAGTCCATCTTGATATAATATATTGAGATAGCCCTGGTTAAACATAGTGTTGCCAAAAGCAGTGTTGCTAATAGCGCGACAAAAATATTAAAAAGGCGGAACGGCCACTTTTCAATCGGGACAATATAACTCATAGTAAAAATAGTACAGCTTTCTTTCATTAAATACTTTGGAAATATGTTAATTAAACATTTCTTAAGGAACGCAGTTTGAAGTTTGTAAAGATAAGTTTTTTGAAACGATTAACAAGTATTTACATGACAATCAGTTATTTCCAAATAATACTTAAACGATATATCATTTAAAAATATCACTCTAATAACTATAATTTAGCAAAAATCAAATTCTTTATTTAAATACTAAGTTTTTTTTTTATTAATTATCAACATTATAATTAATGAAACTCAGTAATCCTACATAAATTTTAAAAATAAAAACGTGATTAATTTTATTATTGTTCAAATTCTTCTCTAAATTTGCAACAATAGAACAACAATAGTTTCCTTCCACAATCGGGGTGTTTTTATTATAAATAACACGACTTTTTTTCGGTTAATGTAAGCAATATGCAACTCTGTCGCTTAATTAAACAAGTTGAAGGACCGTACTATTTTAAAGACAATGAAAAACTTTCCTTAAATCTTGAATGAAGAGCTAAATTTTTCAAACACTACGTTCGAAATATATACCTGTATTATAAAACAAAAACATACCTGTGAGTAACACTGACGTCATATCGACGGTGGCAAAAATCTGAGTAATGAATTTATTTTTATCGCCATTTTTTTAATTCCTAAACATCGCACAAATTCAATTTTTCACCGTCGAATAGAGAAAAAAAAATTACCTTCAAATTCCATTCCTTTGTAAACTGTATCTCAATTCACTGATTTTTTTATGCATTTTAAAAATAATTTTCAAGCATGACTTAAAAAAAAAAAAAATCC
Source organism: Maratus michaelseni (assembly GCA_963931845.1). Classification (NCBI taxonomy): domain Eukaryota; kingdom Metazoa; phylum Arthropoda; class Arachnida; order Araneae; family Salticidae; genus Maratus; species Maratus michaelseni. Next base: position 125,766,680 of record OZ007589.1, read on the forward strand.
ATCTAAAAAATGAACGCGCAACCCGATTACGAAAGATTAACCCGTCTGCAATTACATCAACGTAAATAATTCAGCATTTGTTTGTTTCCACGTAATATTCCGTAACTAAACTGCCGAACGAAATTAAAACTTCACAAATCTACCCTATATATATAAAATCCTAATGAAACGAATTTGTGAAACGATTTTATGAAACGAATTTATGAAACGATTTTATGAAACGACTGATTAAACGACTGATTTTGTTTCAAGGCTATTTTTAATAAAATGTTGAACGCTTGATGGTGAAATTAATACCAATTGTTCATAAAAATCCGCGGATGTCAAAACTGGTAATAGAATTTTGAAATTGGAAATAGTTTTCGAGATATTAATTTTTTTCTAATTTTAATGACATTTCTGTAATGATGGCAACTAATTACTCAGTTTTTTTGTGACAAAAAAGGGAAAAAAATTGAAAAGGATCCCGATAGGGATTATTGATTTCTTTTTATTCGTCATTTTCAAATTGAAATTGAATTTATCTTTTATTTCAATCGATAATGAAGACAAGATTGTGATTAAATTATGTTTTTCAGGAAAATTTGAAAAAAAAAAATCGCATTTCTATCGTCAGGATTCAATCGTCTGTCAGCATTTAATTTAATTTATAAACTGAAAATATTTTGAATAAATTCGTCCAAATGACGTCATTTAGGTAAACGCAAAAGAAAGGGAGGAAAAGGAATTAATAGTAATTATTATTTATTGATATCATTTTGTTATTTTTTTGTAAAATTTAACTAAACGAATTTATAAAATCATTAATTCGGATATTTGAAACTAATATATAAAATAATATTTGCCCAACTGAACGGAAGAATAAAATATCCTGCTTGGTTTTTTCCGCCAAGCTTTTTAAAAAAGCGTCAAGACCCCTATAATAGAAAAGCACCAAAAGTTCACTGGGTTTATTTTCATAACTTTTGGCAACAAATCTATGTATATTAACGAATCTATCCCTTTTTGCTCGAATTACGCCAAACCTAAAAGCAAAGGATCCTATAATGGAAAAGTACCCGATTTTCTTATGGACAATATTCAAGTGACAGAACATGGTGTAAAATTACCGCGGATAGCAAATTTGTTTAAATATCTCATCAATTGATGCCGAATAAATGCAGGCACATGCATGCACAAAATATTTAATTAATTTTGTATGATAAATAATTATTATAAAATTCGTATATACATATTAATTAAAAAAAATAATTTACATATTTAAAATAACATGAAAATATGCATGATGGTGCACTAAAATAGAGAGAAAATTAAAACCTGTTACTGAAAATGTCTATAACATAGTACTTTTCAATACCGTGGTTCTTAATGCTATTCACAAGTAGATGGAATTTTTCTCATCCTTAAACGCAAAGGAAGAATAGAATAGAGATTGTTGTTATAAAAGTCCGAGAGGTAGTCACAATTTAAACCTAACCATTTTATACAAGCTGGTTTTCAAGTAGTAATTGATTTTACTTATCAATCCCGAAAACAGTCGTCAGTTGTCGCAACAGCTGTGTATGAGGCCATGATAATCGAAAAATGTCCCATTAAAATGTTAAAAGCATGGCAACCCAATTATAGATTTACCAATATTTTTAAAATAAAGCACGCTGTCATGTTTTTAGAGGCCTCGAAGTCTGAGCGGGGGTTGGCGAGCGTAGCTCGCAGGGGGTAGGCCCCCTAGTAAATAAATAAATTAAATACGATTTTAACAGACGTGTAATCGAAATACGTGCTTAAATACTGAAAAAAAAAATCTAAATTGATAAAACTTGCTATAAATGGTGAAATCTTTCGCCATTAACCGCTGGTATGCGGCTAATAATGAAACCCCTCAAAAATACCTTTTTAGGCAGTTAGTTGGTGGGCAATTTAAGAAAATAGGCTAAATGTAAAAAAAAAATCTATTACAGATTTTTTAATTATTATATTTAATTATGATGATAAATAAATCCATTAAAATAGATTTTCACCTATACGTTCTGTACACTGGGCAGCATATCGGATATTTTTAACCTGTGTAATCTGGATTTGATCGCCTGGTATGGATAAGTCCCTTTACTTGGAAAATGCATTACTAATTTTTTTGCGTATTTAAAGAAAAAGTGAAAACGAAAACATGGCTGTAAAATTACAGACTTTAAAATGTTATAGTAGACAATCTTTTATATGATCATTAAAATCTCTACCACCCGTGAAATGAAAAATATGTATTAGAGTTGAATTAATTATTTCTTATTAACTAATTGTAATATTTAAGATGTAGTTAAACGGGAGAAATTAAGACTGTTGTCCTCTAATATTTAAAACTTGATAAGCAGGAAAGTAGTGATTGCATAAATAAATATTATCCAAGGAAAAAAAAATTACAAACATATAATAATTTTCTAAAATTTAATATATTTTTAAGGTATTACTTATAACATTCACACTAATATACTTATAATAAAAAATAATTATAATATATAGATAATAGTAATATATATAGAAAATATAACATAGAGTTATTTAAAACTTTTTAATAATGATATTTTATAATTTATGAATGTATTTTATGTAAAGTAATGATGTTTTAAAGAGATTTATATTAGAATTATTTTTATGTATAAATTAAATTAAAATATGAGATATGTTCATACGAATTTCAATTGCAATAATTGTAAGTTTTTTGCATATACATATATTTTTAAAAATTCCATAATTATGACACAAAAAATGTGTATTGATTTAAATTTGATCTTAAACGCACTTGAATTTTTAAACTTTTCTATGGCGTAGTTAGAGATAAAATCAATTAAAATGTAAACATCCATCGGCAGTTTGCCAAATCCAACCACCAATCACGAACCTTGAAAAAAACCTAGTTCTTAATCAATAAATTTCACTAGCAAATTATATTTCTCGGTCCTATATTCAATGAAAAATCTTAAAAAATCAAAATCTGTATAAATCGAACTTCAGTCTGAATCGAATTCTAACGAAAATCGATTGATTTGATTCATAGTTAATGACCCCAGATCTTTAAGAGTAGTGAAAAAAGTCAACAATTTTATGGTAATAGATTGAATCTTCTAAGGCAGAAGTCTGTTATAGAATCATATATTCTAATACGAGCAAATCTTGTGTGTGGTTATGTATATATATATATATGCAAATTTTATCTTAAAAACGGCTCTAACGATTTTAACGAAATTTTGTGTCCTACTGTTTTGGGGCACCAGAAAACCATTGGGCTAGGTCACATGTTCGAGAAAATTCGATTAGTGGGTCATTTTGGGTCATTTTGGGTCATGGTCTAGCTAATTGTATCTAAAAAACGGTTCAAACGATTTTGACGAAATTTTGTATCCGACCATTTTTGGGCACGGAAAGACTATTGCATAAAAAAGACGAGCATAGCTCAGTCTTTCCTGCTCGTGATAAATTAGTGGATATATTATTATTTTAAAAGTTTTTATACGGCCATTATGACTATAAATTTGTTTTAAAACCTCTAATTATAAAATTCATCATCTAATCATAAAAAAATTAGACCAAAGAACAAATCTGAAAACAGGAATGTATTTTTTTACAATGAAAAAGGTTATCTCTTATTCAAAATTGTATTTTCTTTAATTTTACTATTTTATATCTATGTTTTAATTACGTTTAATTCAAAAAGATATCTAGACGAAATACGAAAAATAAAAAATATATTTCAGATTTTATGAAAATAAAAGTTTATGCAGGTAAACCAGCGAAAAGAAATAAATTGTTAAATAAATGATAAAGAGTAAAATTATACAAATAAATAAAGTATAAGCAAATAAATAAAATAAATAAAATATAAGTAAACAAATAAATAAACGACTAAAGAAGGCTTCAAGTTTAAAACAGTATGCATTTATTTTATTTATTTTTCTATTTATATTTTAATGTGTTTTCGAATAATTTTTCTTTCAAAAATCTTGTTTAAAAGTGTATTTGAGATTAAAATTTGATAAAACTGAATGAAAGTTGATTGTAATCCACAAGATTTTATAATTTAAAATTAGTATTTCTTTTATTATAATTTAAAAAGAAAGGTAAAATTATCATTCTCTCGAAACTAGTCCACTTCTTTTAAGCATATATACAGTTTTTTAAAATTATTGTTGTAAATATTTCTATTTACAGTCTTTTTTTTTTTAAAATTAGGACTAGAGGCGTGAAGAAAATAAATTTTGTAAAAGAAAACTCACTTCGTTGGCGTTATTAAGATCCGAAGCTCGTAAAATTTCTTCTAATCCAGCCAGATTGTTCTCTTCAAACTACTTAATGCAGATTCTGAAATAAAGTAAAACATTCGGTACACACTGCGGAAACAACAATAAAAACAACAAAGTGAACGCACCCTACTATTTTTGCCACAAATCATCATAAAAAATGATAAAAGATACTAATCTATTTGAAGTGATGTCTACTTTAAGTGATATACCTAAATTAATATTTCGGTTCAGTCTAAATATTAAAACTTGAGCTGAATTTAACATTTTCAATAGCAACACCTAATTTTAATAAAATATTTTTATTTTACGTTAAAATTTAAGCTCAGATACCAAATTTCGATCTGTTTCAAAAGCTTTAGAATTAAAATTATGCAAATTTTTACCCGGTCTAATGTCAAATTACTTTTATATAATATTTTCATTTAAGTTTTCCGAAATAAAATTCCTATTCTGCTCATCTTTTGCAAGTAATACTTAAAAGCCCAAACTTAAATATCTTACCAAATATAAATATTCCGTAATAAATCCTTCCTCCTGGGAAGATAACAGAATAATAGAATATCTTTAACAACACTTTTCCAAAGTAAATACTGAATCATTCCTAGAGAATCGCTAGGTTTATCTGGGTTAAACGTAAGCTCTAAAATTATTGCTATTGAAATCAATCACTTTTTCTAAGCACTTCTGAACATGGGCGCCAGCAGGATGAAATCCAGGAAAGGGCAAGCTTTTACAACAGATGAAACGTAGCATAGCACACGTTTTTTTTTTTTTTTTTTTTTTTTTTTTTTTTTTTTTATGTAGAGTATAGTAAAAATAAGATAAATTAATATTTAAAAACAAAAAAAAAGGAAAAACCCCGCCAAGATATTTTTTTAAACATATCAAAATAAGAATCAAAACAGAAATTTAACAATTAAGAAATATTAATATTCAAAAAACAGCTTTTATCCCAGCTTTTTTCAAAAAGAAGAATTCAAACAATTGTATCTGTTTTTCGTCAGAAGGGGCAGCGCCTCCCTGAAGTTAAAAATTTAACACAGTTAGTTACACGTTAAAGTGATTTAAGATAATTTTTAAACACATGAACGTAAAACCCCTAAAAATTGTGTTGCTCGGAGGATTCCGGGGACCTGACAAGAGACAGCAAATTCAAAATCCAGTCAGCAGCAATGACCCTCCCCTGCGCTTCTTCTACCCTCTTGCCTGCACCTATGCTTGAGAAGTTTTAAGAAGTTGTTGTTTATATCAATGAATATTTCAGCGAATTAGATTTACTTGTTAGAATTCTGTTAAAATTAACGATAATAATAATAATATAGAAACAATAACAACAATAAAGCAACGTTTTCGTTTGGTAATCTCTTTGTAAATTTTATAGCATTTTTCTCTGCCCACCTTTCCATAATCGTTTATTTTATTTTACGAGTATTTTATTTTATTTTATTTTATTTTTTTTTGTCCTACGGAGTGGCATGGCAAATTGAACTTAAGATAAGAAAATCAATATGGCGTAATTACAAGAAAAGTGTGACTTTTGCTAAATGAAATCACACATTTTACTCAAAATTTTAGTTCGTTGCTCCTGGATTAGTTTGTATTAATATATATATATATATGTGTGTGTGTGTTATGTCTAATTTTAAGTATGTTAGGATTATAGAAAATTAAAATGAGAGGATAAACAAAAAATCCAATAAGTGTATAAAGAATATCCAATAAGTGTATCAAGAATCCAATAAGTGCGTAGAAAAGAATATTCAAGTAAAACTTCATGTCTGTGCATTATAATCGAGAAAGCTTCCATGATCGGAGAAAAAACAATGCTTTACCAGAAAAAAAAAACTAGCTACTTTGTCTCTAATAATAATAATAATAATAATATTAATAATAATAAATATTTTTTCTTCATGCTTTTATATGAGTAAATTTAACGACATTTTCCCAATAATTCAAAACATTGTCGCTAAAAGTAACTTTTGATAAATTTTCTAAGTAAGAATTGCCTATAGACATAATTTAGTTACAATTTTAGTTTAAACATAATACTAATCATTTAAACATAATACATAATATTCTTCAATTCCAAACCGAAATTACTTTTATCTAACTATCTAACTAAGAGTGAAGTCGATGACTAGAGTTTGCGAGAGAGGCAACGTTTAGAGTTTTCCTAAATCTGATATCATTAAAAGTATCACTTCAGAACTTTTAGAACTCACTTCAGAAGAATTTATTCAAACATTTTTTAATGCGAGATTTCTCTTCTTAAAGATTGGTATTTCAGAGAGTGCATTATGCTGTCTTAAAGAGCTGTGATATATTTCCGGCTTCAAAAAATGCTTTTCTATCTTTCTTTTATTATTTTTATTTTTTGAATTGTTTTACTGTCTGAATAAATGCTCTCTTGAAGCTGTTTTTTACAAATTAAACATATAAAGAAGTTATAGAGGTTCTTGTCACATTATACACGATCGAGTGGTAGTTGTTGCAAAACTTTAAACACGATTTCGTCGAAACAATGTTTCTTAAGGCGGTACATAAAATATCTCGGCAACCAGTGAATCCATTTACGGTTTTTTTTTTTTTTTTTGGTCTTAAGAGGCTATTTAAGTCGCGCGAAGACACTCGCAAGCTAATGTTAAACCTAAGAGGGCGTTCTTTTAAAATATCTCGTTTACATTTCGATATTTTTATTTTTATTTATTTATTTATTTATTTATTTATGTATTTTGTATTGTATAGCTGAGATCATCTGTACAAAGGTCTTTTTTTTTTTGCTTTATCGATTTTTGTTTCAGTTTTTCTCTTTTTTTAATGAGGATAATTTCACTTTTGGAACCCAAGGCGTGTAGACCAAATTATGTTACAATAGTCATAAATTATTTCTTTGGGCTTTCATTTCCAAAGTTTCTGTGGTCAGTTGTGACATTTTTTATTGCTCTTCAAAGATTTCGAAGCAAAGCGCGCAAAATTAACAAAATAAATTCTTCCCAGGGGATATGATAAACATGTCAGGGACCCTCCCGTACTACGCTCACATTCTGTTGTTGTGCAACAAAAGAATGACCACACCAAACAAGCCAACAAAGTTCCGATAACCTGTTGCATAGATCTGGGGCGAACTTAAATGAAAGCCTTATGGAAAAGTAGCGTAAGACTGTATAGTTAGATGAAACGGAATATCTCAATTTTGACACAAATGGGGCAGTTTTCTACCGGGTAGTCACTGAAATACTTAGCTGCACAGCAAGAAGAAAAGAAAGTTATTATGATATCTTAAAACTGAAATTTGTGTAGTTTCTGTGTTATTTTATCTTTTTTTTATGTATATTTTCGTTTTAATGTTTGCTAATTTTCAAAACACTCATATAAGAAAAAAAATTAAGTTACCGAAACTGTATATATTTTTACGCTTAACATATTTAATAATTTATTTTCCACGATGAAACTGTCTTTAACTTTTATAGATGCAATTTTACCGCTTGCATTCCAATCCACATTATCTGGGGACAAAGCCAAATATCCTAAGTGGGGTAAAACCAGATATCAACTGTTTTGTTTAAAATTGTAAAATAAAAAACTTGTTGCTTTTCATAAGGGAGCCTAAACGCATTGATTTCCACAGAGGCTGTCTCACATTTGTGACGAGTTTGATAAATAATTTAAAAAATGAAATAATTTTGAAGGAAAAAGTTTTGTCAACAATTTATTGTTTATAATTCGTATTATTGTTTGATACTTTCAAATTTATTCTTATTTTAAGATGGCGCATGCAAACAAGCTGTGAATCGGAGAATATGTTTTTAACACTTTCCAACCTAGTTGAAAAGTGTTTATGACTTCGGTTTGTCTGTCCGTCTGTCCGTGCTCTAACTCCCGTAAATATGCTCGGATTGCTCTGCAATTTTTATATGTTATTGTCGTTTTCTATAGCATGTTCCCTATTTCAACGGAAGTGTGTAGCACTTATAGTTTTTTTACAGGGACACTCAAAAGAATTCCGTTACATTAAGGTCAATGGAGAAAAATCTTTTGCGGTTTATTTTAACGATGTTACACAATTTCAAGCACATTGTAATTGATATATATCACTAAGGTGCATTACAAGAAGATTAATATGGAATAGGGTGTGCATAGCACTTGTAGTTACTTTACAGGGAGAGTAAAAAGAATTCCTTTACATTACGTTTATAGAGAAAAATCGTCTGCGGTTTATTTAAATAATGTTTCACTATTTTAAACGCATTGAAATTTATATATATCACTAAGGTGCATTACAAGAGGCTTACTACAGAATAGTGTGTGTATAGCAGTCATCGTTCATTTACAGGGACACACAAAAGAATTATCTACTGTCTGTTAACAATAATTCCTGGAAGTGCGTTTTAAGTTACTGAACGCGATTTTAATTTTAACTCACTTTTTGTCTATTACGTGGTGTGTATAAATTCTGTAGATCATATACAGAAAAGCACAAAAGTTTGCGAACACATTTCCGTTTATTGACAGAAACTCCAGAAGGAGAATTTTAAACTGTGCTACGCGTTTCCTAACTGAACTAAAATTTAGCGTCCTATGTAGTATATATACAAATCTATAGATCATATACAGGGCTGAATAAAAGTATTCGGATATTTTTCCGAATATTGTATATGTTGGAAATTCCTGAAATTATGTTTTTGAATATGTTATGCGTTTTCCAAATTGTTTACTTAGATGTTATCTTTCTGCTTATTAAACAGTATGATTTGTAAAATTATTTTGGAAGCGTTGGAAAGTGTTACATAATCTATGCTTGACGCATGATTTTTCGCTCTTGTTTGTTTTCAAAAGAGAAATATTCTTAATGGGAAGTTTAAAATGATTGTAAAGCGCATAGTATAAAAAAAAAATCTAAGTGCAAAATAAACATCACTATTAATCGGAAAGAGCTATCTCGCAAATCAGTACTTACACACATATTCATAAGAAGTCACCTGTCGTTTCACTTATGATTTATTGTGCATTTGGTCTGCTGAAAGGAGTTCTTTCAAAGCGCAAATCCACCACGAATGGAAAGTTTTTAAAGACGCATGGAAAGCAATTACCCCTGTAAATTTTACATATAACCTTCTATCATGGAAAGCATGACGCAGAATTAGGATCCAGAAACTTGATTATCTGATAGAGCATTTAAAAAAATAATATTCACATTTTAAACATTAAAAAACAACCCCGAAATCGTCTAAAAAGTGTGCGAACACCAGTCTGTATATAAGATTTAACTTATCGACGCGGTCTTACACCACCCAATTATATAGTTCTAAGGACAAATGAAAATTTATTCCGATTAAGCAATATAACAATGTTATAATAAGATAATAATCTATAATAATATAACACTATATCACTGTATCACTTAATAACTCCTGGAATAAGTCAACCTCATTAGTGTTTTCAATTATTATGGAAATTTCAAATATTTTTAGGCAAATATTTTAATAGTATTTTTTAAACAATAGAAAATTTGTTTCAATTCTATAAATTGATAAAACAAATTTACAATAAATTGGAAAATATGTAAAACTTTAAATCTTATTATATAGCTATACAATTGCTAGAAAATTTAAAACAAAATTAAAAAAAAAATTTAGAAACAATAATCACATTATTTATATTTATAAAATTCGTATTTTTGAGTTTCGGAGTAGTAAATAATTAAGTAAATAATATTCCTCAAACTTTTTTAATAAATTAATTTAAAATTATAATAATTTTTAATAAATAATTTAAAATAAATAAATAAAAATAGTTATATTTTTTTAACATATGAAAATACTTTTATTGTCGTTCCTTTACTGAAGAAAACAGAAGAATTTTTCAATGAAAGAAAATTAGTAATTTAATAGAATTAAATTATACCAATTTCTTTTCTCTAAAAACTAATAATAAAAGTTCGTTTTAATGAGTGCCGTTTATTAATGAATGGATCCGTTTTATATGCATATTATTTTACATATATATAATATATTCATATTTCACTGAAAAGAAACTGGAAAAATGAGCTAATTAATAATTAAATAGTTAAATTATGTCAACCCCTTTCTCGAACAACAGCTAATAATTTTTTTTAAAATAAATGTCATTTATTAATGAATGAATTCCCTTTATATAATATATATTTTGTAATACTTCACTGAAAAGAAATAATAATAATAATAATAATAATAAATAGGCTAATTAATAGATAAGTAGAATTAAAAGATGTCAAAATTTTTTCTGAAAAAATAACTAATAACAAATAAAAATTAATTTAAATGAATTAGTTTTATTGACATATATATAATTTTTTCTATACAAAAATACTTTCCTTGTTATACTCCACTGAAAAAAAAAAGGAATAATATGCGAATTAATAACTAAATGGAACTAAATTATGCCGATTCATTTTTCAAAAAACAAATAATAAAAATTCGTTTCAATGAATTTCATTCATAAATGAATGAAGCGTAGCAATTTAAATTCAAACTTAGCGATCACTTACACTTCCGAGTAATAAAGAAAAAAAAAAAAAGTGAAAAATATGCAAATGAATAAGGAAATAGAATTATACCGATTCCTTCCCCCCCCCCCAAACAGCTAACAAATATTTGTTTATATGAATACCATCACCACCATCCCATAGATGAATTTTATTTGGAACGCACCACTTAAAAAAAAAAAAAAAAAAACAGTTACATTTACTCATTTTATCACAAAAATGCTCTAATTATAACGAATTTATAGCAGAATTGTTAGACTATGAGCTCTCCGACCCCCAATAACCGTAAACGTCTTAAATATGCCTTATTAATTGATGATGAAGATTGAGTTTTCCTCTCTTTCCAATTAAACTTAATTTTTCTTGTCTTTTGTCTTCGTATTTAAATTAAAAATAATAATAATAAACTATCTGTAGTCTGTCCATTGGCTTTTTATTAATAAAGTTTAATATTTTGTAACTTTTAAACTAAATGTATGGTCTCCGTAAGAAGTCTTTTTTGAGATGGGTTCGACTCTCGGTAGGTTTCGTCTGTCATCTTCTTGGATCGAATGGAAAAAATTTATTTTATATACTATTTTACTGCTAAACTTCTATTTCATTGTTATATTTTAAAATATTTTTATTTAATTTTTTAATTTTTAAATGTCTCACGGCTCCCTATTTGTCTTGCAAGTCGACCTGGAAGTTCAGTTGGTACGCAACTATGTATTCCATCCTGCTAAATACATTGTTCCATAGATCTAATTAAATAAGGTAATTAATATTTTTCTTTATTACTGGTACAAAAAAAAATTATGTATGCAACTTTTGAAGATACATATATGCATTCATGATGCCAAATGGGTTAATGAGTGAAGTGTGGCAATTTAAATTCAAATTTGCTTATTTACAGATCGTTTTTTTATCCTTCCATAAGAGAAAGTTATGCATTCAGAGAAAAATAACAAGAACTCTAAGACCAAAATCTATATCATACCATTGTAAGAAATAGAGATCTTAGCAGCAATAAGAGTGAATAATAATAATAAAAAATATTTAAAATCTTACACTTCAGATTATTTTTCTATTACCACAAATGCTGGATTACTTTTTAAATGCAATGTTAGAAGAAAAAAATACACACATTATTTACATTTAAAAAATGTTTTTATGATTTATTTATTTTATAATTAAATAATATTCATCAAAATTGATTTAATGAAAAGCTATTCAAGTACATAAATAAATAAATAAATAAAATCAGCTATTCAGGTTTTTTTTTTTAAATTATATATGCAAATGCATTTCTAATATATGTCACTGAAGAGAAACAGAAATAAAATATGCTTATAAAAAATTAGAGTTAAATTATCCAAATTATCTTTCCCTAAAAACAGCTAATTAAAATTCGTTTAACTGAATGTCATTCATTAATGAATGAAGTGTGTGTTAATTCAAATATACTGATGGTTTCCTATCCTTCCTCCAATATATATATATATATATGCACTAGGAGAAAAAAAAAACAAGAACTCTAAGACAATATATATATATATATATATATATATATATACCACTGGAAAAAAAAAAAGTGATCTACGGTGTAAGAACGAATGAAAAAGTATTTAAAATTTTGAACTTCAGCTTATTTTACAATAACCACAAATGTTGGATTCTATAATTTTTTTAATATAATGTTAGAAAAAATTACACAGATTTACATTTAAAAAATCTATTTCTCTGAGATTTTAAAATTAAGTAAATAACATTGATCAGATCTGATTTAATAAAAAGTTACTCAAGTATATATATATATATATATATATATATATATATATACAAATAAATAAATTAAAATAGTTATTAATTTTTTTTTATCATACGAAAAAATATATATATATTTGTCATACGTCACTGATGAGAAATAGAAAAAAAAATATATATATATGCAAATTAATAATTAAAAATAGTTAAATTATACCGGTTTCTATTCTCTACGAACAGTTAATAAAAACCCGTTTAAATGAATGTCATTTATCAATGAATGAAGTGTGTCGGCTTAGCATCCAATTTGCATATTTACAGATCGTTTCTTATCCTTCCGTCCAAGAAAATTATGCACGTAGAGAAACAAAACAAGAATTCTAAGACCAAAAACCATATCATACCGTTGTAAGACAAAGCGAATATCCCAGCTGTAAGAAGAAGGGAGAAAAAACGGTGTAAGGCAAATCAGTCCTACATTGCTAGGTTATTGCTTTTAGGCCTAGTTTAGTTCCAGTAGCCTGAAAGATGCAATACTACGCAGAATCCGAAAATCGATCGTGTTTTGGCGGTTGTCGCCATGAGGATGCAGAAAAAACTTTGAATCATCATCGCTGAATGGTTCGCCCGCGGCAATCGGCTTCATACCTGGTCGTTTTATTAAATCCCGCTGAATAAGTTAATGGCTCACGTCATGGCACGGAAAAGGTTCTTACCGGGAGTTATTTAATCCCAGTAATGAGCTTGACTGAGGTTGCCAACCGACCAGCTTTTCGACCGGCCTGTCCCGTTTCAGAGATATTTGTCCCATAGGCGCCGCATTGTTCCTCCCAGGAATTCAAAATTTAATTGACTAAATTTTCTTTTCTCTGATATGAAAAAAATATAAAAAAGTACAAGGGGAAAAATAAAAAAACATGCGTCATTGCATAGATTTACACACTTTCCAACAGATTCAGAATACTGTACCAAAATATTTAATAAGATGAAAGATGATATCAAAGTAAACAATTTGGAAAACGCATAAAATATTTGAAAACACAATTTCGGCAATTACCATCCATAGTCGGAATTCCTCTGTGAATCTCTATATATAACTATCGATTTGTATATACACTAGATATTATGCTAGAATATAGCTCAGTTAGGAAACGCTTAACTCAGTAAAAAATTCCCTTTCAGCAATTTCCATCATTAAACGGAAATGTATTCGAGTTCTATTGTTAGGCCCTGTATCTGTATAATCTATACACACCAAGTAATATTTTTTAAAAAAATGTTACATTTCAAAAATGCATGCCACAACTGAAAACGCACTTCCAGCAATTATCGCTCATAGACAGTACTGTAACCGAACACTTTTGGGTTTTCCTGTATATGAACGATAAATGGTATGTGCACCATATTGAACAGTAAGCATCTTGTTATGTACATCAGTGATATATATCGATTTCAGTATATTGGAAATGGAATAACATTATTAAAATACATTGCAAATGATTTTTCCCATAGACCATGATGTAATAGAATACTTTTGAGTGTCCCTGCAAATGAATATTGAATGCTACATAATTCATTTCCAATACCAAACATGCCATAGTAAATTTCAATAACATATATCAGTTACATAGCAATACGACTCTACTTACGCGAGTTAGAGCTCCGACAGACGAACTGAAACCATAAACACTTTTCAACTATATTGGAAAGTGTTAAAAAAGTAAAAAATATTCTTCACAGGTGACTGAAAATAGTTTAAACATTAAGAGGATGAAAATCTAAGAATTTTCGTCAGGGAAACTTTGCCTCTGTGAACCCCCGAGGAATTCAATTTTTAGTTCTATTTTTCTTTTTAAATACGTGAATTAAAATTTAATCTCAAATGGAGGATTCGGGAGGGCAACCTTCCCCCCCCCCCCCCTGACGAAAAACAGAAATTATTGCACCAATTCTTGTTTTTTTTTTAAAGGCTTCTAAAAATTGATTTTTGAATATTTCTTTTAGTTAACTTTTTGTATCACTTTTTATGTTGATATGTTTTTTAAATTGTCTTGTAAGGGGATGTTCTGAGAAAAAAATCTCAATTTAGATTATTTTATGTTTATATTCTTCATTTTTAAAAACACGGCCCAAACTCCGGACCAAAGGCATATCTTTTCCAGAATCTTATCCCTCCTTATATTTTTGTTCTATGGTGCCCATCATTTGTCTTTTCTTAGTACTTAGGGTTTTACATGCAAAAGCCCTCAAAATTGTCTGGTTAAATGAAACCCGTTACATTACGGCCTATGGAAAAAATCGTTTGTGATGTATTTTAAAGATGTTATACTATTTCAAACATAATGAAACTGATATGTATTTCTGGGGTATCGTAATATATGCTTTCTGTACAATATGGGATGCAAAGCGTTTATTATTCATTTATACAATTCATTTACATAATGGTCTACGGAGGGGGGGGGGGGATTTTTTGCAGCATATTTTAATGTTGTTACACTATTTCAAACATATAATGAAATTTATAGATATTATTGAGGTGCGTTACAAGATGTTTACTGTAAAATAGAACATACATAACAGTTGTCGTTCATTTACATTTACAGGGACACAAAAAATATTTTGATTACAGCGCTGTCTATGAGCGATAAATGATGGAAGTGCGTTTTAAGTTGTGGTAAGTTTTTAAACTAAATTTTTGCATGCTACGTGGTGTGTATAAATTCTGTAGATGATATGCAAGTCTGTACAAATAAGATAGTAAACATTACTATATACACTGCAAAGAAAATTATTGATTTTACAGTATAATACTCGCAGCTGGGGTGCCAGTATTATACTGTAAAATCAACATTTTTTTGGCAGTGTACACTAGTGTGGATTGCTTAAGGTTGTTTTAATTGAGTTATTTATTTTTCAGCTGAATTAAATTTAGTATGCTATGAGACGTTTGTAGACTATAAATAAATTCATACACAGTCCATTCTAGGCAAAATTCCTAAGGAATTAAAAAACATAAAAGCGTTATAATAAAAGTGTTAAAAAGAAACTAATCGTCAAGGGCAGAAGTAGATGAAGTTTTAGAAACTCCAAAACAACTGTATGCTCATGGGCGCCGGAAGAATGAAATCTAGGGTGTAGCAAGATTTGCGAGTAGAAATGCCTAAAACCGAGTTTTTTATTTTTATTTTTATTTTTTTAAATGAAGAATATAAATTTGAAATAAGCTAAACTAATATATATATATTTTTTAAACAAAATACTCCTACAAGGCGATTTTTAAACATATAAAAAGCAATACAGAAATGTAAGAAATAAGAAATAATTAAAAATACAAATATAAGCTTCTATCGGCTATTTTCAAAATGAAGAATTGAAATCATTTTCTTTGTTTGAAAACCTCATTTAAGATAAATTTTAACACATGAGAGTAAAAGTGAAAAAGAACTAAATATTGTCTTTCAGAAAGGGGGGAAACTTTGCTGATGAAAAATCCCTAGCCCTTTTTCCTCTTAATGTTGAATTATTTTAAATAGCTTGAAAAAAATAAATTTTACTGGGTTTTTTTTTAATCATTAGAGAAACTTAAAAGAAGTTTGAAAATATTTTATAACTCAACATCTTTGGATTAGGAGAGATATTTCTTTGTTCAAGTGTATTTACGTTAGAAAATTAAATATTTATTACAGGAGAGAGAAAAGCAGAACAGAAAATTGAAATGGCAAAGGATTACAATTAAAATAATTTAACAACCGGTTAAAACAATATTTCCCTTATCAATTAACACGTGAATGCTCGGGCATATCCAGGGTATGTACGGTTTATACTTTGCCCACAGTAAATTCAATAAAAAATAGTCGCCTTTTTTAATGATAGACATTTGTTACAAATTCTGCCGTAAAATAATTTGAAGATCACCTGTCGAAAAAAAAATTGTGAGGGTGACAAATGTAAAAACCGTACGCATCCTAGGTATGTCATACCATGCGCGTGTATTCCCGGGTTAAGAATAAATTTCCATGGTCCAAAAAATGCGACAGAAATGCTTTTCTATATCGTTTTCAAACTATTCAACTTCCCTGCATTGAATAATAAAAATAAAAATCGATCGTGACCAGAAGATTTTTGAATATGCTTGTCAAAAAATTCAATTTTCAACGAAGAAAGTATTCCGAAAAATGTCAAGCTCACAGTTACCATCAAGTATTAGTTTCTAATAAACAGGAAAAAAAAAGTTTTGAAGAACTTTAATTATTATATCTGTATAGTAATTGCAAATTATTCATTATAAATAGTTAAGACTTTATTATTGCATCGGTGCATTACGTTTGTGTCAATCGTTAATGAATAAAGTTAAAAAGTAAAAATCGTTGTTTTTCTTATTTATAAGCTACAGAGTTGCTTATTGCTTTCAATTGCTGGAAATCGCATCATCTATACTATTATATAAAGAGAGAACGCCTGACTGACTGGGTGACTCAGCAACGTCCAGCTGAAACGACTAAAGTTGGGATCATGAAATTTGGACAGTAGATTGCTGTTATGACCTAGGCAAGCAATAAGAAAGGATTTTTGAAAGTACCCCTCCGAAGGGAGTTAAAGGGATGGTCAAACGTTTTAGGTGATTTTGACGTATCTCAGCAGCAGTTTTAGGTAGGACTTCGAAATTCAGGAAAACAATAAAAAATTATTAAACACGTATTTCAGCGATTTTAGAAATTCATCCCCTAAGGAGGTTACATTGGGGGGGGGGGTCGAACGTTTTCGGTCATTTCGCCATATCTCAGCTGCAATTTTAGGTAGGAGCATGAAATTCCGGATAACACACCTACTAAAAAAATGGTTAAACACGTATTTCAGTAATTTTAGAAAGCCACCTCATCTAGAAATCTAAGGGGAGTTAAAAGGGGGATCGAATGTTTTAAGTCATTTCGCGATATCTCAGCAGCATTTTTAGGTACGAGAATGAAATTCGGGATAACAAATCTACTAAAAATGAATTTTAACACATGTTTCAGCGATTTTAGAAATTCACCCCCTAAGGGGGTTAAATCAACGGGGGTGTCGAACGTTTTAGGTTATTTCGTGATATCTCAGCAGCAGTTTCAGCTTTCAGGTAGGAGAATGAAATTCGGAATAACAAATCTATACTAAAAATAGGGATAAACACGAATTTCAGCGATTTTAGAAATTTCCTTACTGTAGTTTGGAGATCAAATGGGAGGGTCGAACGTTTTAGGTCATTTCGCGATGTCTCAGCTGCAATTTTAGGTAGGAGCATGTAATTCAGGATAACACACCTACTAAAAAAAGGTTAAACACGTATTTCAGTGATTTTTAAAATTCGCCCTCCAAGGCGGGTTAAAAGGGGGGATCGAACGTTTTAGGTCATTTCGCGATATCTCAGCAGCAGTTTTAGGTACGAGAATGAAATTCGGGATAACAAATGTACTAAAAATAAAGTTTAACACATATTTCAGCGATTTTAGAAATTCACCCACTAAGGAGGTTAAATGGATGGTCGAACGTTTTAGGTCATTTCGCCATATCACAGAAGCAGTTTTAGGTAGGAGCAGGAAATTTAGGATAACAAATCTACTAAAGAAAATAGTTAAACACGTACTTCAGCATATTTAGCAATTCACCAATCGGTTTAAACATCGGATATGAACCCGACTATGGAAGATTAGACGAATAAGACAACTATTGCTAATTTTTGATTAGATATTTTTCGTAAGACATTCTTAAAAGGAAAATACATTGTAGTATTATTGTCCATATTGCCCAATGTTTAGCCAAAATTTAGTTCAGTTAGGAAACGCATAGCACAGTTAAAAAATTCCTATTTAGCAATTTCCGCCAGTAAACCGAAATGTATTTGATATATTTTGTCGTGCCCTGTACATAATCTATAGCATTTATACCCACCAAGTAATATGCAAAAAATTTGTTAAATTTAAAAATGCGTACTAAATGCAACTCGTAAAACTGAAAATGCACTTCCAGCAATTATTGTTCATAGACAGTACTGTAACCGAATTCGTTTGTGTGTTCCTGTAAATGAACGATGAATGCTATGCTCACTATATTCTATAGTAATACTCTAGTAGTGCACCCCAGTGATATATATCAATTTCAATATGTTTGAAATAGCATAACATCATTAAAGTACACCACAAACGAGTATTCCCAATAGACGGTAATGTAACAGAATTCTTTTGAGTGTCCCTGTAAATGAACTATAAATGCTACACACTTCATTTTCAATACCAATCATGCCATAGTAAACCTCAATAACATATGTCATTTCCATGGCAATTCGAGTATATTTACGCGAGTTAGAGCGCGGACTGGCAGACAGACAGCCAAACCGAATTTATAAATAATTTTCTACTATGTTGGAAAGTGTTCAAAACTGAAGGACGGAAGCTCCCTCATAATAAACTTGATTTTATGAACAATTCCCTAAAACAGTAACATACAGTGATACCTCGGTTAACGAAAATAATTCCTGCAGGAATCATATTCATTAAACGAAATCTTCGTAAACGGAAACATGATTTTTTTTTGTCCAATTAAAATGCAACTCAACTGCGTTATGTTAGTGTGTGTATGTATCCCATAAAACATTCTTTAGCCGAAACGATATTCATTAGCTGAATCAGTAAAATTCTTTATTAGCCGAAACATTCGTTAGCAGAAGCATATCACTGCACTCAGTTATCTACTTTGTTTATATTTTTATCGGAACTAAACTAAGCTCGTAAAAAGTATAATTTTGAAATAATTAAATTGATACAGTCATTAAATAATTAAATTTATACATTTTCAATTCAAATATACACACTTACCGGAGGTATTTCAAGACAGTCAAAGAAAATAGATATATTTGAAAGGCGAAATCAGAAACATTCTATACAACTCGTAAAACGAAGCGAAAATGCCACTGAACGGTTTTTGTAAAAGAATGAAGAAAAAAAAAAAAGCAGCAGTCACCTGTAACATCTGCTGGATATGAGTCATGTTGCTTATATATTGACAATTGCTAATCCTTTTCATTGAATACTTATAGGATACTTACAGCAATAGAAGGGAAATGCGAATGAAAACTATGAATGAATGATTTCTCAAATTTTTAAATTCTGAGAGTTTATATGAGATTCTGGAAACCATAACTGTTGTTAATTAAATCTAGCTGCGTACGATACTCAACGTAGAGTAGTTCTGAAATACAAACATACAGTCAGATTTTAATATAATATGCTCTTTTATTATTATTTTTTTCCTGATAATCATAGCGTGATTTTTGGCAGAAAACTTTGATCTGTCTGTAATTGATATCTCATCAAAAAGTCACCTGTAAAAAATGCAGCCAAGTCTCGTAACTCATTTACCGTAAAAAGTACTGAGATCGTATAAAGCCAAGTTTAACTATCTTATTAACTCTGAAATTTTCATTCGCAAATCACTCCTAGTCTCTACATCTTTACTTAATTATTATTTTGTGACTTGGCAATTACGTAGCACGAGAATGTGATGTATATAGTTAGTCTTAATCAAATAATACTATAACATATTAAAGTGTAATAACTTTCCTGTGCGTATATAATTTGCCTTAATTAAATTATCCCATCCTATTCCATAACATAGTAAGGTGTAATAACTTCCCTGTGATGCGTAATTGCCAAGTCACAAAATAATAATTAACTAAAGATGTAGAGACTAGGAGTGATTTGCGAATGAAAATTTCAGAGTTAATAAGATAGTTAAACTTGACTTTATACGATCTCAGTACTTTTTACGGTAAATGAGTTACGAGACTTGGCTGCATTTTTTACAGGTGACTTTTTGATGAGATTTCACTTCTTTTTTTAAGTAATCCTCCTTTTCTTGATTTTCTCCTTTTCTTGAGATCATCCACTGATTTTCGCTAAGCCCACACTCTGTCCCTATTATTTACAGGTATCAAAAAGTTGAAGCTTTAATTTCGTTTGCAAAGTACTGTAGATAAAAAGAGATTTCAGGTTCCTAGGCAAGCACTAAGTTATGGGAGGGGGGGGGGGTGTCAAAAGTACTCTCAATTGCTTCCAGGATAGGTGCTATCCATCTGAGATATTACTCGCAGCCCTAGATACTTGATATTTAACATAAAAGAACTTTTTAGTGTGAAAAGAAAGCCAAAATTAAAATTTCCGGAAATTTCCAATAAATCAAATTATATTCCTTTATTCGATTTTTTTTTTCGTTTATTTAGTCTTTTTTTTTATTATTTACAGATTTTTTAATTTTTCCTTACTTTGTGTTTTCCCTGCCTTTCTGCCAAATGTCAAGCTTCTAGGACTACAAAATCGAATTATTTTCAAATTTTCGACTTTTTATAAATTTATTGATTTTTCGATTTTAATTCTAAGTTACCTGATTGTCGTGCCAATATAGTAATTATCTGATCCGTCTTCTTAGGATCATTTAGGTTCAATTTAGAGATACATCAAGTGAATCTTAGAGTTACCATGATTTTATTTAGAAAGGACTATCAAGCCATAACCAGCCAGTAATGTCGGGAGGGTAGGGGGAGCTGTGAAAATTTTTGTGGGGATGACAACATTTAACAATCCATATTTCATATGTGAAGTACATAGAGTACAACCAGTGAAAGAAAACAAACCTGTCTATAAAGAAATCGCCTATATCGTAGCCAGTCTATAGCGGAACTTCTCTATAACGAAATTCGTAAACGAATGAAAAGAAAACCATAATCCGGGGGAAATAACATAAAACAATTAGGGGCGTTGTACTAGCTAATAGGACAATTATCTTAAAACTAATGTTTCTAGCAGTACAAAATCAAATTGTTTTCGAATTTTCGATTTCTTAAAGATATTTCGATTTTATTTTCGAATTTAACGAATATTTTAATTGTTCCTTTTATTGAATAGTAAATACTACTTTTACACCAAGTTTTAAGTTTCTAAGACTACAAGATAAAATTATTTTCAATTTTTGATATTTTCGAATTTTTTTTTATAATTTTCTGGATTTTTTAATTTTTCTTATTTTATATCCTTTATTACAAATTTCAAGTTTCTAGCGCTACAAAATCGAATTATTTTGAAATTTCCGATCTTTTCCGAGTTTTTTTTATTCTATTTTCGAATTTATTGTGTTTTAATTTTTCCTTTTTCTGTATCCTAAACAATAAGTTTACGCCGAATTTTAAGTTCTAAAGCTACAAAATCGAATTTTTTTCAATTTTTCGGATTTTCGATTTTTTTTTTCGAATTTTACAGATTTTTTATTTATTTCTTTTTTTGTATCCTAAATACTACCTTTATTCCAAATTTTAAGTTTCTAGCTTTACAAAATAGAATTATTTTCAAATTTTCGTTTTTTTTTTTCGATTTTTTTTTTCAATTTTTGTTGTGTTTTTAATTTTTTCTTTTTCTGAATCCTAAACACTACCTTTACACAAAATTTTCAGTTTCTAAGACTACGAGATCATATTATTTTCATTTTCTCTCTTTTTTTTTTTTTTTTTTTGAAATTTTCGATTTTTTTTAACTATCCATATTTTTTAATGTTTCCTTATTTAGTATCTTAAATATTACCTTTATTCCAAATTTCAAGTTTCTAGCGCTATGAAATCGAATTATTTTCAAAATTTCCTTATTTTTCGATTTCTTTCGATTTCTTGATTTTATTTTCGAATTTTATTGCGTTTTTATTTTAACTTATTCTGAATCCTAAACACTATCTTTACTGCGAATTTTAAATTTCTAAGGCCAAAAGATCAAACTATTTTAATTTTTTTCAATTTTTTCCCAATTTTTCGAATTTTTGATTTTTTTTTTCGAATTTTCTGGACTTTTTAATTTTTCCTTATTTTGCATCCTAAATACTACCTTTATTCCGAATTCCAAGTTTCTAGCGCAACAAAATTTGATTATTTGAAATTTTTCCATTTTTTTCGATTTTTCGATTTTATTTTTAATTTTTTTTTTTGTGTTTTGATGTTTTCTTTTTCTGAATTCTAAACACTACTTCACACCTAATTTTAAGTTTTTAAGACTACAAGATCGTGTTATTTTCAATTTTCAATTTTGTTCGATTTTTTTTGAATTTTCGAATGTTTTTTTTTTAAATTTTCCGGATTTTATAATTTTTCCTTTCTTTGTATCCGAAACACTAGCTTTATTCCAAACTTTAAGTTTCTGTGGCTGCGGGATCTACCCAATCTTTTTGATGACGCAAGAGTGAGTGAGTGACACGAAATCGAAACTTTGAGATATATCTTCTGCACTAATTTATGGGTATTTTTTTAATTATGCATATTTTTTAATTTTTCCTTATTTAGTGTCTTAAATATTACCTTTATTCCAAATTTCAATTTTCTAGCGCTATGAAATCGAATTATTTTCAAATTTTCCTTGTTTTTTGATTTTTCCGACTTTTGGATTTTATTTTCGAATTTTATTGCGTTTTTTATTTTAACTTATTCTGAATCCTAAACAGTATGTTTACTGCGAATTTTAAGTTTCTAAGGCTAAAAAATCAAATTATTTTAATTTTTTCAATTTTTTACGAATTTTTCGAATTTTTGAATTTTTTTTCGAATTTTCTGGATTTTTTAATTTTTCCTTATTTTGCATCCTAAATACTACCTTTATTCCGAATTCCAAGTTTCTAGCGCAACAAAATCGGATTATTTGAAAATTTTCGATTTTTCGATTTTTTCAATTTTGCTTTCGATTTTTTTGGTGTTTTTTATGTTTTCTTTTTCTGGATACTAAACACTACCTTCACACCAAATCTTAAGTTTCTAAGACTACAAGATCGTATTATTTTCAATTTTAAATTTTGATGGAATTTGTTGAATTTTCGAGTGTTTTTTTTTTCGAATTTTCCGGATTTTGTAATTTTTCCTTTCTTTGTATCCTAAACACTACCTTTTTTCCAAATGTCAAGTTTCTAGGGCTACGGGATCAACCTAATCTTTTTGATGACGCGTGAACGAGGGAGTGAGTGAGTGACAAAAAATCGAATGTTTGAGTTCATATATCGTCTGAACTAGAAAAGACAGAAAGTTGTAATTTTAAATTTTGGTTCTGTGTGCCAAATACTCTAGAAAAATAAAGTTTCAAATTTTTGGGATACTCCAGCGCGGAGATATGGGGGGGTCAAAAGTGCCCTGAGTTGCTTCCAGAAAAGTATGCTTACGGCTGTCCTCTCTCGACTTGGCGGAGGCACTGCCGTGCCTCCAGATCTTGCCAAGGCTGTGGTTTTCCTATTAGACTTAATGTTAGCTATATGCTCCATTTTTCTGCAACTAAATTTCCTCATGCCAATATAGTAATTCATTGATCCGTTTTCTTAGGATCGTTTATGTTCAATTTAGAGATAAATCAAGAGAATCTTAGAATCACCATGATTTTATTTAGAAAGGACTATCAAGCCATAACCAACCAGTAATGCCGGGAGGGAGGGAGAGATGTGAAAATTTTTGTGCGACCAACATCTTTTAAAAACAAATATTTCATATATAAATTAAATAGAGTAAAGCCTGTGAAAGAAAATGAACCTGTCTATAAAAAAAAAAGGTCTATAACGTAGCCAGTCTATAGCGGAACTTTTCTATTACAAAATTCGTAAACAAAAGAAAAGAAAAGCATAATCCGGGGAAAATAACACAAAACAATAACGGAAGGTGTACTGGCTAATAGGACAATTATCTTAAAATCTATCTAAAACAAACTATCCCCATCCTGTGGGATTTGTTTTTCAATGTTTTACTTTATTTAATGCAAAACATAGATTGCATCCGACAACTCATAAAAAAGTCCTCCGGCCTGTACCGGCAGGAAAAGGTAGCTTTCCTATATCTTCGTTTTAAAATTTTAGCTAATGTTACTCGAAAACAGCAAGTTAAAATGCAAAGAAACCGTTTACAAAAGATTCGTTTACACTGAATTTGAATAAGAAATTCGCCAAATTATTGAGCTATAGCCAAGTTGGCTTCATTTATGAAGACTTATTTTTGTCGCCAAATTTGGCGAGATTTCGCCAATTGTCGCCAAGTTTGGCGAGAATTTGGCGCTAATGGATATGAATATATAGTTTTATGCGTATGATTGGGAAAATGATTACAACAATGAAAGAAAATAATTTGCGAGAAATCGCGTTCACTAAAACTTATAAATTTATATTAAAATCATTAAAATTACAGACATTAAAATACACTTTCATAAAACATTAAAAACATATTAAAATTGGACGTTTCGGATTTACATGGAAAATCCCTTTTCAACAACAACATTTCACTTAGCGTAAATCATAGTTCAAAAATATCAACAAATAGAAAATTCAACGTATCAAAATTTCGAAGTCAAAGTTACAGTTATAATAACACGGAGTATTCATTCGGGATTGCACCTGCTTGACCATTATTGACCATAATTTATCGTTGGTTTTTTGTAATGTGCTGTTTTGTTTCAAAATGTCAGCCACCCTAGAATTTCAAACTGCTCTATCTCAGCCAATTTTTAAGATAGAGGTAAAACAAAAAATGCTCTGGAATCCTTGTATCAAGTCCTAACACCTAATTAAAAAATAAACTTGATTTTTTAACTTTTTTGTATATTTATTTTAGTTTTAAAATTTTCCGTGGCCGCCATCTTGAAACAAGATGGCGGAACAAGCTGGCCAACGAACTCGGTCGAGGCATTGGTGAGCTTAATACACACAATTAGTTTCATCCAAATTAATTTATAAATACGAGCGTTATCGTATCAAATTATTTTCATTTTTTCAATTTTTTTCGAATTTTTTTATTTTTTTTTCGAATTTTCTGGATTTTTTTAATTTTTCTTTTTCTGTATCCTAAATACTACCTTTATTCCTAATTTGAATTTTCTAGCACAACAAAATCGGATTGTCTTCAAATTTTCGGTTTTTTTCAATTTCTTCGATTTTTTCAATTTTGCTTTCGATTTTTTTGGTGTTTTTGATGTTTTCTTTTTCTGGATGTTAAACACTACCTTCACACCAAATCTTAAGTTTCCAAGACTACAAGATCGTATTATTTTCAATTTTCAATTTTGATGGAATTTGTTGAATTTTCGAATGTTTTTTTTTCGAATTTTCTGGATTTTATAATTTTTCCTTTCTTTGTATCCTAAACACTACCGTTTTTCCAAATGTCAAGTTTCTGGGGCTACGGGATCTACCCAATCTTTTTGATGACGCGTGAACGAGTGAGTAAGAAGTGACAAAAAATCGAATGTTTGAGTTCATATATCGCCTGAACTAGAAAAGACAGAAAGTTGTAATTTTAAATTTTGGTCCTGTGGGCCAAATACTCTCTATAATTGAAGTTTAAAATTTTTGGGATACTCCAGGGCGGAGATATGGGGGGGTCAAAAGTGCCCTGAGTTGCTTCCAGAAAAGTATGCTTACGGCTGTCCTCTCTCGACTTGGCGGAGGCACTGCCGTGCCTCCAGATTCATGTTTAAAAATCAGTATTGGTAAACAAATATTTCATTTTTTCGTTTTAAATATGACATCATATACACCTACTTTCGGATCCTTGTATTATTAAATTATGAAAATGATTCATGTTCTTGTATTGTTAAAATACATTTGAAAACGCCCGTTTTATTTCAAATATGACGTCCTTTTATCCCAGCGAAATCTCTTTTTATTAATATAGTTGTTGTTCATTTGCCTTTCCTGATAATCTTGACTTTGGTAGGAAACTCTGCTCATCTGTATGCAACTGATATTCAAGCTTATTAATCAGAATAGGTAAAAAATATTTCAGTTTTCCATTTTAAATATGACGTCATTATTGATCTACTTTCATTAATTACTAATATTCATGTTCCTTGTATTATTGACAAATATTTGAAAATATCCGTTTTATTTCAAATTTAACGTTAAATTTTTCCATGAGAAATCTTTTCTTAATAATATAATTCTTGTGCATTTTTTTTCTTCTAATTATGACGTCATTTTTGCCTGAAGATCTCTTCTCAACGTAATACGCAACTAATATTCATGCTTCATGTATAATAAAAGCATTCCATTTTTTTTTCGTTTCAAATATGACTTCCTATTCATCTTCCTTTGAATTATTTTTAATTTTCATTTATCACGTGTAAATCGTTCAATTGAAAATGAATTTCCATAAAAAAAAATATTATTCTTGGTTTTGAATTTTTGGTAACTATAAAGAACAAGTGGGTAAGTGTGATCGAAGATCGCACAAAGGGTTTCGTTTAATATTCCTTTCAAAACACTTTATCCTTTCTTTAATACAGTGGTTCCCAAACTTTTGGGCTAGCGGAGCTCTTCTTGGGAAGAATTTCTAAGGCGGAGCCCCTTACCTCCACGGAACTCTATGGTTTACAGGTTAATGTTTTTTTATGTCTCTGGTGCAGGGAAAGATCTGCTGGATAAAAGTCTGAACCAGTAATTTCCAACATGGAGCCAAGGTTCTCTATTTGGCCGTTTTCTTGATACAGAAATTCTGAATTCATACTAGAAATTTTGAAAATCAAATTTTCTATTATTTAACCCCTTAATAGTTTTATTTAATATTACTATTTTTGGACATCAAAAATTAAAAATAAGGACTAAAGACCACTTTTTTGTAATAAAATATCTGCCTTATATAATCGAGATATGTCCGCCAAATACAGCAAAAATTATAGTTAATAATTTGTGGTTTCAGATAGCTTTTAGTAACGAAGAAAACAAACTCTTCTTATCCAAGCGACGTTCGAGCAATACTGTTAAGGGGTTAATGACATCCACTTAAAAAATATATATTCCTTCGGGATTTCCAGTATGAACTCGGAATTAAAGATCAAAATGGTAACTCGGTCTCCTGGGTCATGCATTGCATTGGGGCTTATGTGAAACTATTATTATTTATGGCGAACCAAACACACACACACAGAAAAAAATGCAAGTTGTACAGTTTTCGTTTACAAAGAGAGACTTCTGTATAATTCCAATTGTCTACCCGCGAAAAGAAATAAAATGCGTAAGCCCAGTTGTCCATGAGTAATTATATAACACGTTTTCGCTAGTCCCACCCACACGTAATAGAATCATGCGATTACGGATACTTTTTTCGTTCTTCTTTACGTTTCTAGTACTTCTAAACATGCAAGGAAAACGAATCGCCTCTGAGCTTCTTCTTTTGAACCATTTTTTAAAAATACATTTAGAAGCAGATCATCGTTTTAGTGTTTAAGTGGGCGGGGCAAAATCTATAACCTGTATTGTTAGGTGCAGCATCGTTCACTTTTTTTTATGTTTTATTTGAAGTATTTAGCTATTAATTATAGTTTTGAAAGAAACTTTCTTTCACCATTGTTTTTTCCTCAAAATAGATATACGTTTAAAAACTACACATGTTAAAAGAACTGCAACTAGTAGAAAAACTTTACTAACAAAACGGGATATATGGGTGGCGTTAAATTTATATCAGTGCGGGTACTCATTGACGAAAAGTCTAAGCAAGGGTTGGAGCTGATAAAAAGTTTATATTGTCAGTGTGATGACAAATGTAAAGAACCAACATACTTTTTTTAATTGCTACAGTCTTATTCCTGATAGGAAAATGTGGCATCGTAACATAAGAATCTTAGCCAATGCTGAGACCAAATAAAACAAAATTTTAAAGAGGGGTTGTTAAGTGATACAAAATTTTTTAAAAAATACGTTTTCAGCTACATCTACACACATTGCTTTAAAATTAAGTACAATTATGTAAAATGTTTCTCAGAAATGTGTCTTTAATTAAATGTTACAATAAAATTCGAACTATCCAGTGTTGAGGCGATATTATTGAAATCACCAAGAACAACTAAATAATGTTAACATTATTAATAGGACATTGTAAAGTTAAAATAAAAACACTAAATATTACAGAAATAAAAACGTTGGAATAAATTATAAGTTACAAGAGAAATTTGACTACAAATGTTAACTATAAAGTAAAATTTAAAGCCCAAGCAATTATGAAAATTAAAATAAATATTTATTTAGTAAATACATATGTTCCATTTTCGCAAACAGGGTGTCAAAATCAATAACAACTTTTGAAAAACTGAATAGGTAAAAAAAAAAAAAAAAAAAAAAAAATGAAGCAGTTTTGAATTTTAAACTGAAATAGAACATAAAATTTGAGATTAAACCACTTAAAATATTAACGAAAAGCGAAAACCAATTATAAGTCTATCACTGAAACAATCAAAGCTTAACAAACACATTTCTCAGTAAATTTAGCAAGTAATGGTTTATAAAATACCTCATTTTACAAATCGCATAGAGTGAAGCAAAAGAAAATATACAATGTGAGACATACTTACCTCATTAGGAAGTTAGAACCTGGCACGGCCAAACTCGATCTTTCCCCTTACAAGGGGAAGGGGAAAGATCGAGTTTGGCAGTGAACCTGGTTATTAAACAAAAAAGAACTAACAAGGGGACCGCCAAACATGATGCGCACAGATTTTGATGATTTTAAAGCATGTTGTAGGGATCATACCCCTAACTATCAAAAACCTAACTATCCTTCCCTTAACTATCCTTCCCCCTAACTATCCTTCAAATGGGCTTTAGTTTTCGAGAAATTTCGAGTTAAAGTTCAGCATACGTTTCAAATACCCATTAGTTCACGATTTTGAACAAGTTCTCCGTGGTGTAGAGCTAACGTTCCGGATTTGAGTGCCAAAGGTGAGGGTTCTGTCTTCTCTTGCGACTTTTTACCTTTTTTAATAAATTTTATATATTTGTCGCGTTGCAAGTTTTATGCAGAATTATGAATTCTGCTTCTTTGAACTTTTTGATATTTTCCTAATAAATTCCATTTATATTTCCAAATTCTTCGTGAAAATTTACATTTTTTTTTTTTTTTTTTTTTTTTTTTTGTGCAGTTTTGAAATTAATATTTCTATTGACGAAATTCCAAATTAATTTATGTCTAGATTTCGTTTATTTCTTTTTATTATTTACCCTTTCTCTTTTAACAACCGTTCTAAAATAATACTTTTTTTAACTTTATGAAATACTAGGGGGCCTACCCCCTGCGAGCTACGCTCGCCAACCCCCGCTCCGACTTCGAGGCCTCTAAAAACATGACAGCGTGCTTTGTTTTAAACATATTGGTAAATCTGTAATTGGGTTGCCATGCTTTTAACGTTTTAATGGGGCATTTTTTTTATTATCATGGCCTCATACACAGCTGTTGCGACAACTGACGACTGTTTTCGGGATTGATAAGTAAAATCAATTACACCTTGAAAAACCAGCTTGTATAAAATGGTTAGGTTTAAATTGTGGCTCTCTCGGACTTTTATAAAAACGATCTGTATTCTATTCTTCCTTTGCGTTTAAGGATGAGAAAAATTCCATCTGCTTGTGAATAACATTAAGAACCACGGTATTGAAAAGTACTATGTTATAGACATTTTCAGTAACAGGTTTTAATATTCTCTCCATTTTAGTGCACCATCATGCATATTTTCATGTTATTTTAAATATGCAAATTATTTATTTTAATTAATATGTATATACGAATTTTCTAATAATTATTTATCATACAAAATTAATTAAATATTTTGTGCATGTATGCCTGCATTTAATAGGCATGAGATATTTAAACAAATTTGCTATCCGCGATAATTTTACACCATGTTATGTCACTTGAATATTGTCCATAAGAAAATCGGGTACTTTTCCAGTATAGGATCCTTTGTTTTTAGGTTTGGCGTAATTCGAGTTTAAAAAACGAATAGATTCGTTAATATACATATATTTGTTACCAAAAGTTATGAAAACAAACCCAGTGAACTTTTGGTGCTTTTCTATTATACGCTTTTTGAGCTATCTGATTTCTATTATACGCTTGACGCTTTTTTAAGAAGCTTGGCGCAATTCGGGCATCAGAAAGTGAGATTTGGTGCCAAATGACATAAACAGCCATGGAAACAAACTCGACGATTTTTTTTTGTTTATATGCGTATTTTAATTATACGTATAATATTATTGTTTTTTCTATACAAATTACTTCTGATTACATATAAAATAGGATAAATGACATTTTACGCTAAACAAATTGTATAAATATAGAAAAAATGCTTCTGTATACGAAACGACAAAGTGAATAGGTTGACAGAAAGTATGTTGCTAAATTTTCCTTTTCCGCCAAAGTTATTTTCTCTGTTTCGTCAAGGCCCCATATACTGGAAAAGCACCGAATTTTTATGCTTGTTTATACATGTATTTAGATGTATGTATACAATTTATTTATAATTGTCTTTCAATTTACCTCTTTTTGTACATAAAAATAGATAAATGGCTTCTTTATATTAAATAAATTGTATAAACATAAATGACGTCATTTGGACGAATTTATTCAAAATATTTTCAGTTTATAAATTAAATTAAATGCTGACAGAGACGATTGAATCATGACGATAGAAATGTGATTTTGTTTTCAAATTTTCATGAAAAACATAATTTAATCACAATCTTGTCTTCATTATCGATTGAAATAAAAAATAAATTCAATTTCAATTTGAAAATGACGAATAAAAAGAAATCAATAATCCCTATGGGGATCCTTTTCGATTTTTTTCCCTTTTTTTGTCACAAAAAAAAACTGAGTAATTAGTTGCCATCATTACAGAAATGTCATTAAAATTAGAAAAAAATTAATATCTCGAAAACTAATTCCAATTTCAAAAATCTATTACCAGTTTTGACATCCGCGGATTTTTATGGACAGTTGGTATTAATTTCACCATCAAGCGTTTAATATTTTATTAAAAATAGCCCTGAAACATAATTAGTGGTTTAATCAGTCGTTTCATAAAATCGTTTCATAAATTCGTTTCATAAAATCGTTTCACAAATTCGTTTCATTAGGATTTTATATATATAGGGTAGATTAAATGAAAATTTATATACTTTTTTATAATTTATACAAAATATTTTTTATCTCAAATCTTCTAAAGGTATGTATGATTAGATAATTCCAACAACATATCTTGAAAGGAGTAATAAAATATTAAAGCAATAACGTTTATATCCAAGTTTTAGCCAGTTATATATATATTTTTTTATGTTATTTTAAATACATTTAACTGTAAAGTTCAAACTCAACATCATTTTTGATTTGCACAAATAAAAAATAATATATTACATTTAATTTTTTTTTTCATACTAACAAGTCGATGCCATACAGAAAAATTCAACTAGAAATGAAAAATCGTTTGTAAATTACAATACATATAAAAAATATCAGAAAAAAATCGTCTGCAATGACTTTTACGGTAATATCAGAATAAATAAAATTTTCCTTTTATCCATTTCATTTAGCTTCCTTTGCAGACAATTATCACGTTTGAAATAATTTCTTTTTCAAATGTAATGCATTTTTAAATATATTTATCACAATTTAAGTATTTAAAGAATATATAATATGCTATTTATACAGTCTTCCAATATTGTTAAAACAATTTACGTAAAAAATATATTTAAAGGCGATTTTTAATGCGGAATTTGTTTAGAATATTTTTGCGATATGTATCACACAATTAGTTCCATATTTAATAAACTAAAAATGTCGATGTCGGTGATGATAAATATTTTAGTATTTCAGCTGTTAACATACTTCAATATATTTAGAACAAATCAAATATTAAAAGGATATATTATTTTGTTAATTTTTTCTTAATAATTTAATTTTTTTTAAATAGAAAACGCAAACAAGTGGGTAAGTGTGATCGAAAATCGCTCAAAGGGTTTCATTTAATATTCCTTTCAAAACACTTTATCCTTTCTTTAATAAATTCAAACAAATTTCATTTAGCAACAACAACAAAAAAAAAAGTCATGTTTTTTATAAAGTAAAAATTTACCGGTCTATTTTTTCCTTTTTTCGAATATCTAAACCAGCCGGATAACGGTCCAAGCCCGCTATTATATTCTGTCATAATAATATCCGTCATACGGACTAAATGCAATATTTAAAAAAATAATTTCAAAATTAAACAAATTGTACACCTTCAAAATGTTAAAATATGCGAATATTTTCATAATCGGATTTTTATCACGATTCAATATGTCTCTCAAACTCATATATTTACTATTCTCTATTATTTATATTGATACTCGCTTTGTATTATTCTCAAACATTTGAAAAATTAGTTAAACTTCCTATATGACGTCAGATTTTCTTTTTAATTCTCTAATGACGTGATATTAATCTGCTTTGTGTACATACACATACTCATACTCCTTATATTATTGAGAAATCTTAGACATTTCCCGTTTTATTACGACTATGACGTCAATCAATTTTATTTCATATTTATCTTTTTTTCAACTGGTGAAACTTTTTATTTCATTTTCATTTTTCACGTGAAAATCGTCTGATAGAAAATTAATTATTGTAGAAAGAATTTCATTGTGGATTTTAAATCTTTGGCATCTGCTATAACGAAAAATGTTTCAATTTAATAGGAAAAGGCTGCACGGTGGAAGATTTGCTGATTCTAGCTGGCCAAAAGTCGATTTTTCAAAGTTCATCCAACTGGAATTTTTTTTTTTTTACCACATATACCTTATATGTGCAGGTGGTGGACACTGCAGATGTTTTTGATATAAATGCAACCGTACTGCCAGTAGGTGAGTATGAAGTTGGCGTTTATTAGAGGAGAATAAATCGATGATTTCTAGTATATTGTTTTAATATGTGAATGTTGATGAAATTGAAAGAAATTGTACATTATGAGTGCTTTAGAACAAGGCATGTACTTTATTTTTTTTTTAATTTATATGCATAATTTTTTCATTTGTCAATAGTTATTTCACATTTAATGTTTTTAATGACTTTATGTATTTTTAATAAATTTCATTTTGAAAATTCAAAAAGTTATATGATAAAGCTAGATAAATCTCAACTTTTAATTTTAGTAAATAGTTTAGAGTCTTAGATATTGGATAAACGTTTACTTGTCTGCTTCTGCAGATTTTAAAGTTGTTTTTATCATACAAAGTTTAAAATTATTATTATATTTTTTATTCTAAGAACACTTTTATTTTTACCAGGGTCATCAGAATGTAAACCAATCACACGAATAAGCTTTTATAATATTATACTGCAGCAACAAGCTTCCACATTTAACGAAAAAATCGAATTGGCTGAAAATGTTTTGTTGACAAATGAAAATTATAACGAAGTACAAATGAAAGTTTTCAAGCAGGAAATGATTATACAGAAGACCCAGTTTAGACAAAAGTGGACTGCTGTACATAGAGCACATGAGAAATTTCTGAAAAAGTATGAAACTTGGCTGCAAAGCAGTTTTGAAATACCTCGTTCAACGAGTACTCGTAACTTACTGAGGAAAGCCAGAATGAAGAACTATTAGATGGTGAATTGTCAGAAAATTTCTACGCAATTTTCTTATTCCTTTGTATATATAAGTATTACTCTTTAATATTTATTTTGTATCCCAATTTCTAATAGATTATTATAAAAAATTACATTTATAATTTGGTATCATAAAATAAATATAATTCTATCGCTTAAATCTTAATAATATTATAAAAGTTCATAAATATTGTCCTTTTTAGTTATCAAGTAAACGATTAACTCATTCATTACATGTTTTAAAGCTTTAAATAATTTAAATATTTAACTGAATGGTACATCATAGTAATATAATAAAAAGATTCACATCAGAGTAGCTAGTGGTCAGGGTAAAATACAGTAAAAAAAGTGATAAACACCAGTATATATTCTCATAGAAAAATTCATGTCGATTATTCGATCAAATAATTAACATGAATTTTTCTATAAAAATATACTGGTGTTCTTAACTTTTTTGGACCGTATTTTTCCCTGACCACTAGCCACTCTGCACATCTAATGTACTACATTAATAATTTTTAATTAAATATAATGATTTCTTATTAAACTACCGTTTAAAATTTCATATATTTTCTTTAAATCAGCCTAATATATCGTTTATATAAACGAAAAATAGATTTCATCAAATAGAAGTTGAAAAATAATTTTGGCCAGCTAGAATCGGCAAATCTCCCACCGTGGGCTGTTAGAATTTTGGTTTTTTATCTCTATTTATTAAAATAATAAGAATTTTTCAAATTTTAATATTTTGAGCTCTTTACAGCTGCTATTCAGATTTATACACTAAGTTTCAACTCTGTAAGTTACATACTTTTTGAGAATGGCTCTGTGACGGACAGACAACGGAGCGGGGGTAATAGGGTTTCGTGAGATGAACGAAACCCTAATAAAAAAATGCATTATTTCATAAATACGATAAATAAATAAGTAAATATACATAAATGTAAACAATAATCATTTTAAAAAGACGAGATATCAAGACATAAATTAGTTTTCATTTTCGAAAACTGTATTATCAGAATAAAAATGGCACAAAAACTATAAATTTTCACGAAAAATTCAAAAATGTAAATGGAATTTATTAGGAAAATATCAAAAAGTTCAAAGATGCAGAATTCATAATTCTGCATAAAACTTATAACGCGACAAATATGTAAAATTTATTAAAAAATGGTAAAAGTCACATGAGAGAACAGAACCCTCATCTCCGTCTCTCAAATCGAGAGCGGTAGCCCTGCACCACGGAGACCTTGTTCAAGACTGCGAACTAATAGGTGTTTGAAATGCATACTGAATTTTAACCCGAAATTTCTCGAAAACTAAAGCCCATTTGAAGGAAACCTTTGACCTGAATAGTTAGGGGTATGACCCCTACAACATACTTTAAAATCATCAAAATCTGTGTGCATCATGTTTGGCGGTCCCCTTGTAAGTATAAACATATGAATAGGCGAAGCTATAAAGAACAAAACTGTTCTTCGTTTTGTTCAGCAAGCAGAGATAACAGCACTGGCACGTCTTTGTTCTTTTGATTCACGTTGTGCATTTGATTCAGAATACTATTTATTTCTTGTAGCTTATTTTGAATCGAATTTTTAAAACACATTAAATGTAGAAACATAAAATAAAGTAATTCAAACCAAAAATATTATATAGAAAATGGATACATTTAAAATGCAAACTTTTGTATGATTTTCAAAAGTGTATTATATATTTTTTTTCAATCCAGTGATAGATGTATTTATTTTTGACACACGCACACGAAAATTTCTACATACTTTCGAAAAAATTTCCCTCGGTATATGCCAATTTCTTTTGTTTTATTTATTTTCCTGGAACTCTGCGGAGCCCTAAGGGCTCCGCGGAGCACACTTTGGGAACCTCTGCTTTAATAAATCCAAATAAATTTCATTTTCCAAAAAAAGAAAGAAAAAAAAAAGTCGTGTTTTTAAAGTAAAAATTTACCGATCTATTTTTCTCGTTTTTTCGAATCTTTAAATGCTCTATTACTGAATAGCGTAAGAGAAACATCCTTACAACTCTAAAAATGATAATCATATTAACTAACAGTTTACTGCGTCGGATTAAGCGTCTTTTTTCCAATTAAAATATATCTTTGAATTGAAAGGGTTATGAAAAATCAAAGAGTGTGGAAAATGTTATTACAAATATCTCGGCAACTAATTATCCGATCGACTTCATTCTTTATGCAAAATTTATGATTTTTTATTGTCTTTTATATTTTCTCCTTAAAAGAAACACTTTCGAAAAATTTTATATACCTTTTATCAGAAATAATATTTTGAGAGTCCGAAAAAAATAGTTCCGGATAATCGAGGTTGCTGAAATTCAATAAGCTTCTTCTCATTATTACATACTAAGTACATATCAAATTCCAAGTCTCTATCTCAATTTGTTCGAGAGATAGAGCGTTTACAGACAGACAGACAGACGGCAAACTTTTTTTTTCTAAAAATATGTTTTTCGGAATCTCCAGTATCTAAAACGTGTAAATCCGTCAATTTTTTTTTTCGATTTTTCAAACAATTACAAGATTTTCTATACTACGTATGATGGGTATAAGTAATAAAACATAAGCAAACTACAGTCGAACCTCGTTAACGCGAACACTCAAGGGGAAACTTTTTTTATTCGTGTTAAAAGTAGTTCGTGTTATCCGAACTTAAATACATTACATACAACTGCACGGGTCAATCGGAAACAGTTCGTGCTAAAAGTAATTCGCGTTAACGAGGTTTGACTGTATTTATAAAATGCATTGCAATTCGAATAAAATCCTGGCTTGATGACGTCATAAACTTTAGCCTCGCTTTAAATGCTCTATTACTGAATAGCGTAAAAGAAACATCCTTATAACTCCAAAAATGATAATCATATTAACAGTTTACTGCGTCGGATTAAGCGTCTCATTTCCAATTAAAATATATCTTTGAATTGCAATTTGAATGAAATACAGAGGGTCACGAAAAATTGAAGAGTGTGGAAAATATGATTCAAAATAGCTCGGCAACTAACTATTCGATCGACTTCATTCTTTATGCAAAATTTATGTTTTTTTTATTGTCTTTTATATTCACTCCTTAAAATAAACAATTTCGAAAATTTTTATACACCTTTTATCAGAACGAATATTTCAAGAGTCCGAAAAAAATAGTTCCAGATAATCGAGGTTACTGAAATTCAATAAGTTTCTTCCCATTATTACATGCTAAGTACATACAAAGTTTCAAGTCTATATCTCAATTTGTTCGGGAGATAGAGCGTTTACAGACACACAGACAGACAGACGAATTTTAAAATCATTCAAAATGCACCTTTCTTTTTAATTTTCTGATGATCACACCTTCAGAAACTAACTTTCATGCAGTGATAATTCATTCCCAGATAAAAAGCAATCCATGTTTTAGGTAGCTTTCAATACAAAAAAGTCCTTCCGGCCTGTACCGGGAGGAAAAGGTAGCTTTCCTATATGTTCGTTTTAAAATTTTAGCTAATGTTACACGAAAACAGCAAGTTAAAATGCAAAGAAACGTTTACAAAACATTCGTTAATACTGAATTTGAATAAGAAATTCGCCAAATTATTGAGCAATAGCCAAATTGGCTTCATTTATGAAGACTTATTTTGGTCGCCAAATTTGGCAATATTTCGCCAAATGTCGCCAATTTTGGCGAGAATTTGGCGCTAACGGATATGAATATATAGTTCTATGCGTATGATTGGAAAAATTATTACAACAATGAAAGAAAATAATTTGCGAGTAATCGCGTTAATGTGCTGTTTCGTTTCAAAAAGTCAGCCACCCTAGAATTTCAAACTGCTCTATCTCAGCCATTTTTTAAGATAGAGGTAAACCTAAGAGAGGTAATAAGCTACCTAAAAGTATAAAGCTACCTATTGCAGCCGTTCGGAGGAAAGCAGTTCCGGAAAATTTCGATATATTTTCACCGATCATGACCCCCAGACCCCAAAACCACCCTCCGTTCAAATGTTGATTTATATATATACTAGCAAGCTACGCCCGCTACGCTGGTCAATTTCTTTTAACGAACCTTTAATCAAACAAAATATTGACATTTCATAAATAACTTTTATATTTTAACAGAATAATAAGGCTACTATAATTTGTGACTCGTGCTATAGCCAATATACACGTCAGGACACGTCGGCCTTATCATTATATTTTTACGCCATGAAAGTTTCGCTATGGTACTCCATTGGAAAATTTGGTAATTTTTGAAATTCAATATTTGAAAAACGGCATAATCATTAGATTTGAAATTTATATCAAGAAAAATACAATTTTTTACCTTTCAAATGCAGTTTGTCTAACAATTTTCTGAAAAATACTTTTTTGAGCTATCATTTTTTTCAGTAACTTCAAATGTTTCATTTTCCGAGATTAATCTGGTGCAACAATTAGCGAAAAACCCAGTCGTCAGCAACGCATAGTTTTTTATTAAAGAGGCTGTTGGAGCAGGGATTGTCACCACCAATTTGCCACCATCACTTTTGAAATCGGTTCCGTGGTTCCAGAGATTCCATAGAAATTGTAATTTAGAATGACTACAGAACGCTTTTCGCTCATTTCACCCATTTAAATTTCGATTTTTTTTTTTAAATTTATTCTTAGAGAGCATTTACATCTTATAAGTAACTACAATGCTAAATTTCAAATTTCTTGCCCCTTCAGTATAAAAAAGTCGCAATTTTCGAACATTTTTCGATCCTGCACCTCATTGATGTTAGTGGCACAGACATAAAATATAGCCTATGTTGGAGTAGGGATTGTCCTCATCAATTTCCCACCATTACTTTTGAAATCGGTTCTGTAGTTCCAGAGATTTCATAGAAATTGTAATTTAGACTGTTTTTAGAACGCTTTTCGCTCATTTCACCCTTTTAAATTTCAAGTTCTTTTTTATTTTGCTCTTAGAGAGCATTTACATCTTATAAGTAACTACAATGACAAATTTCAAATTTCTAGGTCCTTCAGTATAAAAAATAAAAATAAAACTGCCCAGTTAAACTGAGGGCATTGAGTTCACAGGCTATTCACACTAATTGTATATTATACTCTTATTTCAAAGAATTTGAAATAAGCTCATCGAAAAATAAAGAAATAAACAATATATTAAGGGGGGGGGGTCTTCCCCCCGTTACCCCCCCCATAGTTAACTAATGAACCCCTTAAACTAATCAGGTAAATCTCTAATTACAATGAATATATATACAAAATTTGAAGAAAATCGGATAATTCTGCATGAAAAACCCATTTATATAAATTAAGGGGGGGGGGAATTAGCCCCCCCCGTTCCCCCCCTCTTTATACTTAACCAATCAATCCCGAAAACTAATCAGGGAAGTGCCTTAACACAGTGAACCTATAAACAAAATTTGAAGGAAAACGGAATAATTCTGCATGAAAAACCCATTTATATAAAATAAGGGGGTATTAGCCCCCGTTCGCCTCCTTTATACTTAATCAATCAATCCCGAAAACTAATCAGGGATGCGTCTTAACCCAATGAACCTATAAACAAATTTTGAAGCAAATAGAATAATTCTGCATGAAAAACCCATTTATATAAATTAAGGGGGATTATCCCCCGTTCCCCCCTTTATACTTAACCAATCAATCCCGAAAAACTAATCAGGGAAGCGCCTTAACACAGTGAACCTATAAATAAAATTTGAAGGAAATGGGATAATTCTGCATGAAAAACCCATTTATATAAATTAAGGGGGGTATTAGCCCCCCGTTCCCCCCCTTTATACTTAATCAATCAATCCCGAAAACTAATCAGGGAAGCGTCTTAACCCAATGAACATATCAACTAATTTTGAAGCAAATAGAATAATTCTGCATGAAAAACCCATTTATATAAATTAAGGGGGGATTATCCCCCCGTTCCCCCCCTTTATACTTAACCAATCAATCCCGAAAACTAACCAGGAAAGCGCCTTAACACAGTGAACCTATAAACAAAATTTGAAGGAAAACGGAATAATTCTGCATGAAAAACCCATTTATATAAAATAAGGGGGGGATTATCCCCCGTTCCCCCCTTTATACTTAACCAATCAATCCCGAAAACTAATTAGGGAAGCGTCTTAACACAGTGAACCTTTAACCAAAATTTGAAGGAAATGGGAAAATTCTGCATGAAAAACTCATTTATATAAATTAAGGGGGGGGGATTAGCCCCCCCGTTCCCTCCTTTATACTTAATCAATCAATCCCGAAAACTAATCAGGGAAGCGTCTTAACCCAATGAACATATAAACTAATTTTGAAGCAAATAGAATAATTCTGCATGAAAAACCCTTTTATATAAATTAAGGGGGGGGATTATCCCCCCGTTCCCCCCCTTTATACTTAACCAATCAATCCCGAAAACTAATCAGGAAAGCGCCTTAACACAGTGAACCTATAAACAAAATTTGAAGGAAAACTGAATAATTCTGTATGAAAAACCCATTTATATAAAATAAGAGGGATTATCCCCCCGTTCCCCTTTATACTTAACCAATCAATCCCGAAAACTAATTAGGAAAGCGTCTTAACACAGTGAACCTTTAACCAAAATTTGAAGGAAATGGGATAATTCTGCATGAAAAACCCATTTATATAAATTAAGGGGGGGATTAGCCCCCCCCCCGTTCCCCCCTTTATACTTAACCAATCATTCCCGAAAAACGAATCAGGGAAGCGCCTTAACACAGTGAACCTATAAACAAAATTTGAAGGAAAACGGAATAATTCTGCTTGAAAAACCCATTTATATAAATTAAGGAGGGATTAGCCCCCCGTTCCCCCCTTTATACTTAACCAATCAATCCCGAAAAGTAATCAGGGAAGCGTCTTAACCCAATGAACCTATAAACAAAATTTGAAGGAAAACGGAATAATTCTGCATGAAAAACCCATTTATATAAATTAAGGGAAGGGGGAATTAGCCCCCCGGTCCCCCCCTTTATACTTAACCAATCAATCCCGAAAACTAATCAGGGAAGCGCCTTAACACAGTGAACCTATAAACAAAATTTGAAGGAAAACGGATATTTCTATGAAGAGTTATCGCATTACGTACGTACATACATACATACATACAGAACCGGCTGGCAAGCTCTCAGGGCTTGATAGCCAGTTTTATAGCTAAAAAATCGCAATTTTAGAACGTTTTTTGCTTCTGCACCCCCTGGGGTTAGTGGCACCGACATAAAATATAGCCTATGTTGGAGCAGGGGTTGTCACCATCAATTTGCCACCATCACTTTTGAAATCGGTTCGGTAGTTCCAGAGATTACCCCCTACAAACAAACAAACAAACAATCTTTACTCCTTTATAATATTAAGTATAGATATAATATATATATATATATATATATATATGAGCTATGCCATACGATAACGCTCGTATTTATAAATCAATTTTGATAAAACTAAATGTGTATATTAAGCTCACCAATGTCTCGACCGAGTTCGTTGGCCAGCTTGGTCCGCCATTTTGTTTCAAGATGGCGGCCACTTAAAAATTTAAAACTAAAATAAATATACAAAAAAGTTAAAAATTCAAATTTATTTTTTAATTAAGTGTTAGGCCTTGATACGAGAATTCCAGAGCATTTTTTGGTTTACCTCTATCTTAAAAAATGGCTGAGATAGAGCAGTTTGAAATTCTAGGGTGGCTGACATTTTGAAACAAAAGAGCACATTAACGCGATTACTCGCAAATTATTTTCTTTCATTGTTGTAATAATTTTCCCAATCATACGCATAAAACTATATATTCATATCCGTTAGCACCAAATTCTCGCCAAAATGGGCGATATTTGGCGAAATATCGCCAAATTTGGCGACCAAAATAAGTCTTCATAAATGAAGCCAATTTGGCTATTTCTCAAAAATTTGGCGAATTTCTTATTCAAATTCAATATTAACGAATCTTTTGTAACCGTTTCTTTGCATGTACAATTAAATGAATAAAAGTAAAATTTGAAGAAAAGATTTCTTCCCCCATAGTAGTAGGAAAACAAGAGTTCAAGCTCAGCAGGCGGAGGATCGGATCCTCCGCCTCCCGTGCCACCGCCGGCCGCACCTCCGCCCCCCGCACCTCCGCCCCCCGCACCTCCGCCCCCCGCACCTCCTCTGAATCCGATTCCAGCGCCACCTAACGGAAAAAAGGGTAAAATATGAACTGTAAGAAGAGGGGTGAACCTAAGAACTCTAAGATGAGGTTAAATGGACAAGATTATCATACTATAAGATGAATATTGATTTTATATACTAATTTTGAATGACAAACACCTTAATGAGTATAACTAATTAAGCGAAACAATGGAAAAATATCAATTTTAAGGAATAAAGTTGATTTCTTAAGAATTTTTCAACTATAAGATGACGATATAAACTTATAAGAAGAAATTTAAACTTACATTTTAGTTTTTGAACAATGGACACCTTAATGAGAATAATAATTAAACAAAATAAAATAACAATTTTAACGAAAAAGCTGATTTATTATGAATTTTTCAACTATAAGATGAGAATATCAAACTATAAGATGGATTTTAAACTTATATTATAGTTTCTGAACAATGGACACCGTAATGAGTATAATAATTAAGCAAAAAAAAAATTAGTTTTAACGAAAAAAGCTGATTTTTTAAGACTTTTTCAACTATAAGATGAGGATATCAAATCATAAGCCGTGGATTAAACATATATAATTATTTTGAATGACGAACATCTTAATGAGTATTACTAATTAGACGAAACAATGGAAAAATAACAATTTTAAGGAGGAAAAAAGCCGATTTCTTAAGAGTTATTCAATTATAAGATAAGGATATCATAATATAAGATGAAATTTAAACTTACATTATAGTTCCTGAACAATGGACACTTTAATGAGCATAATAATTAATAAAAAAAATAACATGAATTTTTATTGAAAAAAGCTGATTTGATAAGAATTTTTATACTACAAGACGAAGTTACAAAAAAATATAATATTATTATGATCGAGCTTTTTTTCACAAATATTTTGATAATATCATGTATTCCACACTGGATTTCACTTCTGGAATTTTTGTCTTCAAAAGAATGAGCTTTGGACTTTCAGAGACTCTGTACGATTAAATGTATAAAAATGGACTAAAAACTTGTGAGACTTATCTCTCTGAATGTAAAAAAAAAAAGTTTATTTCTCATAAATTTAATTTGATACAAGGAAACTATGTTAATTTTTTATTTATGATTAAAAAGCTGCCATCCCACCTTCTCTTTTTTTTTAGGTAGCTTTCAATACAAAAAAGTATAAAGCTACCTATTGCAGCCGTTCGGAGGAAAGCAGTTCCGGAAAATTTCGATATATTTTCACCGATCATGACCCCCAGACCCCAAAACCACCCTCCGTTCAAATGTTGATTTATATATATATATATATATATATATATATCTCCATATATATATATATATATATATCTGACCTATGTCATACGATAACGCTCGTATTTATAAATCAATTTTTATGAAACTAATTGTGTGTATTAAGGTCACCAATGTCTCGACCGAGTTCGTTGGCCAGCTTGGTCCGCCATTTTATTTCAAGATGGCGGCCATTTAAAAATTTAAAAATAAAATAAATATACATAAAAGTTAAAAATTCAAATTTATTTTTTAATTAAGTGTTAGGCCTTGATACGAGGATTCCAGAGCATTTTTTGGTTTACCTCTATCTTAAAAAATGGCTGAGATAGAGCAGTTTGAAATTCTAGGGTGGCTATCATTTTGAAACAAGACAGCACATTACAAAAAATTTCATTGTTGTTAATAATTTTCCCAATCAGACGCATAAAACTATATATTCATATCCTTTAGCGCCAAATTCTCGCCAAAATTGGCGACATTTGGCGAAATATCGCCAAATTTGGCGACCAAAATAAGTCTTTATAAACGAAGCCAATTTGGCTATTGCTCAATAATTTGGCGAATTTCTTATTCAAATCCAGTATTAACGAATCTTTTGTAAACGTTTCTTTGCATTTTAACTTGCTGTTTTCGTGTAACATTAGCTAAAATTTTAAAACGAAGATATAGGAAAGCTACCTTTTCCTCCCGGTACAGGCCGGAAGGTCTTTTT
This sequence comes from Maratus michaelseni, assembly GCA_963931845.1. Classification (NCBI taxonomy): domain Eukaryota; kingdom Metazoa; phylum Arthropoda; class Arachnida; order Araneae; family Salticidae; genus Maratus; species Maratus michaelseni. The sequence continues at coordinate 125,810,852 of OZ007589.1, forward strand.
TTTTTTCTAATTTCCCTGTACCGCTATTTGCTACACTATACTTCGCAAAGCTACTCCCACATACAAAAGCACCTACTATTTCACAATAGAATTCAAGAACATCACGGTTACACACACAAAGAAAAAAACTTAAATAAAATTTTTTGACACATTCATTCACAAAGTCATTTGTATATCTAAAATCATGAAATTTGCGGGTATGATTATTAAAGTGCTTTAGAATCGAACAGTGTTTTTCATTTTCCAATAAATGTATTACATCTTGAGATATACTCGATTGGTCTCCAGTGATGATCCTACTTGACCTGTCGTGTCTCGAAAATTGGTTCGAAAGGCAAACTTTTGATGCGGTACTCTCTTCTGAAAGATATAATTTATCTTTATATCAAAAAGAAATAAACACGATTTGATTCCTTAGTATCTGAATAGAAATAAACACGATTTGATTCCTTAGTATCTGAATAGAAATAAACAGGATTTGATTCCTTAGTATCTGAATAGAAATAAACACGATTTGATTCCTTAGTATCCGAATAGAAATAAACACGACTTGATTCCTTAGTATCTGAATAGAAATATCTGCAATTATTGTGTATTTATGAATAAGAATGAATTTGGGATTGTGTCAAAAAGTTGTGAGTTTGGATTTGAGAGCAACTTAAGTATTGCAAGAAAGAAATTTTGCTTAGATTGGAGTTTCTTATGTACTTATCTTATGTTGATCACAAAAACTCTGTAGGCTTTTTTTTTCCCTCTCCTTTCAGAAAACTGTATTTTGTATAGTAGGTTTTAACAACTTTACAATGAAAATTCAGACATTCAAGCACTTAATAAAATCTAGCATAATAAAATATTTTATAATCCTTTTCAAAAGAATTCGTCTTTTTTTTTTTTTTTTTTTTTTTTTTTTGATGGCGTACTTTTTAAAAAAATGAATTCTTAGATCAACAATATCCAGGCATTGTACTGTAAAATGAAATGATCACAAACAATACAATTAAAGGAATGAAAGTAAAAATTGAAAAAAAGATTTCTGTATGTACAATGAAATGTACAGCAAAAGAAATGTACAATGGTTTCCCAACCATTGTACATTTCTTTAAAATAACACTTTAAACAACCGAAATCGAGAAAAAAATGTGATGTTAGATTTAGGTCTGGTCCTGCTGTTCAACATCGATCACGTGATCAACTTGTATATTTGAAACAGTTGAATGGGGTTTCACTTTCTTTCTTTGAAGGTAAATATTTTATTGGTTGTGTAATTCGAAATCACTCGTTGTAGAATGTCGTGAATTTCTCAAGTCATAAGCAGATACACATGTTTAAGTTATACTCCGATATGAATTCTCGGTTCAATTTCAACTCAACATATAATTTACTTGTATGCATATCTATCTGAAATGAACTGTGTTCATCATTTGAAGCAATAACATAAACTAAAAGTCCACTATACTCATTATCTGTATCCTTTGCTGTTATATTAATCCCTTCTGAACCGATGGATATGTTTTTATCTACACTTTAGTAGGTAAATCTAAAGGAAACTCTGAAGCTTATTTATTATATTAAGACAGATATAAATTGTTTCTTATGTCTGTTTGTAATGTCAACACCCTTAAAAAATCTCTATCTGTTAGTCTTTGGTAACTTTTACTGTCGGTAACTTTCAGATTTATTGATTGAAATAACATCAGCAAAATGCGTCCCATCAGTTGCTGATACATTAATGGTTTTCTCATGCATATTAAATTTGTCCAAATCACACATAATTCTTAATATACCATATATTGGTTCCAACATAGATTATCATTTGAAGGTATTATTTTATATTTTCACAGTGCTAACACTATGATTTTAACAGCTGAAGTGGAAAAAATGCTATGTTAGACATAAGTCTGGTCCTGACTTTTGTGTAAATTTTTGTTTATATGTAAATATTTTTATAAAACTTGAAATTTTTTAAATTTTTTTGTTAATTTTTTTAAATTTTGTAAAAAATTTGTAAAACTTTTTTTCATTTGTAAAAACTTTTTTTTTTTAATTTGTAAAAACTTTTTTTTTTAATTTGTAAAAACTTTTTTTTAATTTGTAAAAACTTTTAATTTTTTTAAATTTGTAAAATCATTTTTTTAATGACTTGTATATATTTTTCATTAATCTGATGTATAGTATTATCAAAAGTTGATTTTCATGTGTATGTGTGTAAACTGATATTCACTGGTGAAAATGTTGCTTCGTTGAACAAGTTATGATAAATCTCAAGTCTTACGTAAAGCAGAATTAGTTATTTACTATCATATAGAAATTTCATGTTAAAAATCATACAATATATTTTAAAAATGAAATATGTTTTATAAAAACTAGGACTTCCCTCAAAGGGATTAGTCTGAGTGATATTTCTCAGAACATAGGGTTAACAATTACGATATAAAGAAGATACAATGTGTGAAAAAGAGCAAATTAAATGATAGAATTACAAAATATCATATATAAATTCATATATACTGTTATGTTTTCATATATATATATATATATATATATATAATTTGGCAAATAATCTCATTTTCTTAAGTTGGAATAGCTCAAAAATTTTAAAAACAAACAAACAAACAAACAACAACAACAACAAAAAAAAAGTCGGATTTTTTTTAAAACGCCAAGCTTTTTAAAGTCACGTAATCAGATTTGCAGCCGAGAGCGTATTTTAACGCAAATTTAATTTCATTGTTGAAACATTTTCTTTGTGACAAATTTTTACATTTGAATTTAAAAATTTTCCTCCTTGTTTATTTGTATAACTATTTATAGAAACTCATACACTTCAAACCACATTGATAACAAGCTTTACTACAAACCTGATTACGAAACTGTAGCCTAAATTCCTACTAAAGTAATATAAAATATCTTTCGATGACGTCTGTAAAAATCAAATTGAAAAAAATACATATATTTCAAAGATAATACTTGATTATTTTCTAGGAGACTCTACCCCCTGCGCTTTTACTGCTTCAAACCTCAGACTTTTCTTCTGCCTGTCTGTCTGTCTCTCTCTACAATCTGTTTGTTTCCCTATCCGTTCTTCTACCCATCTCCATACCCGATTGACTGTCTCTCTACACGTCTCGCTACATGTCGTATATTTCCCTACTGGTCTCTCTACCTATTTATCTGTTTCTCTAACCATCGCTGTCTAACTACTTTTATGTCTAGCCGTGTGTGTATACTGTATTTCTCTCCGTACCCATCTGTCGACTGCCTCTCTACTCGTCTGTATACCCGTCTCACTATCCATGTGTTTTTCCACCGCATCTTTAAGCGTCTCGCTACCCATCTGTCTATCCGTCTCTCTAACTGTCTCGCTTCCCGTTTCACTATCCGTCTCTCGACACGTCTGTCTGTCTATATACCCCCTCCCTCTACCCGTCTGTCAACTCGTCGTTGTACTCATCTCTGTACTCGTCTCTCTATTCACCACGCTACCCGTCTCGCAACCTTTCCCTCTACATGTCTGTCTACCGGCCTGGCTACTCGTGTCTGTACCCATCTCCCTACCTATCTCGCTACCCCTCTGTCAACCCTCTTTTGTCTCAGTACCCGTCTGTCTATTCGTTTCGCTACCCGTTAGCTTATCTATGTCGCTATCCGTCTCTCTACCCTATCGTTTATACGTCTCTGTACATCTCGCAACCTTCTCAATATTTAAACAATTTAGTATACAGAAGCTGTTCATCTGTTATTAAATGCAAACAGAAGTAATTTATCTAATAAGTGTAATCAGATGCAATTTTTTTAAATACATACATATACCAGCATAATAATTCATCAGGTTTATTTTCATTGTAGTTTATGTCATTTGGCAGTAAATCTGAACTTATTAAAACCGAACTGCGTTAAGCTTTTTAAAAAAGCCCCAAGGTCCGTATAACTGGGAAGGAAAAGTACCCTAAGGGCTACAATATACATGTTATTAAGTTAAGTGAAAGTTTCGTAATCGAGTTCGCAGCAATTGCTTATGTCAGAAAGCGTGGCTTAACGCCATTTTAAATTCATTTCTGTAACTTCCTTTTACTTTTTTTTAGGGCGTGTGGGGGGGGGGGGGGGTAGGGTTCCAAATATTTACACTTAAATTCAAAGTATTACCCCCATGTCAATATTAGTGTTGTTTGTATTATTATGACCGAGCTTCATTCGAAACAAATGTAAAACAGTTTTTTTTTCTAGGAGAAACTTCCGTAAACGGGCCCAAAGCTAATCGGAGAATTTAATATCATTATTGTTTGTAACTCTTATAGAGTTAAAACAATATTGTTGCTAGCATTACTCTTGTTTGAGACCAACCTTGTTTGTGTATCTGAATGGGGAAACGTTCTGTATCATGTGCTGGTTGGCACGATTGGCGAAAAAAATTAAAAATGGTGCTAAAAGGCAGTTTTAGCATCTTACCAAAATTTCCTAGAGAGAGGAAAAATATGTTTTTCAAGTATTTACAAATATACATTTATTAAACCATGTTTTTGCGTCATCTTAAAAATATAAGTACGATGCTAAAATAAAATTTTATTGCCATTTTCGATATTTTAATGAAAATACATAACAAACATATATAACAAAACTAAGAGACATTTTTGTGATAAATAATTGTTGTTGTCAGGGGGGGGGGGGGGGGGGCACATTGTAAACAGTTAATAAGCGAACTAACAGATTACCGAAAATAACTTGTGGGAATTATAAATAACTTTTAAAATCTTAAAATGGAGAAGTGGTCCGTATAAAAATGCAAAACATAATACGCCTGATATAAGTATTTTTTAATTTTTTAATATTTCCAAAAGAACAGATAAAAGGGTAAAACTCCCAGCGAAGATGTCATATACTCACCACGTTGGCGCGATTTTCCCCCTGCCAATTTGGCAAAAACTGTTTGTTGTGTTTATTTACTTTTATTTTTTATTTTAATTCTATAGATTATTTTTATATGTATGCTATTTACCAAAAATCGCGCCAACGTGGTGCGTATATGACATCTGTCATTTCACTTATGTATTGGTACTTTTATGTTAACTTGGCGCAGTTGATAACTCGCCAAATATTGTTCTCATAACATCTTTATATTTCATTAATTTCATTTAACGGTACTTACGTATTATCCGTGCCAGTTTTAAGCCAACTGCGCCAATGGAGCCAATATTACTAATTATATTAACCCTTATATATTTTTTTCTTGCTACATGGTACATGCTGGTGAATAATCTATAATATTATTCTTTCTTATTTACTATGCTATTTACCATTTATTAATTTTACTATAATAATGTTATTTACTATTTTTAACAATGTTAAAAATTTAATAAACATATATTACATTTTATTTATTTTATATTAATTACCATTTTTAACTATGTTATTTGATAATGTTAAATTACTGTGTTTGAAAACATGATTGGCAACGATAAACAAGATTGGTACTTGGCAGCCATTTTTGGCAATCAATCTCCTGTCACGGATAATACGTAAGTACCCATTTAACTATAAACCTTTCACTCATTTCATTTGAAATACATACATTAAAAATTCATGTCTTCCACTCATTTAATTTAAAATACATGCCTTTCACTAATTCCATTTAAAATACTAAGAAGAAAATAAAAAGAAATAATGTCGCAAATCAAAATCTTTTATTTAAACATCATAGAATTGATTCCCATTTACACACGCGAAATAAAAAGCTGCCAATGTTGAGATTTGCGCCAAATCTCTAATACAAAGTTATTGCGGATTTTTTTCTTTCAAACAGAAAAAAATCCAGATTAATTTTCCATTTTTAATAAATGGAAATATGTTTTATTGTACTGATATTGTATTGTATTGTGCGTGCATATTTTTTTGCTCCATGTTACTCCATGAACTTTTAAAATCTTATTATTTACGAAAATCTCCGCCGGTGAAAATGACGTATGTACTAAATTTTAGTGACGTATGTACTTTAATTGTGCTTTTTTATCTATTTTTTAAATATAATTTCCAAACGGTTTGACATTTATTCTTGGTAATAAATAGACGTCGTTGTCACCTTTATAGGTACCTGCTGTAAAAATTTGAACGAAATCCGTTAAATATTTTTTGAGTTATGCTTGACGAAAGGTTTTAATATCCATCGTAGCTATATATGGGGCAAAGTAATACTGCGCTGTGTATGCGTCTTCGTTGCACTCAGACAATAAACACAGATATGTATAGATACATTTTTTATTAAGGGTATTTAAACAATACATTGTGAATATTGTCTACATTTATATCAATTATATCAATAAAATTCTTTACAACACTTTGGATTTTTCTTTACAAATTTCACTTTTTTGTATCATATGTCAAATCTATAATGCTGAGTGAGTAGTTTGGGTAAATGTTCTAAAATTATAAATTTTATAATAGAATAATTTAATTCAGTGATTAAAGAACGTATCTTTTTCACTATGTAGACTCAATTTATAGCTAGGGTTTATATATTATGTTCTTACAGTCAATTTTTCGAAGTATCCAATCTGATCTTTGACTGTTAAATTCTTCAAACTACTGGTTAATTTTTGAATATCCATCTTCAATATGATTTGGGATACTGTCTTCGACAAGTTCAACATAACAGTCATATGTCTATTCAGTTTATTAGGAATAATGAATATTTTCTCACACTTTTCACGCTGAAACAATTTTTTAACAGGATCTGTTTTCCTATGAACTGATAGTCTGCATTTTCTAGTAAAATATAATTCACGCTTCCTTGTAGATGATTTTTGACGATGATTACAAGTATATGGTTTTTCACTAGTATGGATTTGTATATGTTCTTTTAAATTCCATTTACTTGAAAAGTATTTGTTACAAGTGGAATACATCTGCAAGAGAAATAAATGCATACATTTAGAATTCTTTCTAACACTATAGGCGAAAAAACATCACATTTTATAGAACACCTGGTATAATATTTTATTGTAAATTCACTCTAATTATGTTTAATATATGTATTCTAATATATCACATATAAGTACTCACATGTATATTATTCTTTAACTCTATATGTGTTGACGACGAATCATCTGGAATACCCATTTCTGGTAAAGAGAGTTTCTGCTGTTTTGATTCATCTTGGTGTAACACAGGGCCGTAACCAGACGGGGGCAGGGGGGGGGGCTGAGCCCCTCCTAGAAACTTCTTAAGCCCCCTCTAGACTTCATAATCTTTCAACACAAATAACATTATTTATTATATTTAAGAATTTTAAAACTCTATAATCAAAAGTTTATGACTTGCTTTCTACTTTTGTCTATATTTATGTATCTTTAAAATAGAGGGGGAAAGACTAGCTATGAATTAGCCCCATCAAAAAATTTCAAAGCCCCCTCTGACTTTACCGACTGGTTACGGCCCTGGCTGTAACATCTATACAATAAAAGAAATATAATTATATACTTAGAAAAGAATTAATAAATAATCATTTATTGATGTTTTACACTGATATAGTACAACTTACTTTATTCGTTAACAGAGAAATTGTTTCCCTAACTGGGTTACAATAAGGAAATTTACTGGAGCTACACATATACAGTTATCTTCATGCAAGAGTTTGACTTGAAGAATGAGAACCTCTGCATCACTTTTCAAAATTTTATATTATCATCAGTTAAATTGATCATGTGACAAAACTGCGCATGCGTACTTAATAAAAATAATCAGTATAATAAGCTTTATCATGGAATCTTGCTTAAATTTGGTCTTATATTAAAATGGTTAGTATGGTCTTAATTCTGAAAAATATTAATTATATATATATGAAAGTAGCAGATATACACAACTTCAAATGTTAGAGGAAAAGTTACTATACACGGAAGATGTTAATTGGATATTCGCTAAATACAGTATAAAATTTGGTTTATGCGAGCTTAATAATAGCGTTGGTACAATTGTAGTTGAAATTTTCCTTATAGTAAAGTCTAGATTGCTATATTCTGAGAAGTGATAGTGGCAATGGTAGCAGTTAAACTTCTAATTTTTAAAAGTTTGTAAAAAATGGATAACTTTTGTAATTTTTTCAAACTTTTCTAAAACTTTTTTTTGTAAAAACTTTTTTTCTATTTTGTAAAAAAAAAAAATTTGTACATTTTTTTTTTTTTTTGTAAAAACTTTTTTTATTTATTTATTTTTTTGTAAAAACAATTTTTTTTAACTTTGTAAAAACGTTTAATTTTTTAATTTTTGATTAATAGTTTTTGTGTTTGATACTTTTAGATACTTACAATTTATTATTTTCATTTAACGTATATTTAATTTCTACGATATTTCTATGGTAAAAATTATGTGCGATATATAGTTGATAAGTGATAGAACATAAATTTTAACTTGAGATTTGAATTTTTGAATAGGAAACACAGTTCAAATATTATTTTACCGGCGTTTATATTCAAATATTTTTCCTTTTCTGTGATATAAAATAGCTTGAAATCATTGAAATGGTGTAAAAAATCACTAAATGCAAGCTAAAATTTGATATTTACTCGATAAATCCATATATTTATATGTATATTTCTGAAAGAAATGTGTGAAATGCTATTATATCATCTAAGTTAAGTTAAAATAGGTATGTGAAAAGTATCTAAGTTCGTGTTAAAATGTTGCCTAATATTTGATACTACGTATTGTTTTCATAAACTAGGCTATTTGAAATTTAAAAAAAAGGTTTAGATAAAATTAAAGTTATTCGTGCATACTCTATTAAAAGTGGAAAATTTAAAATGTAGTATTCGTATTCATGTAGAAAACAACGTGGTCAACTAAACACGATATGTGTAAACAGGGTAAATGTTCTGTAAATTCGGATCATTTTAAGTAAAAGTTCACGAGAAATATAACTAAAAGTGAATATTAATACTTAGAATATGGATTTAAGTGAAATTTTTAGATAGTGGTATCTTATCTTGGGAAATATTGAAAGTTAATTAGTATAAAATCACTAATTAATATATAAAACTTAAAAGAATATATCAAAATAGGAAAAAAAATATTCGTTACATAGAAGTGATAGTTAAATAAGATGTTATGTAGAAAAAAGTCTATAAACTGTAACAAAATCATGGAAACCATTGTACAATCATTTGCATTGTGTAACAATTATTAAATACAAGCAAAGATTAGTTATTTATCTTGTAAAATCATCATTTTGGTATGTAAATTAGTGATGTAAACAGGAGTTTATATAATTACTATTAAAATTTCATGTAAAAGTAATCTAAAAAGTAAATATTTTCATTATTTCTGTGTACTATGGTTATCTAAGAGGTATGAGACGTATGTTAATCATGCATCTTAATGTACAATAATACAGATAACTTGTGAAAATTCATTAAAATTCCCCTTTTTCCTTAAAAATCGATACTTTCTTTTGTTTTATATGAATATTGATACTCATTCAGATGGTTGAAGAAGGTATATTTTATTAAAATGTAGTACATTTCTATTTCAGAACGTGGATTTTTTGTTAAAAATTAATACATAACAACTTGTATAAAGAAAAACGAAATATATATATAGAAAGTTAATTAATGTTTATATCCACGCGTTAACTCAAATACATATAAAAATCTTTTATTTATTTGGAATATTTCTGTCCGTTTTTGAAGAAGACCAACGACCTCATACTATTGTATTTCTCCCCTTTCGAATGTGGGGTCAAATATTGCTTCCCCTATTAGATGTTTACGTATTGCAAGGGGAAAAACAGGTGATTTTATTTTGAATGTGACTTACTATATCGAGTATAATTAATATAAAAATTATGTTGCGTGCAGTCTAAACAGAAAAAATCAAGTAAACATTGTAAATTAAGTAACTGGTTACTGAACTCTTATTATAGCATGGAAAAATCAATTTATTCCGTAAAAATCATTCAGATTTTGAATATTTTCTGTATATTACGGTTCAAAAACTAAAATATAAGTGTAATGCTCCTATACAGCAGAAATACCGAATTTTATAGTTGGATAATTCTTTAGAAATTAGCATTTTTTCATTAAAAATCAATATTTTCTTTTGATTAATTATTAATACTTGTTAAGGTGTTTGTCATTCAAAATTAATATATATGTTTAATCTTCATCTTATAAGTTTATAACTTCGTCTTGTAGTATAAAAATTCTTATGAAATCAGCTTTTTTCAATAAAAATTCATGTTATTTTTTTAAATTAATTATTATGCTCATTAAAGTGTCCATTGTTCAGGAACTATAATGTAAGTTTAAATTTCATCTTATATTATGATATCCTTATCTTATAATTGAATAACTCTTAAGAAATCGGCTTTTTTTCCCCCTTAAAATTGTTATTTTTCCATTGTTTCGTCTAATTAGTAATACTCATTAAGATGTTCGTCATTCAAAATAATTATATATGTTTAATCCACGGCTTATGATTTGATATCCTCATCTTATAGTTGAAAAAGTCTTAAAAAATCAGTTTTTTTCGTTAAAACTAATATATGTTTTTTTTGCTTAATTATTATACTCATTACGGTGTCCATTGTTCAGAAACTATAATATAAGTTTAAAATCCATCTTATAGTTTGATATTCTTATCTTATAGTTGAAAAATACATAATAAATCAGCTTTTTCGTTAAAATTGTTATTTTATTTTGTTTAATTATTATTCTCATTAAGGTGTCCATTGTTCAAAAACTACAATGTAAGTTTAAATTTCTTCTTATAAGTTGATATCGTCATCTTATAGTTGAAAAATTCTTAAGAAATCAACTTTATTCCTTAAAATTGATATTTTTCCATTGTTTCGCTTAATTAGTTATACTCATTAACGTGTTTGTCATTCAAAATTAGTATATAAAATCAATATTCATCTTATAGTATGATAATCTTGTCCATTTAACCTCATCTTAGAGTTCTTAGGTTCACCCCTCTTCTTACAGTTCATATTTTACCCTTTTTTCCGTTAGGTGGCGCTGGAATCGGATTCAGAGGAGGTCCGGGGGGCGAAGGTGGCACGGGAGGCGGAGGAGCGGGAGGTGGAGGATCCGATCCTCCGCTTGCTGAGCTTGAACTCTTGTTTTCCTACTACTATGGGGGAAGAAATCTTTTTTTCAATTTTTACTTTCATTCATTTAATTGTATTGTTTGTGATCATTTCATTTTACAGTACAATGCCTGGATATTGTTGATCTAAGAATTCATTTTTTTTTAAAGTACGCCATCAAAAAAAAAAAAAAAGAGACAAATTCCTTTGAAAAGGATCATAAAATATTTTCTTATGCTAGATTTTATTAAGTTCCTGATTGTCTGAATTTTCATTGTAAAGTTGTTAAAACCTACTATACAAAATACAGTTTTCTGAAAGGAGAGGAAAAAAAAAAAGCCTACAGAGTTTTTGTGATCAACATAAGATAAGTACATAAGAAACTCCAATCTAAGGAAAATTTCTTTCTTGCAAGACTTAAGTTGCTCTCTCCAAACTCACAACTTTTTGACACAATCCCAAATTCATTCTTATTCTTAAATACACAATAATTGCAGATATTTCTATTCAGATACTAAGGAATCAAATCGTGTTTATTTCTATTCGGATAATAAGGAATCAAATAGTGTTTATTTCTATTCAAATACTAAGGAATCAAATCGTGTTTATTTCTATTCCGATACTAAGGAATCAAATCGTGTTTATTTCTATTCGGATACTAAGGAATCAAATCGTGTTTATTTCTATTCAGATACTAAGGAATCAAATCCTGTTTATTTCTATTCAGATACTAAGGAATCAAATCGTGTTTATTTCTATTCAGATACTAAGGAATCAAAACGTGTTTATTTCTTTTTGATATAAAGACAAATTATATCTTTCAGAAGAGAGTACCGCATCAAAAGTTTGCATTTCGAACCAATTTTCGAGACACGACAGGTCAAGTAGGATCATCACTGGAGACCAATCGAGTATAGCTCAAGATGTGATACATTTATTGGAAAATGAAAAGCACTGTTCAATTCTAAAGCACTTTAATAATCATACCCGCAAATTTCATGATTTTAGATATACAAATGACTTTGTGAATGAATGTGTCAAAAAATTTTGTTTAAGTTTTTTTCTTTGTGTGTGTAACAGTGATGTTCTTGAATTCTATTGTGAAATAGTAGGTGGATGAGAGACACAAGGTGCTTTTGTATGTGGGAGTAGCTTTGCGAAGTCTAGTGTAGCAAATAGCGGTACAGGGAAATTAGAAAAAAAAAAAGAGAAGGTGGGATGGCAGCTTTTTAATCATAAATAAAAAATTAACATAGTTTCCTTGTATCAAATTAAATTTATGAGAAATAAACTTTTTTTTTTTTACATTCAGAGAGATAAGTCTCACAAGTGTTTAGTCCATTTTTATACATTTAATCGTACAGAGTCTCTGAAAGTCCAAAGCTCATTCTTTTGAAGACAAAAATCCCAGAAGTGAAATCCAGTGTGGAATACATGATATTATCAAAATATTTGTGAAAAAAAGCTCGATCATATGAATATAATAACGAAGATAGCATGTAAACATAAATAATGTAAGGCAAAATACCATGTTTCTGGATCATTTGTTCAATCACTGTCAATATTCTCCAAGTTATAAACACCCCATAATGTAAGAAAATTTTGTTTTTCTATGAGAAGAAAAGGGTCCCTTTTATTTTGATATTCATTGTTATCAAAGCGGTATTTTCAGGGACCTCTTTATTTTGAAAGTCGTCATCGGACCTTAATGTCTGTGCAGGCAATTATCAGTTTCTGATAATCATCGACAGAGTATAAATGAGGTCATTTTGAATGTAACCGTTATATATAAAACAAATATTTGTAATATAATTTTTTGTTGAATTTTTTCCCATCTATACCAGTAGTAATATCTGTATAGTGTAGTGTGTATAGGATGCTCATAAATTAAATGTGACTATTTTTTGTTTGAAATAATTTATATCTCATTAAAAAAAAATAATGTATGAGGTTTATTGCTTTTAATATGCAAGTTTTATTATAAGTACTTAAAAAAACTAGCTAGCAGGCATAAAAATTACCAAATAAGTCTAACAAATGCCAAAGCAGTTTTTGTCAAACACTTTAATGTGGCAATATTTTTGTATATCTATTTTATAATTCATAAAATGTCTTTTAATTCGTTAACACTAATGAGTGGGAAATCATTTAATGTAAATAAAACTAATTATTAATTAATTAATGTCATTTATTAAAAATGAATAAAAGAGAGAAAAATATATTAAAGAGGGCTTTTTGTACTATGGCATTTTTTAATGCCATTTACTGACTCTTCATATGATCATGCCCAGTGTTAATCTACATAACTAGCCGCCACTGGCGATCAGTTTGGTCTCCCTTAAATGTATGTTAAACATTGCAACACGTTACATTTATTCATAATTTAATTTTCCCTTAATCCTTCGCCAAATCGGAAGATTCTAATAGACAAATCATGAACTTTTGCGATCATGGTAGCATTTCGCATATTTTTTGGGCACAAATGTCACATACGCACGTTGGCGCGATTCCCCCCCCCCCTCCCCCGCCAATTTGGCGAAAACTTTGTTATGGAAATTGTTGTTTATTTACTTTTATTTTTTATTTTAATTCTATAAATTATTTTTTATATGTATATCAATATTTATTTACAACAAACTATCATTTATTTATTTTTATTTTTTTTTTTAATTATGAGTATTTTTGTTAGCCGGGAGCAGATGATAATTCGCCAAATATCGTTCCCATCACCGTCATTCATACTACAATTAATTTAATTTTAAATTATAAACCTGTCACTCATTTCATTTAAAATACTTAACTTTAATCTAAAATGCTTATATTACATAAATTTAAAATACTTCACACTTTTCATTTAAAAGAGAAAATAAATAAATAAATAAGAAATAATATCATAAATCAAAACATTTGATTTCAAAATCAAAGTATCATTTCTAATTTGTACACGCGATAAATAAAAGCTGTATTAGCGATTTTAAAAATGCTAAAAATCTGATTCATTAAATATTATTACATGAGTTCAATTTACGTCAAGAAAAGGTCCGAAAGTTGAGTTGTATAGCACATAATTATGGTAAACTTTGATTGTCTCACTGGTGCGAATTATTTTTTTGACGCGAGGCAGCGGTCCAAAAATTCATTCGCGGAGAACTTGCTTCGCGAATGATTACCTCCATGATTTAATATTTTAAATGTTCACGACGAATCAATCTTTTTTTTTGTTTACTTTTATGAATAGAGAATTTGAACTGCGAATCTTTCGACTGAAGTTATTGCAGAATATATACATAATTGAACGCAAGTCATCTCTCAAATATTAATTTATTTTGAACGATCTTTCTTAAAATGTAACTTTTATGCAGTTTATTCGAAAAAATAATTTTGAATAAAAATGGCCGCTTGGCATATGAAAAAGCGATGCGGCATCCCGGAACTGTTGAGGACAGTCAAATGACTTACAGTTTTATTATAGTCTACATAATAAAAGCACAAAGCATTTGACTGTCATCAACAATTATGGGATGCTCTATTTGCTTTTCCATATGCCAGGCAACCTTTTTTATACAAAATTATATTTTCAAATAAACTGCATAAAAGTTACATTTTTAGAAAAATCGTTCAAAATAAATTAAGGTTTGAGAGATGACTTGCATTCAATTATGTATATATTTTGAGATAACTTCAGTTGAAACTAGGTTGGCAGCTCAATATCTTGCTCTATGAAAGTAAACAAACTAGAGATTCATTCATCGTGAACGTTTAAATATTAAACCATGGAGGATGTAGCCAGGTTAATAAATCACAGTCGCTGTGAATGTTAAAAATATAAAATAGGTAATTATTCACAAATTCTCCAACAAACAAACACTTCCTTCGACCAATCTACCAACGTATTTTCATCATAGCGATCATTGCAGGAATCGACATGGCATTAGAGCTTCCATACATCGAATACGCTTCGTTTTTAAATATTATTTTGCTGCTATCTATAGGTAGACATTGTAAATAAAATGAATATTTCTTGCTTCATTTTTAAATATTATTTTGTTGCCATCTGTAGGTAGACATTGCAAATAAAATGAATATTTCTTATAAAATGTAATTAGAAAATAAGAAATATATAATTCTGTGTACTACATATATTAATTATATCAATGCAAATAAAATTTTGTATTTTAACATACTAGACACTTTATAATAAAAATAAATTTATAATTTAATAAGAGAATTTGAAAAAAAAAACAGTCATATTAATGCAATTAATAATTGAAATTTACTTATGTAATAAAAGATGGTTTTTAAAGATCAAAATTTATAACAGGTTTCTTTAGGCATGTTTAAAAAAAAATCTGGATTTTGAATTTTAACATAGTAACTTTGTAGTGAAATAAAAAAGATCAGTCATATTAATGCAACTAATAATTGCAATTTAGTTATGAAATTAAAGAAATGATGAGTTTTTAATGATTGAAATTTATAACAGCTTCATTATCTTGCTCTACGAAAGTAAACAAACTAGAGATTCATTCATCGTGAACGTTTAAAATATTAAACCATGGAGGACGAAGCCTGGTTAATAAAAATAAATCGCAATCGCTGTAAATGTTAAAAATATTAACAGTTGTGAAATCAGAATTTGAATAATGAAATTTTTCTCTGATATAGCACGGCAATTTAAAAGATTGAAATGACATAGATTGCCCAAATTACTTGAAATTTATGTTGTAAAATACATATTTTGTACTTTTTTTAAATGTCACTTAAAAATATGCTTTGCAGTGCTGCCTGGCGTTAAGAAAGTATCAGGGCAGTTTTTTACGAAGTTCGTATGAATTCGAGGTCCCAATGGAATTAAGGGTCTGCTAGCGGGTGCAAGCCAGCCAGTTAGTTAAAGAAAAAGTCCTTCCGGCCTGTACCGGGAGGAAAAGGTAGCTTTCCTATATCTTCGTTTTAAAATTTTGGCTAATGTTACACGAAAACAGCAACTTAAAATGCAAATAAAACGTTTACAAAAGATTCGTTAATACTGAATTTGAATAAGAAATTCGCCAAATTATTGAGCAATAGCCGGCTTCATTTATGAAGACTTATTTTAGTCGCCAAATTTGGCGATATTTCGCCAAATGTCGCCAAGTTTGGCGAGAATTTGGCGCTAACGGATATGAATATATAGTTTTATGTGTTTGATTGGGAAAATTATTAGAACAATGAAAATTTTAGTAATGGGCTGTCTTGTTTCAAAATGTCAGCCACCCTAGAATTTCAAACTGCTCTATCTCAGCCGTTTTTTAAGATAGAGGTAAAACAAAAAATGCTCTGGAATCCTCGTTTCTAGGCCTAACACTGAATTAAAAAATAAATTTGAATTTTTAACTTTTTTGTATATTTATTTTAGTTTTAAATTTTTAATTGGCCGCCATCTTGAAACAAAATGGCCACCATCAACAAGCCACCATCCGTTTGGACAAAGGAAAAGCGAAGATCAAGCTTGGAAGAGGAGTAAGACAGGGAAACACCATTTCGCCTAAGCTTTTTACTGCTGTCTTAGAAAGTATTTTCAAGAAGCTGGATTGGGAAAACAAAGGGATTAGAATAAATGGGGAATATTTAAGCCATCTCCGGTTTGCTGATGACATTTTAATTTTCAGTAATAGCCCTGAAGAATTGCAAATTATGCTAAAAGATTTGGCAGAAGCTAGCATTAATGTGGGATTAAAAATAAATTTGGAAAAGACTAAGGTGATGTTCAATTCATTTGCATCAAAAAAGAAAATCGTCTACAACAACACTGAGATTAAAGATGTTGAAAGTTATGTGTACCTTGGACAAGAAATATCATCAGACAACAGTATCATGAATGAAATCAATAGAAGAATAAGAAATGGATGGAGTGCTTTTGGGAAGAACAATATTATTCTGAAGAGTAACATGCCTCTTTGTTTGAAAAAAAAGGTGTTTAACCAATGTGTTTTGCCTGCACTAACTTATGGAGCAGAAACTTGGACACTAACAAAACGGATGGTACAAAGATTACAAACAACACAGCGAAGTATGGAAAGATGTATGCTAGGCATAACCAGAAGAGACCGAAAGAGAATAACGTGGATAAGAAGTCAGACGAAAGTTTTTGACATCATCGAGAGAATTAAACGGCTAAAATGGAAATGGGCTGGGCACATTGCAAGAAGACAAGACAATAGATGGAGCACAAACACCCTACAGTGGTATCCCAGAGATGTAAAACGACCAAGAAGACGACCTCAAGTAAGATGGAGCGACGAAATCAGAAAAGTGGCCGGTGTTAATTGGATGACTAAAGCACTAGACAGGCAACAATGGAAAAATCTGGGGGAGACCTACATCCAGCAGTGGATTGAAAACGGATGATGATGATGATGGAGATATATATATATATATATATATATATCAGTACAAAAACCCTTAACGGGTTAAAAGTTGTGACGCAGCACTTTCTTTTGGCTCTAAGAATTTCAAATATGGGTCTTAAAAGTAATGATATCAAATTTGAGTGACGCTATGTTAATTTTTTTTTAAATCATCATTTTCTTTTTAGTTTTATTTATATTCACAGGTGCAATTATTATCTAAACATGAAAATAATATAAAATTTATTCGCTAAAGCTTTTTCATTCAGATCTCTCAGAAATTCAAAATATGGGTTTTAAAAGAAATTATATCAAAATTTGAGTGACACCTTGACGTGAATTTAATAGGATTGTTTTAAATTTAAATTATTTTTCGTTTGTCTTCTAAAGTATATTTACACATACAAACAATACTTTTAATTTTTCAATACACTGTTAAATATATTACTTTCACTGAGCCTATATTATGTATTGAAATGTATTTATTTCAATAGACTGATTCATGTTTTGTGCCACGGTATCCAAAATCATAAGTAAAATTTATGTAAATGATTAATTTGCGTCATAGTATCCACTTGCATACATTTTCCTTTGTTTGGATACTATGACGCAAATTAATCATTTACATAAATTTTACTTATGATTTTGGATACCGTGGCACAAAACATGAATCAGTCTATTGAAATAAATACACTTCAATACATAATATAGGCTCAGTGAAAGTAATATATTTAACAGTGTATTGAAAAATTAAAAGTATTGTTTGTATGTGTAAATATACTTTAGAAGACAAACGAAAAATAATTTAAATTTAAATTTAAAACAATCCTATTAAATTCACGTCAAGGTGTCACTCAAATTTTGATATAATTTCTTTTAAAACCCATATTTTGAATTTCTGAGAGATCTGAATGAAAAAGCTTTAGCGAATAAATTTTATATTATTTTCATGTTAAGATAATAATTGCACCTGTGAATATAAATAAAACTAAAAAGAAAATGATGATTTAAAAAAAAATTAACATAGCGTCACTCAAATTTGATATCATTACTTTTAAGACCCATATTTTAAATTCTTAGAGCCAAAAGAAAGTGCTGCGTCACAACTTTTAACCCGTTAAGGGTTTTTGTACTGATATCATTACTTTTAAGCGGTTATTGATGAAAATTTCTTTCAGTCGCAATTAAGCATTAGGGTATAAATTTATAAGAATAAAACTTAGTGGCTTCGCCCGCTAGTGGGCCTTCAATTTACATCAGGGCCTCGAATCTAACTGAATTCTCCATTTGTATGACAATCCCTTAATTTCCACATGGAATAGTATAAACGTATAACCGAACGAACCACCAACCCAGGTCCCTGCTGCCTCCGGCACCGTATACCGGTCGAGCTATGCATGCACCGGATAATACCTTAATTTGCACATCGAATAGTATAAAGCTCTAACCGCACGAACCTCCGGCTCGGGTTCCCGCTGCCTGCGGCACCGTATAGCTGCCGTGCTGAATAATAAGATTAAGTGGTCACAGACCTTTTAAACAATATATCACATGAGGGGTGTGTGCAAAATTTTAAAAAGTACCCCCCTTGTGGGAGGGGCAAAGTGGGGGGGATGGATACTGGAGATGCATAATATGACTAAGTGGTCACAGACCTTTCCAACAATATATCACGAGGAGTGTCAGCAAAATTTAAAAAGTGCCCCCCTGGAGGGTGCAAAGTGGGGGGATGGACACCGGAGGTGCATAATCTAACTAAGTGGACACAGACCTTTCCAACGATATATCACATGAGGGGTTGTGCAAAATTTCAAAAAGTACCCCGTTGGGGAGGGGGGCAAAGTCGGGGTACGGACACAGGAGATGCATAATATGATTAAACAGTCACAGACCTTTGCAACAATATATCAAATGAAGGGAGTGTGCAAAATTTTAAAAAGTACCCGCCTTGGGGGGCAAAGTGGGGGGATGGACACCAGAGATGCATAATATGACTAAGCAGTCACAGACCTTTCCAACGATATATCACATGAGAGGTTGTGCAAAATTTGAGAAAGTACCCCCTTGGGGGGGGCAAAGTGGGGGTGTGGACACAGAAGATGCATAATATGATTAAACAGTCTCGGACATTTCCAACAATATATCACATGAAGGGTGTGTGCAAAATTTTAAAAAGTACCCGCCTTGGGGGGGGCAAAGTGGGGGGGATGGACACCAGAGATGCATAATATGACTAAGCGGTCACAGACCTTTCCAACAATATATCACATGAGGGGTTGTGCAAAATTTCAAAAAGTACCCTCTTGGGGGGGCAAAGTGGGGGTGTGAACACAGGAGATGCAGAATATGATTAAACAGTCTCAGACCTTTCTAACAATATATCACATGAAGGGTGTGTGCAAAATTTTAAAAAGTACCCGCCTTGGGGGGGCAAAGTGGGGGGATGGACACCAGAGATGCATAATATGACTAAGCGGTCACAGACCTTTCCAACGATATATCACATGAGGGGTTGCGCAAAATATCAGAAAGTACCCCCTTAGGGGGGCAAAGTGGGGGTGTGGACACAGGAGATGCATAATATGATTAAACAGTCTCGGACATTTCCAACAATATATCACATGAAGGGTGTGTGCAAAATTTTAAAAAGTACCCGCCTTGGGGGGGTCAAATTGGGGCATGGACATTATCATTAATTTCGTCAATCGGGCATGAAAAAATCATGAATTTCGTTGATAGTGTATTTAAAAATCATGATTTCGTTGATCGGGTATGTAAAAATCTGTGAATTTCATCAATGGAGCACAGAAAAAACATGACTTTTGTCGATCGGGGGAGGGGGGATCATATATTTTGTCAATTGGGCACGTAAAAATCTTGAATTTTGTTTATCGATCACATAAAAATCACGTATTTCAGCAAATAGATACATAAAAACGAAGAAATTCCTTGATCGGCACATGAAAATCATTAATTTCATCAAACGGATGCATAAAAATCAAGAAATTTATGAATCAGGCACATAAAAATCATCAATCGGTGCGTAAAAATTATGAATTTCATCGATTAGGTACGAAAAAATCATGAATTTAGTAGAACGGACGCATAAAAATTACCAATTCGTAGAGTAGTCGCATAGAAATCACGAATTCATCAAGTGGGTGGTTAAAAATCACAAGTTCATCAAGTAGGTGCATAAAATTCACAAATTTCATCAAACGTTTGCATAAAAATCAATAATTTCATCGATCAGGTTCAGAAAAATGAAATTTCATCGATCGAGCATGAAAAAAATCATGAATTTCGGCGATCAAGTGCATAAAAATCTTGAACTTCGTTGATCGGTGTGTAAAAATCATGAATTTTGTCGATCGGGTGTGTAAAAATGATGAGTTTCAATAATCAGGCACAGCAAAAACATGAATTTTGTGGATCAGGGAGGGGGAGATCATAAATTTTGTCGAACACAGATGTAAAAATCATGAATTTTGTTTATCGGTGCATGAAAATCATGAATTTTGTCAAACAGGCACATAAAGATCAAGAAATTCATTGATCGGCATGTAAAAATCATTAATTTCATCCATCGGGCATATAAAAATGATGAATTTAGTCGATCAGGCATGTAAAAATCACAAATTTTGTCAACGGGGCACATAAAGATAAAAAAATTTGTTGAACGGCATGTAAAAATCAGAAATTTTGCTGAACGGGCACATAAAAATCACGAATTTCTTTAATCGGCGCATAACAATCATAAATTTCGCCAATCTAGTGCAGTAAAATCATTAATTTCATCGATCTGGTGCAGAAAAATCACTATTTTCGTCGATCTGGTGAGGAAAATCATGAATTTTGTCAAACGAACATGGGAAAAAAAGAAAATCAGAAATTTGCAATCGAATAGTGCCCTATATATGGCCAATGCTCAACATCACATGCCTGTTGAAAACCGCACTCCTGCAAAGAATTCTATAGACTGGCTGAAAAACAACAAAATATACTGTGGCGAACAAATACAAAAAGTAGAACTTTTCTCTCATAGAGAGTAATCGTCCAAAGAAAATCATCTATAAAATTGATAATAAAATTCTAGTTTAGAAGGTATTATTTTTTTTAATATTTTAAAAATAAATAATAATAATAAGGCGGATAAAATTTTATCCGCCCTTCCAAATTATTTGAAAATACAAGCTGCAATTTATAATAGATAAAATACTCCCCCCCCCCCTCCCCCAGGTATTTTGTTTATTTATTTTGAATTGATGGTTCTCCATTTCAAAATTTTCATTTTATTAACACTTTCCAACCTAGTTGAAAAGTGTTTATGACTTCGGTTTGTCTGGCCGTCTGGCCGTCTGCCGTCTGCCGTGCTCTAACTCAAGTAAATATGCTCGGATTGCCCTGCAAATTTTATATGTTATAATCGTTATCTATAGCATGTTCCCTATTTCAACGGAAGTGTGTAGCACTTATAGTTTTTTTACAGGGACACTCAAAAGAATTCCGTTACATTGCGGTCTATGGGGAAAAATCATTTGCGGTTTATTTAAATAATGTTTCAATACTTTAAACGCATTGAAATTTATATATATCACTAAGGTGCATTAGAAGAAGCTTAATATGGAATAGGGTGTGCATAGCACTTATACTTACTTTACAGGGACAGTCAAAAGAATTCCGTTACATTACGTCTATGGAGAAAAATCGTCTGCGGTTTATTTAAATAATGTTTCACTATTTTAAACGCATTGAAATTTATATAAGGTTCATTACAAGAGACTTACTACAGAATAGTGTGTGTATAGCAGTCATCGTTCATTTACAGGGACACACAAAAGAATTCTCTACTGTATGTTAACAATAATTCCTGGAAGTGCGTTTTAAGTTACTGAATGCGATTTTAATTTTATCTTTCAATTTTTCTATCATTTACCTGTGACTTTAAAAATCATTTAAAATTACTAATTTAGAGGTATGAAATACCTTATATGTGCTTAAATCACAGAAAAAATACAACTTTAGTAAGTATATTGCAGGGCTCTGTTTAAGAAGAATTAAGAACACCTTTAAAGGATCCTTCACAATTTTTTTTAAATCTTAAAACAGTATCCTTCACATTTTTTTTTTCATTTTAAAACAGGTTATTTCACATTTCTTTTCATATTAAAACAGGACACTTCACAAAACTTTTTCCTACCAAAAATTAACTCTTCACAAATTTAATAAAATGGGCCACTTCACAAAATTCTATTCCATAAAAACTTACTATTTATTATTTTGTGATGTTTTAAAATGTGTAATTTGTAAACAAACAAGTTTGCCAGAGAGGAAAACTTTCGCAAAAGGATTTAAAACAGGTTTTGTTTATAAATGCTTGGTTCGAATTTGATTAAATCGATTTCAACTTTCGTTACAAAATGTTATTTTTCACAAAAATATAATAAATTTCACAAAAACAACCTTTACTTTTCACAAAATGGGCCCCAAGAAAAAAAACCTGCATCGACCCCTGAATGCAATAAGAAAAAGAAAAAAAAACTATTTGTTTACTTTTCAAACTCTGGATTTAAAGTAATTAAGAACTTATTTATCCATTGTATAACATAAAACACTTAATTCAGAACTAACTTTCTGCATTTTCTTTTACAAAATAACATAAAAGTAATATTTTAAAGCCATAAAAACATGTAATTGGCAGTTGCTCTGACAAAGACAAACTAAGCACCTTACCAAAACGAAATTTTTAAAAAGAACCATCAAGTCATATAAAATAAAAAAACAATGAATAAATAAACAAAATACCTAATAGTAAGTATAATATCTTTGATTTTCTGTGCCTACCTTTTCCCCAAATGCCTCTCGCTAATTTGTGCTTCGCGCATTGATACGATAATAGTTGGTTGGTTGTCTTCGTTGCGAAAGAAACAAAGAAATGAAAAATATTTTATCATTAGAAAATGAAAGATTTATTATATTTAGCAGTAAAATTGAATACATGTAATTAAAAAATATTTCCTCATTTTGAAAAAGGAATCTAAATAATTTTTCGAATATATGCATGTTTAAAATCTGAAATTATTTCTTTGTAACAAAAAGAGAAAACATATAAACCCCAATTGAATTTAATACATATGTTTTACATGTTTAGAGTATATAATTCATTGTTTTTGCATTTAAAAAAATATAAATAATTATCCCGGTCACAAGCTTTATTGATAACGGCAACCGTACATCAAATTTTAACTGTAATTCCCGGCGGAAGAAGGTAGTGAATACTCTATTGCATTTGTACAGCTTGGCTTAAGAAAATAGTCCCATTTTTTTAAATCGGATTATATAAAAAACTAGAGTTTTCCTATTTAAGCGGATAGGTGGATTCACTTCATATAAAACCGATTAGTATCATATATTAATTTTTAAAAAATCCTTCGGGCGGTTTTCGAGATACGCTGTCTTACAACATGACACCATTACATGCAGAGCGAAAAACTTCCCATTTTACTTAAAAATGGATTTCCAGATCTTAAAATCTACTGCATGTAGAAATCTATAAATTTCAGGATAGAGTTAGACCGGAGATATAAGACAGCTGTCAAAAAATCAAAACGATGTACCTCATATTTGCTGAGATATTAAATGTCGGCTTTTCGCTTTTCCTTTGAACTCAAACTAGCTGTATATATGGAGTGACGGAAATCTTCGGTATTAAGCATTCGGTTTTCGGTTTTTTGCTGCGTCACTCGAGAAACTACCGTCTCTCATGATATATAAATCAACATTTGAACGGAGGGTGGTTTTGGGGTCTGGGGGTCATGATCGGTGAAAATATATCGAAATTTTCCGGAACTGCTTTCCTCCGAACGGCTGCAATAGGTAGCTTTATACTTTTAGGTAGCTTTCAATACAAAAAAGTCCTTCCGGCCTGTACCGGGAGGAAAAGGTAGCTTTCCTATATCTTCGTTTTAAAATTTTAGCTAATGTTACACGAAAACAGCAACTTAAAATGCAAATAAAACGTTTACAAAAGATTCGTTAATACTGAATTTGAATAAGAAATTCACCAAATTATTGAGCAATAGCCAAATTGGCTTCATTTATGAAGACTTATTTTGGTCGCCAAATTTGACGATATTTCGCCAAATGTCGCCAAGTTTGGCGAGAATTTGGCGCTAACGGATATGAATATATAGTTTTATGCGTTTGATTGGGAAAATTATTACAACAATGAAAATTTTAGTAATGGGCTGTCTTGTTTCAAAATGTCAGCCACCCTAGAATTTCAAACTGCTCTATCTCAGTCGTTTTTTAAGATAGAGGTAAAACAAAAAATGCTCTGGAATCCTCGTTTCAAGGCCTAACACTGAATTAAAAAATAAATTTGAATTTTTAACTTTATTGTATATTTATTTTAGTTTTAAATTTTTAATTGGCCGCCATCTTGAAACAAAATGGCGGACCAAGCTGGCCAACGAACTCGGTCGAGACATTGGTGAGCTTAATATACACAATTAGTTTCATCAAAATTAATTTATAAATACGAGCGTTATCGTATGACATAGGTCAGATATATATATATATATATATATATATATATATGGAGATATATATATATATATATATATATATATATATATATATATAAATCAACATTTGAACGGAGGGTGGTTTTGGGGTCTGGGGGTCATGATCGGTGAAAATATATCGAAATTTTCCGGAACTGCTTTCCTCCGAACGGCTGCAATAGGTAGCTTTATACTTTTTTGTATTGAAAGCTACCTAAAATAGTAAAACAAAAAAGATAGTAGCACAGTTGACTCGCTGAAAACCACCACTCTGTAATCTGCCATCCATTTTGGAATGTAAACAAAGGAAATTATGATTAACAGTTAGACTTTAAAAACAAATTTAATATGGTACTGACTTCATCAATTATTAATTTTCCAAAGAAATGAATTGTGTTTCAAGAATTTTGATGTATTTTATATACTGTTTATTAAAGTAATAACTTTTGCAAAGTAAAGGAAGAACCACATACAAATATTAAAAAAGCAATTACAGTGTTAAACTAAATATTAATGAAAAACACTAGATGGTTGGACAAGTATAATTTAACAATAATTCAACTAGCCTCAACAAAATATTTTTAAAGCTCTTGTATTTAGTAGATGATTTGATTGAATATTTGACAAGATACGATCATTTGAATGAAATAAGTTTTAACTGCACAAGCAAGAATGATAGCACATTTTTTTTTCACAATTAAGTATCAACGACTCTCAAGGGCAACTTATATAAAAAAGCAAATTGAATATCGTGAAAACTTAAAAATATATCAGCGATGATATTTGATAAAATGCCCAGAATCTCCCAATCAAAGGACAACCTGATTATGGAAGATCCCCAGTAGTTGTGATAATATCTTTTAATTCTTTGTAACTGGGCTGCCATACAAATGCTCATATCATTTTAAATATTCAATATATTAATTTCTAATTGCAATATAATGTTTCTAAAGCATTTTGTCTTCTGAAATTAGCATTGAGTTGAAAACACTGCATGCTATAAACAAAAAACATGCAGAATTTTTTTTAATTTTAAAAGATATATATATATGCTTGCTATTCTTATACAAATGCACATAAACATTGTATACGGCCTCCCTCCTACATAATAATTTGTCATAGCTGAAGATAATTTTTAACATTTTATGACAGAGGGTGATCACAAATATTACTATTTTTTAAATTTTATTTTCCAATTTGTAGTTGGTTATCTAATTGCTCTTGTGACCAAATCTTCACTCAAAAGGTGAGTTCAAACATGTTTTTTTACATTCCCAAATTTCAAGAACATTTCATCAAGTATTCCTCTAGATATTTGTTGTACACCTAAAATTGAAAATGCTCATTGACAATATATTATACAATATTTTTTTATTTTATTTAATAAAAAAGTGGCAATGTTTAATGGGTAAACTTTTTAATATGCTTTATAAAAAACAAAATTGAGACTTTTATAAAAATTTACTCCAATAGCTGGGTTTTGAAGTTCAACACCTAAGGTACTTTTTTACTATACGTCAATGTTTAAAAATTGAATACTGAACAATTAAATTTGAATATAATTTTGTTTTAAGTAAGTTACTGTTGTATTGTATTTCCCATTTTCATTTTCTTGCAAGTATTAATATAATCAGACTAAAAGAAAATATATGCAAACAAAACAATAACCTATAATTTGCAAACTTCTATACCCACTAAATCTTCAGCCCCAAGTTGTGTGGACTTCACAGAGTTGATTGTAAATAGCAAAGCAAACTTCATTATATGATTCATATTCAAAACTCAACACATTTACACATCTTAGGCACATGAAAAAGACTACCTACCCGGCAAAATCTATTACAATTAGCTTTTTTAATAAGTATGAAGGAAGCAGAAAAAGATGTATCAAACAGTTAGTGGACTAAATGAAATTTTATAATCTAATAAAACATATTTTCAGATTCATTAGACAAAGAACAATGCATAAAAATACTAGAATGTGTAAATTTTGTCATAAAATTCAAAACAAGACAAAAATATAATATCAGATCTCCAGAATAAAAATTAATTAAAAACAGATAAAAATATAAATTAATTTATTAAAAATATACTTTTATAATTTTCATAAGGGGCCACTAAACAAATTGTGGAATTTATTTAACCTTAACACAATTTAAGCATATTTTATTTCCATGTTTATTGTGAACAAACCAAACCTTAAAGTTAAACTTTTACAGGAACTACTTTTACAGGAATCAGCGTGTCAAAATCTATAAAGATTAATCATACATTTCTAAAGTAAATTCAGTATATTTTGGAATATGGATTTAAAATATTTAAAAAAAAAATCTACACACATTATTAAGCATTAAAATACTATAACATTGAATATTTTTTCACTGCAAATTTTTTTCTATTTTTCCATGTTTCTTAATATATATTATAAAGTGAGTGAATATATTATATTTGTATAGGAATTTTTATGAAGAGAGAACTAAAAGTGAAAAGATAAAATATAACTTTAATAGAATACTACATAATTTAGTTGTCACAATGGGCTAAATAATTATTAATCAAAAATTGTTTACAATATCCAAATAAAACAATTCTAAATTAAAAAACATAATTAGTAATATTTTCAGTTGAGAAATAATTTCGTTATATCGGATTCAAAAAATTAGAAAACAGAGAGAGAGAGAAAAAAAAAAAGAAAGGAGCTAGATTAGATACAATATAACAATTGCTTAAATTCAACTGACCTTTTAATTATTGGACAAAATTGAAAGCAAATCAATTTTCATTTTTTTAAGAACTTAAACAACATTTTTTTCCCCTTAAACCATTTACGAGCATCAGCCATGAGGCATGTGATTGAATACTTTTTTGCAAAGGCTTCACCTGTGGCTTTTTTAATACATGTTCAAGCTTTACTAAATAAATCACATCTCTTAAACCAGAGATGGTGAAACTCAGAAATTCACAAACAATTACTAACATGCCAAACTTTTACATAAAATAACTAGGGGGCTCTGCCCCCTGCTCGCTACGCTCACCAACCCCCGTTCTGATTTCACAGCCTCTTAAAACATGGTAATGTATCCTGTTTTAAAAAGATGATGGTGATGATATCACGAACGGCGACTTTCTTCTGTAATCAGGTTATAATGCTTTTTCATTTAATTCATCTCTTTTATTTTTAATATTCATGTGTAAACACAATTTTTATGACGTAATTTTCTTTATTTCCTGCTTTCAACACGTGATCGTTTAATTATTATTTTAAACTTTCATTATTGTTTTTAATAGTCTCGCGCAAATACATTTTTTATTTGAGATAAAACATAAAACTTTGTGCTTATTTAGAAATTGGCAACAATATAAAAAAATGACTTTTTCAATAAAAGATTTTTTTACTTGATTTTTAAGGATTTTTTGAGTTTTTATTGTCCGACCGTGATAAATTTTTTAATTTCTGAAAGCTTGTTATATTTCGCATCTGGTGGTATGATTTTCGAAACCGTAGGATGGCTAGAAAAAAAGTAATAGCTCCTCAAAAAAGTCCACAATGAAAAAGCGATGAGAATAACCCAGAATATATACGCAGAATTTGATTGGTCCATTTCATTTTTGGCTCAGTTCCAGATTACTTTTTTTTAATATAGAAGGATATTCCAGCAAATACTGCAGCGTATGATTCTTACATGAAAGATTGGTTAATAATATCATTTGTTTTTGTGCAATAATAATTAATAATTAAGAAATATTACAAATCAAAATGAAATTTCCCTGTATACTGGAATAGGCCATTAAATTAATGAGATTTTAATTCATAGATATGATTCAATTATGTAGTACCTACTGTTATAAGAGAAAAAAATTACTCATTTTTATTAATTTGTAACTTATTTTAATGCAGCATCTAGGTTATAATTATTCATGTTACAGTAAAAGCTCAATTATCCAGCATTCAACTAACCAGAAAGCTCAACTAACTGGAAAAATTCGGAAATCTCCATTATTTTTCTCTTCCCATAAACAGTTGAAAAATTTTTACTGCTATTTCAGGAACTCTACTGTTAGCATTCTCAAATTATCACAGCAACTGATTCGGCGTAAAACAAATCTATGTATGTTCACGGAAGTCAATGTTATAAAATAAAATATAGCGTAAATAAAATATATAGCTCGATGACACAGAATAGCTTAATGTTGCGTCATAGTCAGAAATTGCTGCCAGCTGTTGTTCCCGGCGAAAGAGAGAAGGAGAGGAAGGGAAAGGATGATGCAAGGAGAAAGGAAAGACTAGACTAATTAATCCTTCCACTCTTGGCAAAACTGGACTGGGGGAGGGTAGCAATTAAACGGTAGAAAAAGTACCTTTTTTACATCTTTTCCGAAAACTGAACAGCCAAGTGAGGAAGCAGGAGGAGGGAGGAAAATTAGATTGCATTTTCTAAGAATTGGGATGGGGATATATAGTCATTCCAGTCATTTTAGATATTGAAGGTTTCTTTTTAACACTTTCCAACCTAGCTGAAAAGTGTTTATGACTTCGGTTTGTCTGCCGTCTGTCCGTGCTCTAACTCCTGTAAATATGCTCGGATTGCCCTGCAATTTTTATATGTTATTGTCGTTATCTATAGCATGTTCCCTATTTCAACTGAAGTGTATAGCACTTATAGTTTTCTTACAGGGACACTCAAAAGAATTCCGTTACATTACGGTCTATGGGACAAAATCATTTGCGGTTTATTTTAATGATGTTACACAATTACAAACACATTGTAATTGATATATATCACTAAGGTGCATTACAAGAAGCTTAATATAGAATAGGGTGTGCATAGCACTTATAGTTACTTTACAGGGACAGTCAAAAGAATTCCATTACATTACGTCTATGGAGAAAAATCTTTTGCGGTTTAATTAAATAATGTTTCACTCTTTTAAACGCATTGAAATTTATATGTATCACTAAGGTGCATTACAAGAGGCTTAATACAGAATAATGTGTGTATAGCAGTCATCGTTCATTTACAGGGACACCCAAAAAATTCTCTAACTTTTCTGTTAACAATAATTCCTGGAAGTGCGTTTTAAGTTGCTGAACGCGATTTTAAATTTAACTCACTTTTTTTCTATTACTTTGTGTGTATAAATTCTGTGGATCATATACAGGGCAGCACAAAAGTTTGCGAACGCATTTCCGTTTATTGACAGAAACTCCAGAAGGAGAACTTTAAACTGAGCTACGCGTTTCCTAACTAAACTAAAATTTAGCATCCAATGTAGTATATATAGAAATCTGTAGCTCATATACAGACTGAATAAAAGTATTCGGATATTTTTCCGAATATTGTATATGTTGGAAATTCCTGAAATTACGTTTTTAAATATGTTATGCGTTTTCCAAATTGTTTACTTAGATGTTATATTTCAGCTTATTAAACAGTAATGATTTGTAAAATTATTTTGGAAGCGTTGGAAAGTGTTACATAATCTATGCTTGACGCATGATTTTTCGTTCTTGTTTTAACTACAAATGCACAGTAGTGTTTATAATTGAAAGTGTTTGGATTATATACCAGTAAGTTAGTATGATTTGTTTTTGTTTTATTCTTGTATGTCTATCAGTTTAAACTTTTTCTTCTCAGCCGTCTGCCGAGGAAAAATATTTTTTGAACAGAATAAACGGCAAACAGAAATAATAATAATTAAAAAAAGAACGAAATAATACCCTTTTCTTTTCCTCACTTTTATTTAAAAAAAAACAAACATATATATATCTCTTTTTTTAACTGTCCGATAGTGTTCAAATTTTCAGCAAATTCAAATAATAATAAATTAGGCTGCTTACCAAATTTCTATTTGAATACAATGAGTTTTCAAAAAATTAGAGCCTCCTCAAAAAAAGCTGAGTCACTCCAAAATTAAAATGCTGACAAGTGTAGTCTGTTTTTATGGAGATCGGAGAGGCGAAATCGGACATTATAAGATTGCATCTGATAATGTTCTTAGCTATGCAGAAAGGATTCATTATTACGGTGGGTTGCTGCACCTTTTATTGAGGCAACACAAGTGAAGAATCACACAGAACTTAATTTTCCAAGCATCCACCCACATGCTTTTTCCAGAAAGAAAAAAAAGGGCACCATTTTTGTAAAAAAATTTACAGGGTGCAAAGTTGATGTTTTAGGAAGAAAAAGGCAGAGCGCAGTGCTCTTTGAAAAACGTCTAGTTAATTAGTTGACTTCATTAGCTTTGTTATCTCCCATGTTGAGGTTTTTCTTTATCTAAACTAATAAAAGAAAGTTTCACTCTGTGTGTCTGTGTGTGTGTCTGTTGGCGATGGCTAGGAAAATCTGGCCCACCTAGAAGGCTGGAAATTTAGATTTGGTGCAACATTACTTCAGAATTTTAATATTTTAATTACTTTCTGAAATATTAATTAAAATGCACAAAGAACTCTCATTAAAAATACGCTTTTATTCTCTTGAGTTGGTTGGTTCACTGGTTGGTTGCACCGATTCTTCACAGAAGTAATTAAATAAACCAGAGTAGCGATGCACAAATAAGGATTTCTAACTAAATAGTGTCAACATGGATTGAAGTTATTAGCGTAGAGGAGCCATGCGAATGTCACGCCACCTGTACATGACAAATTACACATACGTCCCACTTATTGAAATATTTTGCAGGCATATTTTTCTTCATGACAATTAGTCGGGTTTAAGTTTTTTTTTTACATGACATTTATTATTATGATGGAGATTGTTAATAAAGAAAACTTTATTTAACAGATTCTTTTTTATATTTGCGGGAATTAAGAGGGACAAGGGTCTAATTACATTTAAGCTTCAAGGTGTATTTCTAGAAAGCAGTTACCAGAATTTCCGAATAGTAGTGTAAAAGTAGTAAGCCAAATTTCAAATTAAGTTCCTAGCTTAACCAAATGAATCAATCATTAAAGATGTATTGTGATCCTCCTAATTAGTTATTTGCTGAAGGCCACTTAAACAACCCCCCCCTCCCCCCCACCCCACCCCTTCCAGACCGTCCTTCAAGGTTTTTTCTCCAACTCTGCTCCGTTTCCATATCTCAGCAACTATCTTTCCGATTTCAACGCAAGTGATTTTAAACATTATAATTAATTTAATAGTCACCATTTATAACATTAAACTAAATTTATGAGTAGCGGTTACCACTATTTACAAATAACAGTTCAAGCCAAATTTGTAATTAAATTCAAAGCTTAAGGAAACAAATGAATTTTGAAAGATGCATAGCGGTCCTCCTAATTAGTTATTTGCTGAAGGCCACTTGAACAACCCCCCCACCCCCCCCTCCCTCCCGGCCCATCCTTCAAGGTTTTTTCTCTAACTATGCTCCGTTTCCATATCTCAGCAACTATCTTTCCGATTTCAACACAAGTGATTCCAAACATTATAATTAACTTATTGTTACTTTTTATAACATTAAACTAAAATTATGAGTAGCGGTTACCACTATTTACGAATAATAGTTTAAGCCAAATTTGCAATTAAGTTCAAAGCTTAAGCAAACGAATGATTTTTGAAAGATGCATAGTGGTCCTCCTAATTAGTCATTTGCTGAAGGACACTTGAACAACCCCTCCCCCCCGGCACTCCTTTCAAGGTTTTTTTCTCTAACTATGCTCCGTTTTCATATCTCAGCAACTATCTTTCCGATTTCAACACAAGTGATTCCAAACAACATTATAATTAACTTAAATGTCACTCTTTATAACATTAAACTAAATTTATGAGTAGCGGTTACCACTATTTCCGAATAATTGGGTAAGCCAAATTTGTAATTAAGTTCCTAGCTTAAGCAAACAAACGAATTTCAAAAGATGCATAGTGCTCCTCTTAATTAGTCATTTGCTGAAGGGTACTTGAATACCCCCCCCCCCCTTCCCGGCCCCTCTTTCAATGTTTTTCTCTAACTATGCCCCGTTTCTATATATCAGCAACTATCTTTCCGATTTCAACGCAAGTGATTCCAAACATTATATTTTACTTAATAGTCACCCTTTATAACATTAAATTAAATTTATGAGTAGCGGTTACCACTATTTACAAATATGAGTTTAAGACAACTTTGTAATTAAGTTCCTAGCTTAACAAAACGAACGAATATTTATGCATGCATAGTGGGCCTCCAAATTAGTCATTTTCTGAAGGACACTCGAACATCTCCTCCCTTCGGCACCTCACTCAAGGTTATTTTCTCTAACTGTGTTTTATTGTAATAACTGGGCTAATAATGTTCCAATCTTCTCGAAAGCAGCTCAATTTTGTAGTGCGCCTACTATACAGTAACGTAGGCAGCGGGGACCTGTCTCAGAAGTTCGTTCGGAAAGAGGTTTGTTTAGAACAGAATGCTCCCCTGGCGGTGGTAGGGGGAAATAAAATATTTTCTAGAGCGTACGAGCATGCCTGGTATACGGTTCCGAAGCCATCGTAGACCGTGGCCAGAGTTCCGTTTTTTAAGAGATTTAAGTTTATTACAAGGGCTCGGGCAGGTCAGCTAGTTAGTACATAAAGTAAGATTAGCATCTGTTAATCATCTTAGTCCTAAATTAAAATCTTTATGAGACGTTCAATTATAAATAAAGTAACATTATAAAAGATTAATAAGAAAATTTATAAATGACATCCTAACACAAAATATTGTTTACTTTTACTTTTAATTTGTCAAAATTTTCAAATGCAAATTTAATAATAATAAAAGAATTATTTGATTGAGGTTTACGATGACAGGAAAATAGGCCAAAAAATTATTTTCCTTTTCCACTGTTACATTGATGCACCCCCCCCCCCCCCCTCTTCTTTCATGACAGATTTTGTAGCACTCATGTCCGGCAATCGACACTTCCCGAGCGTACATGTTAGTTGAGCATTTACTGTACTTAAAAAATGCAATGAGGTTTTTGCTATTGTATGTCTAATGGAGAATGCTGAATACTTGGATCCTATTTTGTTATTTTTATTAATATACATAGCAAAATTGGGCTTATTATTGAAATGACTGTTTAACAAAATTCATTTGAAAAAAAATAAAGCTTTTTAAATTCATATAGAAAGGGAAAGTACATGACACAAATGTTGCAAAAAATAACAGAAAAAAAAATATGTATGTGTTAATTCATGTACAAATAAGAGTATTATTTGTGGTAGTCTGTATGGGTTACACAAAATTTTATTAATTATAATGGAAATGAAAATGAATTTTATTTATATATAATGATTTTCAAATTAAAATTTTTCTTGCACCAGAAAAATTGTCTTGCATACCATAGGTTTACTAACCCTGTCCTAAACTATAAAAAATATTGTTATGAAAATCACACTTTCAAGTTCAGAAATAATTATAAAATAAACAATTTTAATAAAAAAATGACTCTTTAGTCACTGAAATAATTCTAAAAGAAGATTGTTAAGTGGTTAATAGGTGGTAATGGTAATTAACACCTTAGCTAGTTATACGGAGAATGTTAACAGTTTGAGATTAACTATTAATCAGTTCTCATTTTTTTTTTTTTTTTAAATAGCAACAGCATTTATCACTTTAGCCAGAGACACTAATACTGCCTTTCACTATTTTGGATGTTATATTATCAACAAATAATTTTATAATGTTTCAGATTAATTACTTTAATGTAAATATTTCTCAGATAAATTTTCATAAGAAACATCATTTTTTGTGAAAAGTTAACAAAAGATCATGTAATATGAGTGAAACAGTTAAATTGCATAAAAAAGAATTACTTGATAGAATGAAACATGGAATTTTAAAAAAAATGCTTTAATATAAATTTTCA
Organism: Maratus michaelseni; assembly: GCA_963931845.1. Taxonomy (NCBI): domain Eukaryota; kingdom Metazoa; phylum Arthropoda; class Arachnida; order Araneae; family Salticidae; genus Maratus; species Maratus michaelseni. The sequence goes on from OZ007589.1 coordinate 125,845,703, forward strand.
GTAAAATGTCTTATTCAAGAAACATATCTAAAATTAGGCAAATCATATTTGAAGACTCAGCCAGTATTTTAAGAATCTGGATCTTCATAATCCATATAATTTAAATCTCCAGTTTCCCTTATAACATGTTCATCACTAACTGAAGTACCTTTCACTGAACAACTAGGCTTAGCCCTTACTTCTGAATTCACAGAACTTTCACAAATTAAATCTAAAGATGATTCCATGTTTAAATTTTCTCCATCTTCACAATCCATAGAAGTAAAATCCCCATTTTTCATTGTCACATTTTCATCACTAATTGATGCCTCAAGAGCATTTATTTTAGAATTTATAGAAGTTTCACAAATTAAATCTAATGATGATTCTATGTTTAAATTTTCTTCGAGAGAATTTTTGGAGGATGAAATATTTGTATTTTTAGTATTTTTTGGAACATTGTCAAAGTTTTTAAAATTCTCAGCATCTCCTAGTGGAAATGTATTTACTTCATTTACATTGTTAGAAGTGGATTCAGCCTTTTCTGATGGTGACACGATTGTGTTTCCATCTGAAACAGGATCCTCTTCATCAACTAAATTCATTAAATCATCCAATCCAAGCTCTTCTGAATTATCATTCGTTAAATCTGATGATTTTTTCAAACTTTCATTGAAATCATGACTGGTATCTAAGCCAGATTTGTTCCTTCCTTCATTATCTTCAACAGAATCAAGCAATTTATTGAAATAATTTTGTTGGCTGAGGACATTCTCAGAAATTGTTTCACGGTTTTCAGACTCTGATCTCACAGTACTCTGTTCCATAGCAGCTAGCCTAGCTTTGCGTCTTTCAGCAGCTAACATTCTGTTACGTTCCATTCTTTCTTTTTGTTCATCATTCAAACTCTACATAAAAATAAATAAATAAATAAACATCATTGAAAACAGACAATATCAACATAAAAACAAAACAAAAAAACTACTGGATGTAAAAAAACCTATATAAAACCCTCTTCAAGATAATTCAATTTATAAAGTAAAGTTGAGCATAGTTCAGAAGATTTCTTGAAAAAAAAAAAGATAAAAAAGTTTATAATTTAGAATAAACGTTACACTTATTGATGACTTATACTTAATACTTTTAAGTATTCTTGATTTTTTTTTCTGGCTACACTTCAAAATAATTTATTATGCAAACACTTGAATGTCTTAAAATCCATAAAAAAAGTGAACTACACCTACTGAAAATAAAGAGTTCACATATACTACTTACTTAAATAAGCATAGCTGTATCATTTACATCAGTTTGAGATAAATATATATATATATATATATATATATATACATATATATATTTTTTAAAGCTTAATGCTGATCTAGAATAAAACAAATGTGATTTACATGTACAACTGACTGATATTTATGAATTCATTATCACCTTACAGATAAACCAAATTATAATATCCAGACAGACTACTTCAGTTAAGGTTAATTCCATATACAGTTTTTCAAAATAAATATATCAAGGTCAAGCTCCTCTGTTAACAGCATAGGTGGTAACTAATGCATTGCCATATACAATTAATCAGTTGCACTTTTACCTTATTTGGGACACAGATACTTATTTCTTAGTTAAAAAGCACAAATAATAATAATAATAATAATAATAATTAAAAAAAAATAAGATATAGCAGAAAACAAAAGTTTAAGCTATAAGAATCAGAGTGGCTGGATTTCAGCTAAGCAAAAAAAAAAAAAAAAAAAAAAAGTCTGGCAGCTTTTTTTGTTTTTGTTTTAATCACATAAAAAAGGCCACTTTATTAACAAAATAAAAAAGGGGTTTACAGTTAATTCACACTAAACTTGCATTAATTTATTTTTAATGTACTCATAAATGTTTTCTACTAAAAAAAATAAACTTCTATTAAATATTATCAAATAAGTCTTTATCACTGCTAGAACTGTCTTTATCACCGCCCAACATGTCTAAAAGAAAAAATATATTATACACATTGAGGAGAATGCATTAAATTAAATTTCAGGATGGTGTTTTGAAGCTCTATAGCTACATATACTATACATTTTAAAGGTTACATTTGGTTAAACAATGACAAATTCCCACATATAAGAAGAAAACATTCTTACTTACTGCTATTTACTTTTAAAATTGATATTTTAAATTAAATAATTTAAAGGTATTTAATAAATCAAAATATCTCGTACAATATTTACGAACATCCATATGTAGTTAGTAATCAGTGTGTTCAGATCAGGGGTCGGAAAAACTACTTTTTGTTTGTAGCGAACTACAGCTACAACTACTTTATGAAAAATGTAGTTAACTACAACTACTTGTTTTAAAAAGTAGCGACTACAAACTACTTTTCAAAAGTAGTCACTACTTCGCTACTTTTCACTACTTTACTTATCATCGCTAATTAAATGCACTGCAAATGATTTTTCCCCATAGACCAAATGTAACAGAATTCTTTTGAATGTCCCTGTAAGCGAGATATAAATGTTACACATTTCATTTTCAATACTGAACATTATATGGTAAACTTTAATAACGTATAAAACTTTCATGGCAACCAGAGTATATTTACGAGAGTTAGAGCGCGGACAGACAGACAAAGCGAATTCATAGACACTTTTTAATTATGTTGGAAAGTGTTAAAAAGAGGAAATTTGAAAACAAAAATTGTAATAATCTTACAAATTTACGAGAGTGATATATCGCAGTAGCGCTTAAGGTGGTTCTCAAATTCCTTGCTCAACAACGCGAAACTTTCTGATACATTATCAGACTCATTTTTAGGTGCGTTTGTAATTATATAAATACGTAGCACCTATAGTCGTCGCTTGGTCCGTCCGTCTGTCTGTCCGTCCGTCCGTCCGTCCGCATATAACAATGCAAAAACTACCCAACCGAATGATTTGCAATTAAAAATATATTATCTTTGCAGAATTTTGTCGAGACATTTCAAATTTTATTAAAATCGAATCAAAACTTTAGGAGATATTAATAAAAATATTTATTAAGAAACTTGAATTTTTTTTTTAAATCGGTGCTTTTTTGTTATAGGAGCTTCCGAAGTTTAATCGTCAAGCGACCGAGATACTTATTTTATGACAGAAATGAATCTGCAGACGATATAATTCATTTCACAGAATTAAAAATCAGAAAAGATCTGAATATTTATGTAACTAGCTATTGTACGAACGCACCAAATTTGTCACGTTTGACGTACAATTTCCAACTTGTTAAATATAAAGGCATAAAATCGGCAGGCCTGACAATGGAAGCGATTTGGTTTTTTCCATTTTTTGATAAATAAATTACTTATCGGGTTATAAGCGATTCGTGTCACGTTTTTTTTCCCTTTCCCCTGCTGCGGCGTCAGAAATTCGGTTGAAAACGACGACTTTGACAGTGTTTTCTGAAAAATCTTCTGTCTTTACCAAAAAATAAAATAAAATAAAAGAATAAAGAATAGTGGAAAACGTCTTTTGGTTACAAAGTTTCTGAATAAGAACACCTGCATTTTCATGCGTTTCCGAACAAAAATGAATTAAAGAATATGTCATAAAGTAAGCAGTTTGGATTTGAGAACAACCTTAAGAACGGATAGCCCTTAGTAAATTTGAATATACATTATTTTTTAAAAATAGAGCTAAATAGTCCTATTTCTTTACAATTTAAATATAGTTCCTGAAAACAGTTTAAAAATTGAACAAGATCATATAGACGTGCATAAATTAAATCCCAGCTCTTCTTTTCCTTTCCATCTCTTTTTGTTTGCTTCCCTTTGAAAACCCGAATTTCAACATACTGGGCTTTAGATTCATACTGGAGACAAACAAAGATATTTCAGTAAAACACCAAGCTAACCAATATCAAATCAAATTTAAAACATTACAAATCAATTATTTTAGCGATAAAAATCCTGTGCAACTAAAGTAACAATAAATAGCCATAAAAATAAAATTAAGCATTCTTAGGTATTTTTTAAAATAATATATTTTTATTTCAAACAACCTTTGTTTTATCTATTGGGATCTTCAAAAAGAAACATGCAGTAAATTAATTTGTATGTATACATTGGATAAATATTTCACAACGATCAAAAGATGTATTAATAAAATAATTTTTTGCGATAATAAACAATTCGATAAGCATATTTTCTGAACCAGGGATCTTAATTTGAAAACACTATTTTTAATGATTTATGAATTTTAGTGAATAACGATTTAGATATTCGGTGCGAGATGTGATCCGGTAATTATTATTAATAAAGAAAATGCTAACTCACCTCTATGTTCAACTTCAAGTTGTAAGCAGGTGATTTTGATACTGATAACTTCTTATTAATTGGACAAAGTTTACATGTTACAGAATAATTACCACTTTCTTGTTGTTCTATAACTTCAAAATATTTATTATATGCCGACCAGGGCAGTTCTATACTATTTTTGTCTGTCATTCTATTACAACAATCTCAAAAGAAGCATCCCCGCATTAAAACACAAGATCTAATAATGAGTAAGAAGACAAAGGGTTGCCAGCAAGAAAATTAATTTTTTTGATGAGTGAGTACTTTGAGGTTTTATCAACAAATTCAGTAAATAATATATCACGAGCCTGCTGTGCTAACACTTTACGTTTCAGCTGCTAGTTTGTTTGAAGGCAGAGATCATTCCATTCAAGGGGGGGGGGGGGGAGAGAGAGAAGAGTAAATTATGGGTGGTTAGGGGGAAATTTAGATGATTACTTATATATTATTATTAGGTAGACACGAATGTAGCCTTTTTTTTTTTTTTTAAATAAAGAGTTTTAAATATTTGAAACTGTATGCTGGAGGAGGTGCAAAAAGGGAAGCGTAAATTTGGGGGACAAGGAAATAATTTTTATTTATTGTCATTAGAGAGCAACAAATGGAGTGAAAGATTTTATCTATACTAATATTATAAAGGAGTAAAGATTGTTTGTAGGGGGTAATCTCTGGAACTACTGATGCGATTTCAAAAGTGATGGTGGTGGCAAATTGATGGTGATAATCCCTGCTCCAACATAGGCTATATTTTATAGAAACATCAAATTTGGCATGGTAGTTACTTATAAGATGTAAATGCTCTCTAAGAACAAATTCTAAAAAAATTCGAAATTTAAAAGGGTGAGATGACTGAAAAGCGTTCTAAAAACATTCTAAATTACAATTTCTATGGAATCTCTGGAACTACAGAACCCTTTTCAAAAGTGATGGTGGCAATTTGATGGTGAAAGTCCCTGCTCCAACATAGGCTATATTTTATGCCGGTGCCACTAACCCTGGGGGGGGGGGGGGGGCAAGAGCGAAAAAGTTCTAAAATTTCGATTTTTTTTATACTAAAGGTGTTAGAAACATGAAATTTGGCATGGTAGCTACTTATAAGATGTAAATGCTCTCTAAGAACAAATTCTAAAAAAATTCGAAATTTAAAAGGGTGAGATGACTGAAAAGCGTTCTAAAAACATTCTAAATTACAATTTCTATGTAATCTCTGGAACTACAGAACCCTTTTCAAAAGTGATGGTGGCAATTTGATGGTGAAAGTCCCTGCTCCAACATAGGCTATATTTTATGCCGGTGCCACTAACCCTGGGGGAGTGCAGGAGCGAAAAACGTTCTACAATTTCAATTTTTTTTATACTGAAGGTGTTAGAAACATGAAATTTGGCATGGTAGTTACTTATAAGATGTAAATGCTCTGTAAGAACAAATTCTAAAAAAAATCAAAATTTAAAACTGTGAAATGAGCAAAAAGCGTTCTAAAAACATTCTAAATTACAATTTCTATGGAATAACTGGAACTACAGAACCATTTGCAAAGTGATGGTGACAAATTGAAGGTAACAGTTCCTACTGTAACAGCTATATTTTATATAGGTGACACTACCACAAAGAGGGGGAGGGGGGGGGGGGGGTGAAAGAGCAAAAAACGTTCTTCTGAAATTTAGATTTTTTTCGACATTAGTGTGGTTTAATCAGTAATTTCGGAATTATCTGTGGCAGTAAAATTTCCTGTAATGAAAATAGACCAACGAATACCACTTGACATTTTTCAAGAATTACGCGAGCAAAGCCATGGGTTTTGCTAGTTTTTGTATAAAAATAAAGATTTAAAAATACTTTAAACTCCTTTGTATGCTACTAGGGGGAAGCGTGAATTTGAGAGGTTAGGGATAATTTAGATGATTTATCTTTAGATAAATACGCTCTTTTACTTTCTTTCTTTCTTTTTTTTTCTTTTAAATAAAGATTTTACATTCCTTTGCTTGCTGGGGGTAGGAGGCAAAAGAGAGAAGAAATTAGTCAGATAAAGACTTAACATAGCCAGACGACTATATTTTGGTAAAAACAATCGTAGTCGTATAAAAATACATTATATTGAGAAGATTTCTATGGATTTATATAACAATACACGAAGTTTCTGACACCCAAACTGTGAAAATTACATTTAATTTGTGACCATGCGTGTCGTCTATGGAGAAATATATGACACTGCAACTGAGAATTGTCAGTGACATTCGCAAATCGTTGCAGAGAGCATATTTCGCACAAAAGAAACGAGTTATGATCACGTGATTTGAAGATTGGCACTTTTTTCCTCCCTCCTAAAGTAGCGTCAAAAGTAGTGTCGGTGTTCGCTACAAACTACTGATATTTTGTATCACGCTACTCGCTACACTACACTTTTTTTAATGTAGCGCGCTACATTACAAACTACTAGAAAAAGTAGCGGCTACTGTAGTTTCGCTACTGGTAGCGCGCTACTTCCGAGCCCTGGTTCAGATGATATAAAAATAATAATTATAAAAAGTTTTTCTGCTACTAAATGATTTTGTAACTTATTCCATATAAGTCCATATGAAGAGATTAAATCAGAGAATGATCAATGTGGAAAGAGGAATTAGGAAGGCGATGATATTTGAGGTGATTCCAGTACATGTAAATGAAGAAAGATAAAGAAGAGAATAATAAAAAAGAAAACTGCCCAGTTAAACTGAGGGCATTGAGCTCACAGGCTATTCACACTAATTGTATATTATACTCTTGTTTCAAAGAATAATGCCCCTCGAAAAATAAAGAAATCAACAATAAATTAAGGGGGGAATCTGCCCCTTTATACTTAACCAATGAACTCCCAAAACTAATCAAGGAAACTGCCATCAACAGCTTTACCCAATTTTCAGGTCGCTACACCGAGTGGAAGACTTTCAAATTGCAATTCATCACTATAATGATCATCATAATAATGAACAGCTAAGTAATTCTCAGAAATTGTATTGCACACAGTCAGGCCTCAGCCTTAACAGGTGAAACAGCTACAGAATATTGATTATCCCTATGCATCTCTATTCAAAACATAAAAAAAAAGGTTTGAAAATAAAAGACTTAATTGTTAATGGTCATGTATCAGAGATTTTAAGTATCAGCAAAATAATATTTGAAAATACATAAGAAATCTGGAATTTAGTGGATAATTTACTTAGTCATGTGAGAGCTTTAAAACAGTTACGTTTAGAAAATAAATATTTGTCTGAAGCTATTTTAATGAATATTTATTTTACAACAAATCAATGATGAAAGCATTTGAATTGAAATGACATCAAACTGTAATGAACTTCTCGAGTGGGACGATTTTATCGACTAATTTTAAAAACGAAGTCAGGATGAACTAGGAAATATACAATGAAAGTTATGAAACCAAAACAAGAATTTATCCCTAAACAAGAAAGTTTTGTTTAGCAAAATGATAAACGCGTAAGTCCTCTATGTAATCAATCCCATTCAATATTTAGATGTAAGAATTATTTAGATTTATCTATTCAAGTTAAATGGAATCAAGTGTGTAAATTATGGCTTTGCTTTAATTGTTTATATAAACATAAAATTCCTTGATGCAGAACATTAAACAATAAATGCAAGCAGTGTTTTTCCTCTCATCACAGTACTTTGCAGGAACTAATTTTTCAAAATATAATTATGAAAATAAAGAAAGTGAAAAAGATTATGTGTTTCAATTAAATAAATATGCTTTAGAGCAGATAAATTCTAATTCTCCTATATGTGGGAGAAAGGAAAGTAGGTCATCAGCACTCACATTAAGTAATCAGAGGAATGCAAATTACGAAGGATATTCATTATGTGGTGTCATGTGTGGTGTCTAGTAGATTATTATAGACTGTGAAAATTTATACCAGAGCAATTAATAAATCTTTTTTCATTTTCTTGCAATTTTGGACTGAGCGAGAGATGTCAGTCTTATTTCAAATAATGGCTGCAAACTTCTAGGATTTAAAAAATTATAATGTTAATTCGTTAATTACAGGTTTAAATAGATTGGTATGTAAAATTAGAAATGAAATAAATGTAGAAATTTCCAATAATAAATAGCAGGGTTTTCAAAAAACAATCAATATGTTTGTCATTCCCAAAATAAATAAATAGATAGAGAGCGAGAGAAGGCAAAAATCATAGAACCTCTTAGGAAAAATATAAATATTCAATAGTGTTGTAATTTTATTATTTTTTAAATTTACAATTCATTAAATCATATGAAATTAATGTTACTTTCTTTACCATGCCTAAAAATTGTATATATCTATATATATGTTTTTAATACAATACGATTTATGTGGAAATAATGCTTTTTTCTGCTAAACTAGCATCCTTTTTATGATTCAATCAGTGGCATAGCAATTTAAAAATTATGGGAGGGGCTTAAGTAGTCATTTTCAAATAAATTGAACAATTAGGATTACTAACTAACAGGAGAGATTAGGGAGGGATAGGATATCTCCAGTAATGCTTAAAATAAGCTTTATTTTTAATTTATGACTCTTCCACCAGATGGAGTAATCATTGCATCATACTTGTTGCTGAAAATATTTTTAGTTGCAAGCACTTATGAGTTTGTGAATTAAAAATACTATTTTACAATATCAAAAGTAACTAACTACTCAGATTTTTAATGTAAATTTTCAATCTCATTCTTTGATGCTAAACTTAATTGTTTTTAATGTTTTGTAAACTCAACAGTACATATTTTATGAATGGACAGTTAAGTTAAAAGTAAAAGCCACATGCTTTTTGTAAAAGCCCCCCCCCCCTTTTTTTAATGTTACTTTAAGGGAGGGATGGGACATGTCCATCCCTCCCAAATGACATCTCTATCCAAATGATAATGTTTAATTACAAAAAATTTTTTTGTATTTTATATTTATTAGACTATCTTGTTTTGCAATTGAATAGTGTAACAAGTAAAATTTATTATTTTGTAAGTTAAAAAGGAATTTTAACTTCATGATTTCATTTAAAAACAAATATACATTGAAAAATTAGTGTTAAATATTTATATTACCATTAGTATCAAATATTAATATTTATTTCTATAATATCAATTTCTTTAGCTTTTAGGTAGCTTTCAATACAAAAAAGTATAAAGCTACCTATTGCAGCCGTTCGGAGGAAAGCAGTTCCGAAAAATTTCGATATATTTTCACCGATCATGACTCCCAGACCCCAAAACCACCCTCCATTCAAATGTTGATTTATATATATATATATATATATATATATATATATCTGACCTATGTCATACGATAACGCTCGTATATATAAATCAATTTTGATGAAACTAATTGTGTGTATTAAGCTCACCAATGTCTCGACCGAGTTCGTTGGCCAGCTTGGTCCACCATTTTGTTTCAAGATGGCGGCCACTTAAAAATTTAAAACTAAAATAAATATACAAAAAAGTTAAAAATCCAAATTTATTTTTTAATTTAGTGTTAGGCCTTGATACGAGGAATCCAGAGCATTTTTTGGTTTACCTCTATCTTAAACTAGCGGTTTATTGCATTTGATTAAGCGTCAAATTCCCAATTAAAATATATCTTTGAAATGAAATTTGGATGAAATACAGGGTCATGAAAAATCAAAGAGTGTGGAAATAGGATTCCAAATATCTTGGCAACTAATTATCCGATCGACTTCATGCTTTATGCAAAATTTATGTTTTTGTATTGTCTTTTATATTCATTTCTTAAAATAAACAATTTCGAAAATTTTTATATACCTTTCATCAGAACGAATATTTCGAGAGTCCGAAAAAAAATTGTTCCGGTTAATCGAGGTTATTGAAATGAAATAGGCTTCTTCCCATTATTACATACTACGTACATACCAAATTGCAAGTCTCTATCTCAATTTTTTCAGGAGATAGAGCGTTTAAAGACACACACACAGACACAGAGACGGACGGCAAAATTTTTTTTTTCTAAAAATATGTTTTTCAGAATCTTCAGTGTCTGAAACGTGTAAATACGTCAAAAAAAATTTTTTGATTTTCAAAACGATTACAACACTTACCCTATACTACGTATGATGGGTAAGTAAAAATGGCTGAGATAGAGCAGTTTGAAATCCTAGGGTGGCTGACATTTTGAAACGAAACAGCACATTGACGCGATTACTCGCAAATTTGTTTCTTTCATTGTTGTAATAATTTTCCCAATCATACGCATAAAACTATATATTCATATCTGTTAGCACCAAATTCTCGCCAAAATTGGTGACATTTGGCGAAATATCGCGAAATTTGGCGACCAAAATAAGTCTTCATAAATGAAGCCAATTTGGCTATTGCTCAATAATTTGGCGAATTTCTGATTCAAATTCAGTATTAACAAATCTTTTGTAAACGGTTTCTTTGCATTTTAGATTGCTGTTTTCGAGTAACATTAGCTAAAATTTTAAAACGAAGCTATAGGAAAGCTACCTTTTCCTCCCGGTACAGGCCGGTAGGACTTTTTTTAAAATATTACTGTTTTGAAATAATTATTGAACTCAAACTGCAAACTTTTATTTTTACATGGCAATATACTATTTAAAAAGCTATATAAAAGTAAATTATGATTGTTCCATCATTGATGAATAAGACTTAATTGCAAAGCTACATCTACCAAAAATAATTGGCGGTACTAGTTGGGCACAAGCATATTTTTCATTTGATTTGGATTTTACAAAGCATAATCTATAGTATAATATTATAAAGGAGTAAAGATTGTTTGTTTGTAGGGGGTAATCTCTGGAACTACCGAACCGATTTCAAAAGTAATGGTGGCAAATTGATGGTGACAACCCCTGCTCCAACTTAGGCTATATTTCATGTCGGTGCCACTAACCCCAGGGGGGTGCAGGAGCGAAAAACGTTCTAAAATTGCAATTTTTTGTATACTGAAGGAGCTAGAAATTTGGCATTGTAGCTACTTATAAGATGTAAATGCTCTCTAAGAACAAAAGAAAAAAAAAATGAAATTTAAAAGGGTGAAATGAGCGAAAAGCGTTCTAAAAACATTCTAAATTACAATTTCTGTGGAATCTCTGGAACTACCGAACTGATTTCAAAAGTGATGGTGGCAAATTGATGGTGACAACCCCTGCTCCAACATAGGCTATATTTTATGTCGGAGCCACTAACCCCAGGGGGGTGCAGGAGCGAAAAACGTTCTAAAATTGCAATTTGTTTTATACTGATGGAGCTAGAAATTTGAAATTTGGCATTGTAGTTATAAGATGTAAATGCTCTCTAAGAATAATTAAAAAAAAAATCGAAATTTAAAAGGGTGAAATGAGCGAAAGCGTTCTAAAAACATTCTAAATTACAATTTCTATGGAATCTCTGGAACTACAGAACCGATTTCAAAAGTGATGATGGCAAATTGATGGCGACAATCCCTGCTCCAACAGCCTCTTTAAGAAAAAGCTATGCGTTGCTGACGACTGGGTTTTTCGCTAATTGTTGCCACAGATTAATCTCGGAAAATGAAACATTTGAAGTTACTGAAAAAAATAATAGCTCGAAAAGTATTTGTCAGAAAATTATTAGACAAACTGCGTTTGATAGATAAAAATTTTTATTTTTCTTGATATAAATTTCAAATCTAATGATTATGCCGTTTTTCAAATGTTGAATTTCAAAAATTACCAAATTCCACAATGGAGTACCATAGCGAAACCTTCATGCGTAAAAAGATAATGATAAGGGAGATGTGTCCTGATGTGTATACTGGCACAAGTCACAAATTATAGTAGCCTTATTATTCTGTTAAAATATAAGAGTGAATTATGCAAAAAAAATATCAATATTTTGTTTGATTAAAAGTTCATTAAGAGAAATTGACCAGCGTAGCGTGCTAGTCTATACTAATAAAAGAAAGTTTCGATCTGTGTGTCTGTCTGCGATGGCTAAGCAAATTTAGCGCACCTAGAAGTCTGTAAATTTAGATTTAGGTAGTCCACACCCTCTCCTGGTATACCTGAGTCTCAGAATTTTAATATTTTGATAATTAGCCTAGATATTAATTAGATTCTCATTAACCATTGCTTCTAAAATGACATCTTTTAAATCAAAATGGTGAAAGAAACGAACCGGTGTATTGGATTTGCAAACGGAAATGAACGAATTCGAAATTATTTTACTAATTAGCGAATTTTAAGAAAACTAATTGAGATACTAGAAGGACCCGTGCGAAGCTTTCGCACTGCAATCTCTGAGATTATTTCTTGGTACATTTTAGCATGAATTTTTAATTAACTATTTTTTCTAAATCTAACAACGCATTTTAACGAAATGTGAGTGTACTATGTCAGAAGCCTGTTCAAAAACTTTTCGAATGATACCTTATTCATCGTTGTATGTTTTGTATGTGCATAGAAAAAGGGATGTTGACAACAGAAATAAGATATGTGATCTGGATTGTTTTTTCATAAATGAAATGAAAGCTTTTTTCAAGTCAACGTTGTCACAAAAATAAAATACCGCATTATAAAAAATAATAAATAGTACAAAACTGGTAAAATGTGACTTTTTTCATGGGTTATTTTATATTTATGATTAAAAACCAAAATTAAAATTAAAACGTTTAGAAGAAATTAAGTATTATTGATTAATCGAAGCAGTGGTATTTTACACGTGTAGCATAAAAGGTATGATTTGTTATATTAGATTGAATTGTAATTTAAGTATATTTGAATTCATTTTTCTTTGTCCCGTATTTTTCCCGAAGAAGATGCCGCCATCCTCTAATGCAGTTAAAATACAATTGTTATTTTTTTTTTCCTTGCGCATGCCTTTTTCTATCTTCAATGGGGTTTTATTGTTAGGAATAAATGAGATGATATTCTCACTTGACTAATGTTGTTTGAAGATATATTTATCCTTAATTTTTCTCTAGAAGTTTAAACCTGCATCTAAAAAATATTAGATATTTCTAAAAATATATTAGACTGCAGTGCGAAATACTCGCACAGATCCTCTGGTTAAATACATAACATTGTTAAAAATGGTAAATAATATAAAATAAATAAATAAATAAAATATATTAAAGTATTGAACAAACCGGTGTGATATTATAAAAGCATAAAAAACTATATATATATATATATATATATTTCACTGGCACCCGACTAACCGAAAAGTACCATAAATAAACTACATACTTATCGAAAAATAAGGGTAATATAATTAGTTAATTGGCGCCATGCTTGGTGCAATTGTATTTGAGCTTCCCGTATAATACGTAAGTACCCATTTTTTTTATTATCATAAAACACACTGAATGATTATTCTATCATAAAACACACACAATGATTAATTTATTATAAAACATTCAATATTTAATTTAATATAAAACACACGCAATCATCTCTACCGGGTTGCCATATGAAGCAAAATCTCGCCAAAGTTGTGTTGCCTAGGCATAAAATCGTCCTTTTAGCGCCAAAAATATATCCCGATGTGTCTGCGGCATCTGTACCAATATTATTTATATATAATTTACTTCTGCTTGTACATTTCAATAAGGTAAAGATGTCGCAGATGCACCGGGATATCTTTTTGGCGCCAAAAGGGCGATTTTATGGATAGGCAACCCGACGATTTTCGCGAGATTTTGCTTCGTACGGCAACCCGGTAAAGCAGATTGCGTGTGTTTTATATTAAATTAAACATTGTATGTTTTATAATATATTGATCATCGTGTGTGATTTATGATAAAATAATTTTTGTGAATAGGTTGCCAAAAATATTGTTGGCAAATTTTCTTCTCTCGCCAATGTCATTTCCTTTACTTTTCCAAGATAATCATTAAATAAGTTAATGTACTATTACTCCGTTACAGTACGCATATAAACAAACATGATAAATAGATGACGCACATATGAGGCTCGATATTTTTTTCAAAGAGCACGCGCCGAGAAAAAAATTAACAATCGTATTTTAACTGCATTAGAAGATGATGTCATCTGCTTATTCTTGAAAAACATGAAATAAATTGAATGCATTTCTAATATAATAAAATATATCTTTTATTTTATTTCAATTTTGCTTTTTAAAAATAAATATTAAATTAACCGGGCGGAGAAATCATACTTTATCTTTTTTGTACTGTTTATTTCTTTTTTTAATTAATGTTGAACATGATATAATGCGGTATTTTATTTTGGTGGCAACGCAAATTTCTGGAAAACCTTTCATTTCATTTATGAACACAATGCCGATTTAATTTTTAATTAACTCCAATTTTTAATGAAAAACACCTTTTAACGAAATTTTGAGTGTGCTATGGCAGAAGCCTGTTCAAAATCCTTTCATATGGTATCTCATTCGACGTTCTGCGTTTCGTATTTTCTGAGAAAAAGGGATGTTGACAGGAGAAATAATATATATGATCAATTTGAAAATTTCTGAGCATATGTAAAAAAATATTCTGCATCTGACTATGATTTTTGAAAAATTCGGTCGGTAATTTTTAAAAATTTATGCAAAAAACTGCCAAAAATCTTCTGGTGCCAGTGAAAACGATCCGAGAAATTTTCAGTCAGGGATCTGCTTTCATTAAAAACTGAACTACAAAGAGATCTGTTTCTCGGGCCGATCCCTCCATTTTGTTTGCGAAAATGAAAGGAAATAATTGCCAATTTTTACTAATGAACAAAAATTTAGGTAACTAATTAAGATATAGATTTGAAATTGAGGTCGGGAAGGGGTGTCACCTGCCGGCTATTTTAGCGTAGCGTCTTCGTTATGTTCTAATTATCAGAAAAATGTAACTCTTTTTTTAATGATCGCGTTAATGTAGGTGACGGTGGTTCTCTTGAACAAATTATTCATTATATTTGCGGTATCGGGAAGGAGGAGGTTAACGCCTTTCTCTGAGATTGTCATTATCTCGGGCCCGGGCAACGCCGGGCGGGTCAGCTAGTATAAGATAAAATAAATGTTGGGATTTACAATAAGCCTTAGGAATGAAAATGTCACACTGTGTTTGTCATTTTTTATATCACATTTTTGAAAATTAAATATAAATTTTCAATTTAAAAACATGTCCCATCTCCCCCTCACACAAAGGAGGGATGAGACATCTTTCTTGTTAATTTAATTGGTTAATTAACTTAAAATTTTAATTATTATCATCAAAGAAAATAAGTTGAAACTGGTGTGAATCAATAAGAACTAAAAGATCTTCTTAAAACACCATCAATAACTTATAAATGCGCTAGGCCTTTCAAAAGATCTGAGCCTTTCTTCATCCAGTGCAAAAAAGACGTGCTTCTACTATGAAAGCAGCTACTATAAAAGACTCAGATCTTTCGAAAGGCCTAGCGCATTTAAAAGTTTTTGTGGTGTTTTAAGAAAATCTTTTAGTTCTCATCATCAAATTTATGTTTTTTTAAATATGTAAAATGTGTCAAGATGTTATTCTAAAAATATCTATTTTGTACTAGTGAAACATAATTTGTAAAAAATATTTTTGTTAAAATTGTCCCATCCCTCCATAACCCACCTACTTAATAAGATATTTATTAGAATAATTAATCATTCAAACTAATTATTAATGCCATTGTTGAAAATATATATTTTAATTATATTAGATAGTAAGTTTAAGATACTGAATTCTAGAGAGTTACAATCAATGGGATTTGATTAAGATCACAATTATGATAATGTTACTCTATCGATTGCGATCAAATGAATGCGATAATGAGGGAGAAACACTCCTCCCCTTATGTAATAAAAAGTTTTCACAGAAAAGAAAGATTGTAAGAATATTAGTGTAAATAATCATATTTTCTGTTTAAATTCTTAACAGTTAAATTGACTAAAGCTTACTTGAAATCTTACACACGGTAATATGTAAGAAATGAATCTGCTAGTAGAAAGTTTCAAAATATTAAATACAATGAAATAAAAATATAAATGCAATTTGCAGGGTTGATGTTGAGGCCTCTGATCTTCAGATTTATTAGTTAGAAATATAATCAATATTTATAATACTTTTTTATTTACAAAGCCGTTTTTTTTCAGAGATGAAATGTGAAACATTCAAGACATAAAATGAGTCTTTGAGACGGCTCATCTAACTTTTAGGTAGATTTCGTAAGAAATACTACCTATTACATTCTCCCCTAAGTTGGATTTTTTAAAAATTTTTTGAGGATCTACGCTGATCATGACTCCCAGAACACAAAACCACCCCCAGTTCAAAACTTTACCTATCTACGTCACTTCCCGCATAGCATGCACAGTCACAGTGACGTCAATGTGAGTCACGTACGTCACGTCACATCTGTGGCCAAAATGCCACCACTTTGTAACGTCACACTGTGACCAAAATGTGAACGTCTTGGAGATCTAAAGAAAACTTAAAATAAACTTTAGAACATCTTATAACATAAAGAAAATTACTTTTTGACAGCTTTAGAAATTTTTGTGACGTTGCAATGACGTCACTGCAAGTCACATAAGTCACGTAAAAACTATGACCAAAATGCCAACACTCTGTGACTTCACGGTGTGATCGGAGAGTGAATTTGGAAAAAAAAAACTCATAAAATATAGATTTGAATTATGTCATGTACCTAAATCATTAATAAAAATATTGTCACACACTATTTAAATATATTGAGTATTTCCAAAATAAAATAATAAATAAATATCTGTCTACATATATGAGGCAGATAATTTTTTACAATTTTCATTACCATTTTCATGAAATTTAACAAAATATACTATATAATACACAGGTAAAAATCCTTAAATAGAAATTTAGTTATTTATCAAGTTATAAGCAATTCGTGTCACGTGACGACCAGTTTTTCTCCTGTCTTTCACTGTCACGTCGGATATTCAAATCAAAACGCCGACTTTGACATTCTTTTCTGAAAGATCTTCTGCTTTTAATAAAAAATGGAAAAGGTTTTTCAATAACATAGTTTCTGAACAAAACACGAGCCAATTTCGTGTATTTCCGAGCAAAAATGAATTAAAAACATGATATAAAGTATATGTCATTCCTATAGCAATTTATCCAAAACTGGCCAGTGCTTAGTAAGATGTCGCCTCTATTAAATATATTGCTCTTTTCGATAGAGTGTAAAAAATAAAAAAAATGTACTTAGGAAATTTGATTGCAATTTAAATTTATATCGAAATTACTTTATAAAGCCTATTAAATCAATTATTATTTAAAATTTATCTTTACTTTTGACGTCTAAAGCAAATGCAATGAATTAAAAAATATATAAAAATGTAAATTTTCACAGCTTATTTCTAAGAAAACAAAAATCTCTCATATAAAAAAAGAATATTATAGCATCATTAGAAGTTCATTTTTCAGCCATACAAATTATAAAGGTTTTGAAATGTCTTTATTTAAATTATTTTCTTCCTATATCATTTGCGGTAAAGTTGGAAACATCTGCTAGCTGTTATTTTGTTGTGTTTAAACAATACTGCGCGCGCATATTGAAGGCAGACGACTTTTTCTCATTCGAAGCTAGGATTAGCGTGTGTTGGGTTCTTTGAAGTTTGTAGATTTATACTGTGTAAGTAAATTAACGTTCTAAAGTGAACAATCTCCATTTTAAAGTAAACCATCCATTTTAACATCTCCCTGTGTCTAGCCGGGTGCATTCATAAGGCCTGAGTGATATTTGATTTCTCAGATCTATGAACACACCTCTCTGCTGGAATAATTTGAAAATTATTGTAGTGGATGTACAGTCTAATTTTTCAATGAAAGGGAAGCAGATAAGGAGCATTCAACAATAACACCTTTACCTATAGATCAGCAGGTAACTTTTAATGTCTTTGCAGTTTTGTTAATAGTGCATGTTTAGTACTAGTACATTTAATATTGCATTATTTAAAAATTAAGATGTTTAAATTTTCTTTTAAAAAATCACTTGTATTAAATTTTATCTTTAATGTTTTAAATTTTTTTAAATAGACTATTTGGAAAAAAGCTTAAAGAATTTACTAACAATATGTATTCTAAATGTAAAGTGTTATGTAAAAGGAGGCATTTATTTAATGTTTTGCGTTTCTTAGTTCAATTTTCATAGTTATTCATTATAATTAAAAACATTGCAATTTTTAAAACTATTAATATTTGATTTGCAATTTAATAATTTCGTTGCTAGTGTAGGTTTCCAGAAATAATTTTCCGGTATATTTGAAAAAAAAATGTGACATTTTAATGCATTGAATAATTTATTTGTCGAGATATGTCAATGTTAGATGCACAAAAATAATAAATATTGATGAAACAATAAAATAACTGTTTAGTTAAGGTAATTTTTCCAGCTGTGTTATCGAATGTTTTTACTGTAAAAATTGATATTTAAGTTCTGCATTTAGTATTCTATCAAAAACTATAAATAAAATAATTTGTAAAGAAAAAAATATATAATTTTTTTTTTGGCATTTATGATCTTAAGTTCTATATTTCATTTACAACGAAAACTGTTTTACTGCTTGATACAATGTTTATTATTTAATAATATCGCACAATAGGTATATCTATTATTTAAATTGATTCCTAATATAAATTTTTCAGAATGTTTATTTGAAAATGTATACTTATATTTTCTTTAAAGTTGTTCTCAAATCCAAAATAGCTAATTTCTGGCATATTTCTGAATTCATTTTTATTCGGAAATACATGAAATTGGCAGGTGTTCTTATTCAGAAAAGGGTAGATGTGCCAGTAATGGACCGCCTTCCAGTAATGGGACACCTTCAATGTTTTTGGTTTATAAAAAAATAACCAATAAAAATTCAGCTTTATTTATTTCATTAATATGCTATCTTTAAATTCTAGTTTTAAATAGTGCTCGCGATTATACGTATAATACGTATAAAACGTATTGTAACCGGTAACGATTTTTAATAGAAATCATATGGAAAAAAGGCTTGACTACGTATACGTTTAAACGTACAATCGCGAGCACTAGTTTTAAATGCAATCATATTATCATTTATCTATTACTTTTTGTGAGGTGTCCATTACTGGAGTTTAGGGTGTTTTGATTTATTTCTGTTATTTACATTTAAATTTAGATTCACATTGGGAAATGTGACTATGAGCATGGTTAAATATTGTTGGTAGAGTAATATAATATTAAAAAATGTTGAATATAACAATTATAACTATTAATTAAAAAATAATTGTTAAAGAAATTCCTTAAGGGTGTCCATTACTGGCACATCTACCCTATATATAATCGAATGGCGTTATCCATTTTTTGGTAACGGCAGATGATGTTTCAGAAAACACTATCAAAGTCGGTGTTTTGAAACAAATTTCCGACGCGCAGCGTCAGAAACGGGTAAAACGTGACCGACATTGATCTTAAGTATTACATTTATCTAAAAATGGAAAACGCTATTCATTCCAAATAGCTTTAATAATCAGGCATGCAAGTGCCATGCGTTTAAAAGTTTGTTCATAAATGTGTCAGAAAGTTTCGTGTTAACCGGTTTCTCAATCAGATGCAAAGTTTTAATTTGAATACGAGTTGCATCAATAAAAATGATTGCCGATCCAATCCTTATCGTCGATCTTATCCGTATTTGGTGAAATCTTGTTATCCGAATCTATGCGAAATCATTTATCAGGTTCGGTCGGGTTGTGGGCTTACAGATTTTTTGTTGTTGTTGTTGTTGGGTTAGGATAAGAATACGGGTTGAATCAAAATATAGTTTCAGTCAACCATCATTCATGTTCAAGTTGACATTCAATCATGTTCAAGAAGTATATAACCGGATTCGTGTATGACTCTAGATCCGAGCCGACATCAGAAATTGTATCGTAACACAATTTCTGATAAAATCTGGTTACTCGGTCTTATGCAAGATTCTATTCCAAACAAGACTTACAGTAAAAACATTATACCCGACTCGGGTCAGATCGGGTTCACGAAAATCAGGTCACACGACAACTAATCTAAATCTATTCTGTAGCCAAACAAATCCAAAAAGATCGATCCGAAGTTTCTGGATTAGATTCGGGTAAAATCTGGTCACCCGACCCGGTGCAGTGTCGTCACAGACGTCACAAACTTGAACCATAAAAAAATTTTGATCCGAACAATCCGTATAGGATTCGGGTAAAATCTGGTCACCCTATCCGATGCAGACTCGTCACATTTTTCACATTGCAGTCGCACGGTAACTTCACAAAGTAGTCACATTGTGAGGTCACAGAAAGCCTTGAAAACGGCCATAACGACCTCGCATTTACGTCACAGTGACTTCACATCGACGGTCACAAAGTCACAGTGTGACTTCACAGTGACGTCACCATGCCTTACGGGTTTTTTTATGGACACGATAACTGCAATAATTCTGCACATATCTCTTCCAAACTGATACATAAAATTAAGGGGCATAAAATCTCAGTCAAGTTCGTTAATGGGCAAAATCGAAACAAGGGGGGGGGGGGGGCTTTTTGTGAAAACAGAAAAAAACCCATAATTTCTTAATTATGATACACATCGAATCCGTTTCACGTTTTTATTACTTCTAGGAAAAGGGCTGAAAATTTATGTATGACAGATTTTTGCTATCAGATTAAAAATGGCCCCAAGGGGTAGGAAAAAGTTGGATTTTAGAAGAAAAAAAATCATAACTTTGTCAATTCACAAGATATCAAATCCGCTTAAATTTATTATAAATCCTCTTAATATTATCTAAAACTTTTATATTGACAAGTTTTTTATAGGACCAACCATTATAGCAAAAAAAAAAAAAAAATTAAAAACAAAAAACAATCCCTGCCGGCCTCCACCTGCAAACAAGTTAGGTTTCGAAGTGGGCGGTTCCAAATACCGCATCGTGGGAAAAAGGTCATTTCTCCCACAATTCCCAACAAACAGGTGCTCCACGGTCTGTGTCTTCAAAATCTACTTTAGCATATAGGCCGAGCCGTCAGGGATTTTTTTTTTCTTTTAAAGTCTTTATTTGAGTAAGGATGGCTTGTGGCATAACATAACCTCCTCCTTTCCCATTTACCTGAATTCAATAGTGTCTGTTTTGTAATTAGCACACTGTGCTTTTCATTTTTAGAGTGAACATTAAATGAAATAAGTAAATATATAAAATTAAACATACTAATCCAAAAGATGAGCCAAGAACATGTCCTACAGTGTCATTAGGCATGGGCGAAGAATAGAAAGAACTTGAGTTAGAAACATTTTCTGGAGTAGAAGCATTAATAGTTGATATTTCTTCCCTTTCTCCTAAAAGTCTATCAAAGGCATTTATTTCTTCTGGCTCAAGATCTTCATTCCTTCTAACATCATCATCTTCATCATCTTTCACAAAATCACTACTTAGTATCGGCATATCTAAACGTATTTTGCGTAGACAAGTCTGTAAAAACAAATACCTTAATAAAATATACTGCAGCATACAAATAAAAGTTATATTAGTAATAATCAAGTAAAACTGCAAGAGTATTAAAAAAACAAAAAAAAAAACAAAAAAAAAACAAAAAAAAAACAAGGATAACTTTCTATTCACCTCAGATTATGAAATTATCTTAAGAATTATGATACAAAATTTTAAGAAACTGAGTGTTTGTTGCCTGCAAATATATAATGTACTCTCTCAAAATGTATTTTTCTACTTATGCATAGCAGCGATTATGAATTGTGATGCATCATAGTGACCAAACATATCATGTCTATAATGCAGCACTATTGAATAAAAAATTTGTAACTTTCCTGGGGGAAAAAAAGTAGCAAAGTAGAATGCAAAATTTGTGCACTTAAAAAGTAAATTTTACTTCACAACTTCAAAGTCCAGTCTTTAATACTATAAATTACTTACTTAATTAGCTATTGGGTTAAGTAAATATTCATGTGATATTTTTTCGATAGATAATGTTATTGTTGAATGTTTCTAATAATATTTATCCAATCAAGCCATACTAAAGCACATTTGAAAGGTGAAATTTCAAAATCATTTTACAAAAAAAAAAAAAAAAAGTTTCAAGTTTGGTTGTGTATTTATTGCTTTACATTTGATTTGCATTGAAAATAGAGATTCCAGGTGGTCATTATTGTCATATTTAGCTTTTTTACTTCTGAAAAAGTAAAAATGCAACACAAGCTAGAAAAAAATTGTTTGATGTTTACGGTGAGGACTGTTTGACTGAATGTCTGTGTCAGCATTAGTTCGCTCGTTTTTGTTCTAGAAATCCTACTCTCAAAGATACAAACATGCTCTGGATGCCTAATGTTCATGACAAAGAATAAAAGCAATGATTGAAGCTAACCAGCACATTTCGACACAAGAGCTTGCAGATAAGCTTGATGCATTGCAAAAAAGCATTTACAACCATTTAAAACAGCTCGGTTATGTCAGTAAACTCAATATTTTGTTTCCTCATGGATGGAAGGAAATTCGTCTCATCAAACGAATCAACATCTGTGATTCACTGCTAAAACATAACAAAACCAACCCATTTTTAAAGCGAGTGGTAACTGGCGATGAAAAAATGGATTGTCTACAACAACGTCGAATACAAAAGATCATGGAGCAAGCGAGATGAACGAGCACAAAGCACTTCAAAAAGCAGATATTCATCAAAGGAAGGTGATACTGTCTGTTTGGTGTGATTATAAAAGTATTCTTCATTTCGAACTACATCCAAATTACCAAAAGATTAATTTGAATGTCTACTGTCAAAAACTAATGAAACTGGATGAAATAATCAAAGAAAAATGCTCAGAATTGGCAGATCGTAAAGGTGTTGTGTTCCTTCATGACAACGTCTTTGATCACTCACCAAAAATTATTGGAGATGGGCTAAGAGTGATGTCTCATCTACCATATAGCCCTGACCTTGCACCATCAGATTATTATTTATACCATTCTCTTCAAACCCATTTACATGAAAAAACATCTGACTCAGATAAGGCTATCAAAAATGCATTGATTCAGATTTTTGCTTCTAGAAACCAAACTTTCTTTGAACGTGGAATTATGCAGCTAGCAGGGAGATGAGAAAATGTCTTCAAATAAAATGGCCAATGTATCACTGATTAATGTTTTATATTTGTATCAATAAATTCACTTTGAAATCTATGAAAAAACACGACATGCCTTTTTACTTAACCCAATATAAACTAATGAAAAGAAAATTTTTCTTTTCAAATTTAACAGTTTTGTATTCTATTAATGATTTATTTTTGTAAGAAAAGGGAGGTTGATTTTAGATTTTTAAATATAACAGAGATTTTGTTCCATTCTGTGTTTTAATAATATTGAAACAGAAATCATAAATTACTTGTCTATTTTTTTTTCTTATAATAAACCTTATCTATACTAATAAAAGAAAGTTTCGCTCTGTGTGTATGTGCATGTTTGTTTGTTTGTCTGCGATGGCTAGCAAAATCTAGCGCACCTAGAAGTCCGAAAATTTAGGTGTGGATAGTCCAAGGGCTGGAATGGTGCACCTGAGTCTCAGAATTTTAATACTTTGAAAATTAACAAAAATATTAATTGAAAACTGATCAATAACTTGTCTCTTTTTTTGCGAGCCAGCTTTCAGAACTCGCGAATGCCCAGAACCCGATTTACCACAGCGCAAGCGAATGAAGAGAATGTGTTTATTTTGCAATTCTGTTTTAAATTCTATCGACTAAGCCATTTGGTTTATTTAAAAACAAAAAACATATTCTGAAAGATATGTCCCTTACGTCTCCAGTGCCGTAATCAATTAAAAAAATTTTTTTTTTTAAATTATGTTAACCATTTGAGAAACATATTTGAAAAAGGGTCATTAATTTCAGAGAAATCGGATGACGAATACTTTTTTTTTATGTTAACGGACCCGATGCGAAAAGAAAACATATTTATTTTACAACCATATAACAATATTTCTGACGTAATTTTTACACGGGTTGTGAAACAGCTATACTTATGACCATTGAAAATTTAAAAGGGTTTGGACAACAAAAGCATTTTTTTTTTAAAACTATATAACGATCCTACTTGAAAAAAGAAGTAAATTTTTTTTTACGATATTGTCATTAAAGATATAAATTCATACAATATCGGGTAAAATATATAAAATAATACAAATTTGGGTTTTTTTAAGGTTTTATCACGGGCCCGGGCAACGCTGGGCAGGTAAACTAGTAATAAATATATGGAAACTTGTGACCAAAATTGTAGAAACCTTTTTGAAAAGGTGTACTTTTGAAGTTCGATGGTTCATAACTTCACATTCTGTTTACATTAAAATTATATGCCAATGAAAAGATAATTTAATCAAGAATGTAATGCAACAAATTTCTTGAAGGAATGTTTATTAGAACAGCAGTTATAAAGAAGAAAAGTGAAACATTTCGAAAAAATGACATACACAAAAATTATCACAATGTCAGTCAATACTTAGTTGGGTAACCTTTACTTTTAGTTACAGCCTTTCAACGCTTTCCTGTGGGTGGACCAAGTCTTTTAGTTTTGTACACCTTTTCGTGCATTTACTAGTGTGATTTTGTAGTCAGTGATATAGTCTACTTATACCACTTCAAAAATTTAGAAAAGCCACCTTTGGTCAAATTTCCACCAATTTACCTTCTAATTTCTTCATAACTGTAATCTTGTTTACTTAATAGTACTATTTTACATTGGTTTTTAGTAACCAGTCATCTCTTTGTGCCATTTCTTTAATTTTCTTATGTTTTACACCCAACTCTAATATCAATCACATAAAACACTAACAAATGTCATCCTCACAGTCCTCCAAAAAATGACAACATCAGTTGAATCTTACTGTTACCTGACTAAATCACTGCCAAATCAGGACAACATCTGAATGGCTCTCTAAACACTCATGCTCGTTGGCTACATTCAAATCAAAGAAATCTACTTGTTAATCTAAGCAAGTTGTGTTCCTCTTTTGTTTATTTGTGTATAACCTTTGATTAAGTACTAGTAATTGAACAAAAATTATTTCATTACATTAGGGATGCACAACCTGTGGCCTGTGATGGGTTTACTGGTGGCTCGCAGATAAACTTTGCCGATCGGATGCAAAAAAAGTGCAAATTTCGCCAAACAGGTGCGTAAAAATGGCTAATTTTGCCAATCGGGTACGTAAAAATCATGAATTTTGCCGATTGGGCCCATAAAAATCACGAATTTTGCCGATCGGGTGCGTATAAATCATAAATTTCGCTGATCGTGTGCGTAAAAATCATGAATTTTATCCATCGGGTGCATATAAATTATAAATTTCGCCAATTGGACGAGTAAAAATCGTAAATTTTGCCAATTGAACACGTAAAAATTAAGAATTTTGCCAATTGGGTGCGTATAAATGACGAATTTTGCCGATCGGGTGCGTATAAATAACGAATTTTGCCAATTGGGTGCATATAAATTGTAAATTTCGCCGATCGTGTGCGAAAAAAATCACAAATTTTGCCGATCGGGTGTGAAAAAATCAGAAATTTCGCCGATCGGGGACGAAAAAATTGTTAATTTCGTCTAACGGGCACATAATAATCATAAATTTCGTCAAGAACTAGGAAAAAACTGTGAATATTGTCAATCACGTGTGGAAAAAAAAAGCAAATTTTTTCCATCCTTGCCAACTGAATTGGGTTATGTTGACTAAGGAGGTGGTTGAGTATAGGGGGCTAACCCTCCTTTTAAAATTAGCCCATTTTTATGAACTTTTAGGCCAATCCTCCCTCTTCTTCCCCAAAAAAAATTTTGTCCACACTACGGATGTTGGCTCGCGCCAATCCAGTCATTTTTGTGATTGGCCCACCTCTTATAAAGGTTGCGCAACCCTACTTCATATCCACATATTATGACTGAATATGTTAAGAAGTACAATTTAGAATATGTTTTTCCTCCTTCCCACTTTCATTCATGAGAATACAATTTTTTTTCGGCACTGGCAACCTTTAAAGCTAAATTTACTCCTTCAAATAAAGTCAAAGAGTATTTTCACTCTTTGAAAATAATCTTAGCTATATTTCTTTTATAAATACAAATGTAAACTGTTGATATATCCTAGCCAACAGAACTGAATATGTTGACTGGGGAAGAAGGAACCTAGGGGGCTAAAGTTACCCTTCCAAAATTGATGTTTTTTAAAATCTGATTGTAGACCTAGATCTCCCCCCGCTACACCTCCTCGAAACAAAATTCTCTCTGTGCTATGGTGGCCCTCGACAACCAAGTCATTTTTGTAAGTGGCCCTTCGCTTAAAAAGGTTGTGCACCCCTGCATTACATTCTTGATTAAATTATCTTTCGTATGATATGTAACTTTATGGTATAAACAGAAAGTGGTGTTATGAGCCATCCAACCTAGAAAATGAACCTTTTCAAAAAGGTTTCCACAGTTTTGATCACTACTGTAATTTATTTATTTTTAACCTTGTGAAAGCATATTTGTTTTTAAAAATTCAGCATGCCAAATTGATGATGTAATATCAGATAACTATCAGAGAATTTCTAAAATCTAAACAGAATTTGATGATGTAATATCAGATAACTATCAGAGAATTTCTAAAATCTAAACAGAATTTGATGATGTAATATCAGATAACTATCAGAGAATTTCTAATACCTAAACAGAGTGTTAATATAATAAATTTCAGGCTAACATTTCACAAAATACATGCATGCTGAGCTGAGTTCCACAAAAAAAAAAAATACGTCAACAATCTTTTACATTTAAAAAAAGAGAAAATTATTGGTTTTAGAATGTTGACAATTTTGATTGTGTTCTTTTATTTGTGAAGTATTTTCTTTTAACTGTCTAATTAAGTAAAGCCTTTCTCACAATCCAATAAAGCTACACATAAAACATCGATTAACAACAATATTATTTGGCAGCTTGGTGCTAAAATACTTTATACATTTACCGATTTCAGATAGTAACAACTGCAAAACTGTGTTCTAAATTTCTATCTACAGCAGTGGTTCCAAACTTTATTTTGGCTACGCTTCACCTAAGCATCTTTTAAAATAATGATCACTGTCATCACCCTTTCTGTAATATATAATTCTTGTTATTTAAAAATAGGGTATCAAAAATCATTTTGTTAAATTTTTAAAAAATCAGATTAAAAAAAATATATATATTAAATCAGATTTTTATGAGTTTTCTTTCTTGTCTTTAGGTACTGGAATGGCTGCTAAAAACATGTTAATAAACAACTAAACCTCTAACTGGATGATATTAAGGAGTATAATCTATATTTTATGCTTTAATTCATAATATTACTATTACAATTAGTAATTATAGAAATAATAAAAACTGAAAATAAGTTATTTCATTAATTAATAACACAAATAACAAATCAAACAAATATCATGTCAGTTCTGCACTTTGTAAAATTACTGTAAATGCATAATTTTAAGCTTACATACATACATGTGTATGTTAAGCAGGAAAATTATGAAAATTAACTAAAACTGTTACAGTATGGAACTGTTTATCCAGAATGATATTTCAGTTGACTGATTTTAAAATTTTTCCAGAAAAAAAGTGCTATATAGTGCCAGTATGATATGTGCATTGCTTGGTACATTATTATATGCATGGTATAACTTGATGCCAACATCTAGGATTTGAAATGGAAGCATATTTAGGAGCATATTATATTGGGTCGTTTTATTATTTTTTTTTTGCAGAGCTGTGGTAACCAAGGGATTCCCATTAATTGCCTTCTTTCAAATTCTGATTCATCTTTGATCTTGTTTGTATCTGACTCAGGGCCAGACAAACACTCTGTCAATCCGTGTCCCAGCATGGAGTATTAAAAATCGAGGGTTGCAAAATTGTCAAAACAAAAGGAGAAAAAAAAAATTCCAGAAAATACCCTCAATAGCTGGCTTTCAGATGAAAGAAAATTTATTCAAATCCAACAAGAAGTTCATTTTTTTATTTTTTTTTCTCCAAAGCCAAAAGTTTTAAGTGTTAAGAGCCTGCATCAGTCATGCGAAAAAATGCTCAAGCTAGTGTTAAGAGCCTGCATCAGTCATGCGAAAAAACGCTCAAGCTAGTGTTAAGAGCCTGCATCAGTCATGCGAAAAAACGCTCAAGCTAATATTAAGTCTATAGGAAGGTTCTAGTGCAATTTCTCGCTCGCATTTTAATATTTTTAAATGCTTTTTTTTGCATAGGATAGCTTAGGTCAATCTCCAACGTTGTTAGTATTTTCTTTTTCGATTTTGGTTCCAAATATTTTATATAAAGGTACTTTCACTTTCAAAACCGGTTCTAAAATTAAAAATGCCGGCTTGTAAAAAAACTGCAACAAAAATCGAAAAAGTAAAAACTAACAACATTGGAGATTGACCTCAGCTATCCTATGCAAAAAAAGCATTTAAAAATATTAAAATGCGAGCAAGAAATCGCGCTAGAACCTTCCCATAGACTTAACATTAGCTTGAGCATTTCTTCCTGTGACTAGTGTAGGCTCTTAAGATGTTTCTTGATCCGAATGTTCCTAGAAAAATATCTTTCTCTGTTTCTGTTATTGTAATTGCAGATGCGTGTCAAGTAGTTAGAGTGGGACAGCGACGGGAAGGTTCTATTTGGTGCTATTTCTATTTTAGAAGAGAAAAAAAGTTGTTATTCTGAGAACCATTGACCATTGCATTGGGAAATCATTTTGTCTTGTTCTCCTGCATAAAATCTATGAAAAAAACTGACAAATAATCAAAAGGTATGTTTTGTTGTAAAATAATATTATAAGAAGATTTTAGGAAGTGTGTTAGCTTCACTTTTCCTTTATCTTTAATGTTTTTATTTAATAAGTTCAGAAAAGAGTTTATCTAATTGAGAAAAGTGTTTATCCTTGTCCTTGGGTATGAGTAAATTTAACTTGAAGAAAACCATTGTTATTACTGTACGGTTTTAAGTGGCTTGAAAAAAAAAAGTTTGAACAATATTACACCTCTCATGTTAGTTTGATTGTTTGTCAAATATTTTTTATCGTAATCTTTTTATCTTAGTAATTACAGTTAGTTGGTTTATTATGAATTTCATTATTTAGATAGCTTTACACACATTCTTATTTTATTAAATTTTCCATATTCATGTATATATTTTTTTTCTTTTGTGCAATTTACTAAAAATCAATACGTCTTATTTTAAATTGTTTAATATACTCACATTAATTTATTTAAGGTGGTTCTCAAATTCCCTGCTCCACAATGTGAAACTTTTTGACTCATTTTTAAACGTAAAAGCATGAAATTGGTAGACCTGGTTTGGAATCTAATAGCGTTTTTAATTTTTTGATAAATATACTAAGGTATAAGAGATTCTTGTCACGTGACGACAAGTTTTACCCTTTTCTCGCACTATTGCGTCCGGAAATTTGATTCAAATCGACACCTTTGACAGTATTTTCTGAAAGAGCTTTTGCCTTTACCAAAAAATGCAAATTGCCATTCGATTACATAGTTTCTGAATAAGAACATCTGCGAATTTCATACGTTTCCGAACAAAAATTAATTCAGAAAATCAGGATGAACCCATAATCGATGCACAGGAAAAATACAAAATTGCATTCTTTTACCACCTTGTTGACACTGCAATCAATTCTTTAGTACAAAGATTTTCTCAGCTGCAACATCACAACAGTTACTTCTGTTTTTTATATCTTATATATGAACTAAAAGATGTTTTCTACTGTAATTTTGGCCAAATGCAAAGATTTGGAAACCATTTTAACAGATGGAGAATCATCGGATATAAACAGCCTGGAACTTTGTGATGAAATATCAGTGGTGTGTTCTCTATTGGAAAAATATTTATCAGTTTTGAAATTCATAACAAAAATCAATTTAGCTCCAAACCTGAGCATTGCTCTAAGAATTTTACTTACTCTTCCAATAACTGTTGCATCCGAAGAACGTAGTTTTAACAAACTAAAAATAATCAAGAACTATTTGCGAACGACATCTCAAACAAGATGATTGCCAGACCTCGCTATTTTAGCAATTGAGTATGAACTCAGTAACAGTTTAGATGTTTCTGAATTAATTAAAGAATTCTCTGAACTAAAAGTTCGTAAAAGAAAAGTTTGAATGTTATTCCTGTAACTGTTTTTTTTTTTTTTTTAAATGAAGTAAAGTATTTTAAATGAAAAAAATATTATAATTATTTGTGTCAATTACTGAGTGTGAGTATCCCTGTTGTTTTATGGATGTTCGCTAAAAAAAAGTAAAAAAGACCATGTACTTTTTTTTAATGCTTACTATATATACTTATTATGTAGGGGCGCAATTTTTTACTTTTGCACGGAATGGTTTAAAGGCTAAATCCGGTCCTGATCTGACTCTTAATCTGAGTAATCCAATAGTAATTAATTGGAAATAAGAAATAATGCCACAGTTACATACATTCTAAACATCTGATCAAATGGATGCTGCTTTAATGCTCAACCAGTTATTCGGAATACATGTGGACCCAACCATTCTGGATAAATGGTTCTATACTGTATTTCATTCACACACACAGATTAAATATAATCACATGAATGACCAGTCATACCTGCAATCCACATTAACTACTTAAAATATTACATATTATTAGCTTTCTTAATCTTTCACATAATTTAGCCTTCTGATAATGAAAATATATAAATAGATAAATTATTTAAAATATAATTTAATCAGTATTTCTGTCAATATCTTTCATAGAAGTTCCTTGCAAAATGAATCACAAAATGACCTAATGTTAAATTTCTAACCAGGCAAAAAATACTATTTTTGTAATATAAATTATTATAAAATATTGCATAAGAAGTACAGAATGCCAAATTTTCATCTGAGAAAGATAATTTACACATCTGTGTACATATTTTCACATGCATAGCATATATATATGGAATAATAATAAAGTATTCATTTTGTAATTAAAAACACTGATTATATTTAGTCAATTCGACTGATTTTACTTATAGATAAAAGTATATAATTTTTTATACAAACCTGAACTGGTCTTTTTTTGCCCAATTTTTCGATATGTGTTAAACAATCTTCAAATTTCATGCTGGGAAACAGCCGATGAGTCCAATGCTCTAGTTTTGTTAATAACTTATCCAAATCTTCTTTCTGAAATATTAATTGTATTACTAGCAATATTAACCAAAATTTTTAATAGCAGTTAAAAGATAAACAAAAATAATTAAGTAAGAAAGAATAACAATAATGTTTGCCACAGAGTGCTTCATTTAAGAGTTTCTTACATTTTGTCCTGATTAATATATAATTTTAACATATGATTAATCCAATCACTCTACTGAGTGTACAACAAATGAGAAAGAGTAAAAACACCTGAAAGAAGGTGACAGAATAAAAAAGGGAAAAAGGATAAACTTATTAAAATAAACTTTAGTGTCACTATTATTCAAGGGTGCAACACCCTGCTTTTTTTTTAAATAAGAAAATGCATTTTGTCCCTTTTAAAATTTGGGAAATGCACCCAGAGATTGGTATTAAAAACTTCCCTATTCTACACGATTTTTAAATCATTGTTTATGCAAGAAAGGTTGCAAAAATCATAGAACTTTCTCCCATCTCTAGGAAAATTCCAGGTGATTACTCAACCCTGTTTTAATTTAACTGTATACCTATTTTTTATTTTTAGTTCATTAAATCACTTGAAATTAATGCTACCTTATTTATCATATTTAAAAATTACATTTTTTAAAAATACTAAACAAAATAAATTTTCTGTTGAAATAATACATTTTTTCTGCTGAGCTAATCTTCCACCCTCTTTTTTTTTTTCTTTCTTTAGCTTCAATAGTGCCCTTTTTAGTGACTAATAACCTAGTCCTTTAGTTTTCAATCTCAACACTATAATAATTTATAAACTGCAGTTTGATGTCTCTAAATTAGGAGTTTCCAATTAGAGGC
Source organism: Maratus michaelseni (assembly GCA_963931845.1). Lineage (NCBI taxonomy): Eukaryota > Metazoa > Arthropoda > Arachnida > Araneae > Salticidae > Maratus > Maratus michaelseni. The sequence goes on from OZ007589.1 coordinate 125,877,984, forward strand.
TTACAGACTGCAATGCCTATTTCTGTAGTTCACACAGCTCTTTGTCTTTGCAAGAAGTAATTTATTCTACAATAAATTTCACTCTGAGAAATAAAAAATATTCAATTGAAGCAAAAAAAAAAAAAAAAAAAAAAAAAAAAAAAAAAATTGGACAAATTTGATCAAATTTGGTAGGCAATAAAAAAATATTAACCCCTCCCACTCCCCGTCCTTGATTTACAAAAAGCCCAAAAAATTTTTATGAATTAACTGAGAAAATAAATATCAGTTTAGAATAGTACATAATTTAGAAAGATAATATAAACTAAGTTTTCTAATGAAACTTGTCAAAATTACATAACTCTTAAAAAAAAAAAAAAAAACTATAAAGGCTGAATTAACTGGCATGTTCCGGAAATGTTGATTGCTGAATGCTTCAAACATCCGGATAGTTGAGTGCTACAGAAACTATATCTTATAAGGGGGACATTGATGAAATAGTCAATCAGGAAAACAATTTTTCGCCTAATTTTGTGTCAAAGTCAGAATTTTCTTTTTAGCATTGTATCCAATTTTAGATGCCACAGAGGCTAGATTGATCCTATTCTTTACTGTTTTATTGACCCACCCCCATTTTCTAATCACATGAATTGCTAGCTGGCTAGAGCGGAAATGAATGGCGTTTTCTGTGCACGAGATGGAAAATGCATTTAAAACTTGTTTTTTTCATTAAAAATGAGAGTAGGGATGGGGGAGAGAAAAAATGCCGTCTGTGCTAAATTCAAAGGCAAATTTTTGTAACGCCCCCCCCCCCCACCCTTTGCTAGATTAAATAACTTAGTAGATAAAAAAACTTAGTTGCCATTGGCGACCTGGTGACCGCATTTGTCAAGCCTTGGCCATGGATGATGTGGCTAAATTTGTATAGACATTTGCTGCAGCAAGCATGTATTAATTGCAAACCCTTGCTCCAAACTCTCACCGATAATTAAAAAAAATATCTGAAAAGTGAGCATATAACTAATAAGTGAAAGAATTAATCAGGCAAAATAAAGTGCCCTGGTGATAACTGGATGATGAGTACTCTTAAAGATACGTTTCACTTTTTATTATTATAAACTAGTATATAAACCCTGTCAAAAATGACAGAATGTTGATCTGCGTTTCATTTTCATAAGACTTCATACAAACAAACAGTATGAAGATTTTATTATTGAAAGGTTTGTATTGTAAAAAAGTACATTTTTAAGAATGGCAAATGATTTCTACAAATACAAATGATGAGGAATTTTTTTTAAATATTTAATTTTTTAAATAGTTGAACAATTGGACAAAACATTCAATAATCCATGTGCAAAAGTATTTGTAAAAAAATTTTATTAATGAGTTTCTAAAGAGCTTGACTCACACCTCATTGTTTGCTTACCTAAGCAAAATTAAAATGCAATTCTCAAATGGTTTAACGATAGCACAACACATTAAAATTTTGTACGTTTTAAATTGTCAAAGTTAATACTACAATAGAGTTGAATTTTAATATTTTTTGAAGAAGAAAGTTTTCCAGTAATGAAGAAACAAATATATAGTAGAAAGATAGATATAAAAAGAGAGAGAAAATAGCATGTTTATGGATATTAGCTTCTTAATTCATAGTAGGAAAACATCCCATTTAAAATGACAGAAAAAACAAAGTTTTCCAGTAATGAAGAAATATTTAAAACATATACAACGATGAAAGTAGATTATATAACTTAAACTTTTAAAAGTATATCTCAAATTAAAGCCTGAAATTTTTTTATTTTAAAAATATGCCTGAAAAAATTACAATAAATTTTGATCATTAAAAATCATTTCATAAGTAAATTGAAATTATTAATTGCATTAGTAAGACTGAAAAATATCTTTTCACATTATCTTATTAAATTACATTTTTTTTTTTTCACTACAAAGTTAATTTTAAATGTTGCCATGTTAAAAATCAAAATTTGATCTGCATTGATATAATTAATATATGTGATATGCGGTATTATATATTCCTTATATTTTAATTACGTTTCATAAGAAATATTTGTTTTACAATGCAAGCAAAATTTCAGAATTTAATTGGATATCAGCTAGGCTCTTAAAAATTGATATAACCAAATTAAAATTTTATGAAAGAAATAATATTAAGCTGAAGCTTTTAAAAGTCGATCTTGAAATAAATCAATACGTCTTGAATTTTTCTTATTTTAAAAATGTGCTTGTATACATTTTATACTATTTTACAACTTTATTATTATTTAATATAAAATATTTTTTCCAACAGAAAGTTCCTCCGTTTATATTAATTATCAATAGATGGCACCAAAACAATATTTTGGAATGAAATGTAATGTTGGTGGATTGATCATCGCAAAGACTCTCTATGAAAGCTGTTACCGCTATTTCTGAAATAAGTGCTTACAGAAATAAATTTAAAAAATCCTTTAAAATATTTAAAGTCTTATATGCTTTAAAAAATTTTTTAAGAGCAGAATTGGATGTTTTAATGAAGCTTTCAAAGAGTCATTCTTTTGTTTCTAGATTTGGAATTTGTGATTCTGAATGGCAACAGTGGTCGTTTACAGGAGTGGGAAATTTTCAGAAAATCTTATCAGCCAGGAAGATGCAACATAACAGTTGAAAATTGTTAGGACAAAATGTACACAACTGAAAAAACAGTTAATTACTATTATTACAAAGCATTTTCATATTTTTTTTCTATAAAATTAAAAATATATATACAACAGAGGAAAGCTTACTATAACTATAAGATAGAACCAAGGTTGTAGTGGGTAGCTGCCCAGGTCCCGCCCGGGCTTTTTTTTAATCTGGACTTTTTACAACCATTAGGGTTGTAGTGGGTTGCTGCCTGGATACCCACCCAGGCTGGGTTTTTTACAGTCCTGGATAGAACTTAGCACAATGTTTACATCACAGCAATTTAGAAAATTGCAACATACAGAAAATTAGTAAAAAAAAATACAGTTTTTAGCATATCTTCTATAGCCTGCAGTTTAGTTTTTCAAATTTACTTGCCCATCATAAAATCAACTCACCAGTGACGAGTAAAATAACGTATTTCCCCACCCCCCTGGTCGTTTGTTTATATCTGGTAATCCAATGTTTAATCTGTTATTTTTAATTTAGAACTTAAAACATTATAACAGGATATGATATACATGTTTTATATGAAAATATGCTGAACAGACATGATTTCAAGCAGAAGAAATTATCATTTAGCTGTCATATGTTAGCATATGTTTTTCATTAAGCCTAACATGGTGTTTAGTACAGGTGCAGATTCCCAAAATCTGGAAGGAGCCATTGGCTCCTAAACCCAAAAAATCCAGTGGCCCCATTGTGAAACAAACACATAAAAACAAATTTTTCTCCATTAAATTTGTACGACGGGAATTTACAGAATGTTCCCACCATAATTGTGTACAGTTTATAATGTAAAGCCTGAACATTTTATGAATAAACAATCTCTAAGGTTTTTTGTTCTATAGATAAACTTTTTTCACCCAAAGTATTTTCCATAGCTGAAAATAAACACTCAACATTTGAATAAAAAATTTCTAAAGAACTTGCATAAAAAATATGTCTATAAAAATCAAAAACATATATGAAAAAAATATTGAGTAGATTTATTTTCTTTTAGGTTAAGATTTTAATAAAATTAATTTAACAATTTCTGACACTCAGGGATGATGGAGAAAGATCAAACACAATAAGCCTCATTGAAACTTTTGTTGGCAAGGTGATTTTTTAAAGGATTCATTAAGGGTTTTTTTTTAAAATCCCTATGGAGACAATAATTTACAATTTTTGTAGCCAATCGCCGATTTTCATATTTTATTATCAAGGAGCTTTTTTAAAGGAATTATAAAGGATTTTTATTTTTAATCCCTATATGGAGAAAATAATTTGTAATTTTCGAAGCCAATCGCTGATTTTCACTTTTTATCTTGACTCCTTCACGAAATTCGCTATTTTTTGCTGCGACTAATTGACGAAATTCACAATTTTTTTCGGATGATTGATGAAATTCGCCTTTTTTCTGTGACTAATTGACGAAATTCGGTATTTTTTCCGCGACTGATTAACAAAATTTACAATTTTTTACAGTGGCCGACAGACGAAATTCAAATTTTTTTTCTGCGACTTGAATCTTGAAAACTTCTTGATGAGATTTGCAGTTTTAATCTACGAGCAATTGACGAAATTTGCAGTTTTATTTCGTGATCGTTTGATGAAACTCCCGATTTTTTCCATGACCGATTGACGAAATTCCCAATTTTGTCTGCAATCGATTGATGAGCTTCGCATTTCACGACCAACTGATCAAATTTGCATTTCTTCTTCTCGGTCGATTTAAAAAATTCAATTATTTATTTATTTATTTTTTTTGGACTGATTGAGGAAACTCACATTTTTATCTTGCGACAAGTTGACGAAATTATTTACAGTTTTATTTCGTGAGTGATTGATGAAATTTGTGGAGCGATCGACGAAATATGCGAGATTTTTCTGTGACCGTGTTCACGAAGTTCATGAACGATTGAAGAAATTCCCGATTTCTTTTCTTCACTGATTGACGAATTGTATTGCGAAAACAAAAAACAAAACATAAAAATTATAATTTGAGGCGTTTTGTTAATTTGTTAAAGAATCTCATGCTGATATCTACATCTACCTTTAAGAACATATCTGAAAAATTTCAGAGCTACAAATTTAATGAGTAAGACCCAGAATTATTCTCTTTTCGGCACGAATTTTTCTGCGTTGCGAGCTAATTGCAGTATGTGGCCGCCGCCACAGAGTTCATACCCAACACATATAAAAAAAATTCCAATTTTGCAGACATCACAGTTTTGTTTTTTTTAAAGATGAAAAGAAATTTGCAAATTAGTGGAAATGTGGCATCCATGTTCAATCATATTTTTTAATTATGGACAATAGAAAAGGGAAAAAAGGTGCTAAATGTCGCAGAATTATAGAGGGCAATCTGCAGATTTGATATAAAAAAAAAGCGGAAATCTGCCGTTCGGCGGAAAAGGTGCATCCCTGTAAAACACATGGCGACTTAGACATCGAAAGTTAGTGGCCAAAGCAAAAAATGTAGTCGCTAAGTGGTGACTGTGAATCTGCACCCATAGTGTTTAGCTATGGTCGATTTCCAGACCAAAGTGGTAGCACCTGACATGGTTACCAACACTTTCCTACATTTGGATTTTATTATAATGTAGATAATCTTTAACATACTACAAAGTGGAAAAAAAAAAGTAATTTAAATTACCAATATAATATCATCCAGTACCATTTTCAAATAATCATATATATTATTTCTCCTGTCAACATCCTTTTTTCTCAGAAAATACGAAATGCAGAACGACGAATGAGATGACATATGAAAGGATTTTGAACTGGCTTATGACATAGCACACTTAACAATTCGTTAAAACATGTTTTTGATTAAAATTTTCTGAAAATTAAAAATTAAATCGGCATTGTTTTTATAAAAAAAACGAAAGATTTTTTTCAAAGTATCGTTGCCACAAAAATAAAATACCACATTATATGATGCTCAGCAATTATTATAAAAAACACTGCATGGGTTTATTTTATATTTATGATAAAGAGCGAAATTGAAATGTTTAGATTTATATTTCTATGTCCCATGTTTTCCCGAAGAGGAAGACGTCATCCTCTAATGCAGTTAAAATACGATTGTTAATTTTTTTTCTCGCGTGTGCATTTTGCAATCTTGGATTAGTTTTTACTATAACTTTGATGGAATAAATTAGATGATATTCTATCTTGACTAAAAACTAAATGTTTGCAGATATTTTTATCCTTACCTTTTCTTTAGATGTTTAAACCTGCATCTAAGAAGTATTACATATTGATAAAAAATGGTACTTCTCTATTATCCCGTCGACCATTTTTTATAACAAAAACTATCGCCAAATAAACGGGAGAACGTTGCCATTGAAATATCAAAATAAATAAATAAATAAAATATAAGAATTTAAGGACACAATTGATATTTTAATGAATGAAATAAGTAATAAATCAGTGAAACATAATGAAAAATACACGCAAATGTCGCGTTAAAAACCACTTGATGACGTAACAAACACGTATAATGCTTCTGATATCAAGTAAATGGGACTGCATTTTTGGCGTTTAATTTTACAGTTTGGCGATAGTTTTTTGTTATGCAAAGTGGTCGACGGGATAATAGAGCAGTACCTAAAAAATATTAGATTTCAGTGCAAAATCCTCGCACGGGCAATCTGGTAGACTTAGATATTGGATTGAGAACATTTTCAATTGACATCAATAGACTTCATTACTGTGAATTGCATCCTGATATTTATTTTTCAACTTCTGAAGCTCTTTCATGAAGCTATTGAAATTTTCCTATGTATAGTAAAGGAACCATGTGCAATGTTTCCATATTTTTTGAACTATCTCAATTTTAGCATGAACTATTTCAGAAGTTGAAGAATAAAAATCAGGATACAATAATTAGTAGATTTATACGCTTATTAAAATATACTGAAACGCATGAAAAAGAACCTGCTTATGACGGAATCCTGTCTTAAACTGAAAAATGTGTTGATCCATGCATAATGAATATACTAATACGTAAGAAAAGAATATATAATACATTTACACCAGCTAAGAAGGCAAATTGTCTATAACTCATCATTTTTTTTTCTTCCCTCCCTTCCCTATGCAATTCCATCTTAGAAGATTTTACTGTATAGCATTTTTCTGATTTTTAACACTTCAATACATGGAATATGGATTAACAATATTAATGATAACTTAAACACATACATACAACAAATAGAGATTTATTATAAAAAATAAATATCGCAGGCTGCATCTTCTGCTTCTATAAAAATGAAGATTATAAACATTAAAAAAAAAAAACCAAGTGGCTAAGTGTGATCGAAGAACACTCACAGGGTTTCGTTTAATATTCCTTTCAAAACACTTTATCCTTTCTTTAATAAATCCAAATAAATTTCATTTAGCAAAAAAAAAAAAAAAAAAAAGTCATGTTTTTTATAAAGTAAAAATTTACTGGACAATTTTTTCGTTTTTTCGAATATCTAAACTAGCTCGCTATTATATTCATAACAGTATCTGTCATGCGGACTAAATGTGATATTTAAAAAAATAATTTCAACATTAAACATGTGGTACACCTTCAAAATGTTAAAAAAAGCGAATATTTCCATAATCGGATTTTTATCATGATTCAATATGTTTCTCAAACACATATATTTACTATTCTCTATTACTCATATTGATACTCGCTTTGTATTATTCTCAAACATTTGAAAAATTTGTTAAACTTCCAATATGACGTCAGATTTTCCTTTTAATTCTCTAATGACGTGATATTAATCTGCTTTGTGTACTCCTTGTATTATTTAGAAATCTGAAAATTTCTGTTTTATTACCACTATGACGTCAATCATTTTTATTTCATTAGCCACACACAGGGTGGCTTATTCTTTTAGGCAACAGTAAAATTCATGTTTATGAAAAGTCACAGCCATCAATCGTTGCCACATGTTAATCTCGGAAAATGAAACATTTGAAGTTACTGAAAAAATTAATAGCTCGAAAAGTATTTATCACAAATTTGTTAGACAAACTGCGTTAGAAAGGTAAAAAAAATGTATTTTTCTTGATATAAATTTCAAATCTAATGATTATGCTGTTTTTCGAATATTGAATTTCAAAAATTACAAAACTTCACATCTTCACAATGAAGTATCATAGTGAAACCTTCACGAATTATGTAGATACCTTTTTTAAAAAATAAAGAAAAACATTTTATCACAATCAACAAAACTTTTTCTTCTATTTATTCCCTTATTCCAAAGATATCGTTTTATTGTCTGCTGCCATAGCAACATGATAAATTAAATTTCATTTAAAAAAAAATTGCACAGTAGTAGAAAATATTTTTCTAAATCGAATACAGTGGAACTTCCCTTTAACGAAGTCCCTATTTAACGAAATTTTCTGCAGAACTTTGACTTTGAACACCATTAACATGTAAATTAATCTCCATAGTACGAAAAATATATTCTATATAACGAAGTTTATTTCACTTTTGTACGTGTACAGAATTCAAACGAAGAGGTTGCTGCTGCGATGGATATGCGAATTTATTTCAGCAGATTGTATAAAAATGAACACATTTAAATAATTTCCATTCTGCTTGGTTCTAAAGAAAACGATTTTTTTTTCGCACTAAGAAAAACACTTGCTATCACCACTCTCCCACACCGAGACTCCAGCGCTGACAGTTGGGGGAAGTCAAAATCCCCTTTTTACATTCAATGATTTAGAGGATGCAGTGACGCAATGGCGCCAGATGCATTGGACCAAAAATATCAATTAGAGACATATTTATCATTCTGACCTTCTACTGCTGATAGACAATTGCTTTGTACATCCACAAGAAGGTGCTTCAAAATTCAAATCAAAGAACATCAAAGTTATTTTTGTTCCTGCTAATAAAACTTCTAAACTTCAGCCATTAGTCTAAGGAATAATACAAAATCTTGAAATACATTATGGAAAAAAGACAATGTAGTAAAAACATTAGTTTGAGAATCTGTGTATCAGAGCTGATAAAAGCTTTGGAATATGGCGTGATTTCATCGACCGTACACAACTTTTTTGTAAAAGATTGCTTCAAAATTGAAACGGAATCAAATACTTTTGAATCCATTACCTTTTTGTCATATCTGAAGGAAAAATTTCCTGAATTTAAGTTGATTTCTATTTAACGAATTTTCTTCATAACGAAGTTTTTAAGTGTAACGATGAGACTTCGTTAAATGGAAGTTTCACTGTAGTTAGTGAAAAACTCAACACTTTAACAGGGGAATTCTTATTTGTTATTTAGATATTTTAAAATTGTTTGCTGTCATTGCATTTTTATGCTAAGTTAAGAACGGGTTAAACAACTAGTTAATTTGGTTAGCTTATCGACATCCTTTATACATAGCTATACAAATGGTTGTTACTGACGATATTAAAAATCAAATTATCTTTCTTTATTATGCCGATACTTCAATTTCTGAAATTGCACATATACTGGATAGATATTACGCATGCTACTGCTCGCTATTGGATTAAGAAGCACGAGAATGATACAGCTGGTGTTCCGCGCCCTAAAATGGTCGTCCTCCTAATTCATTTCCCTCTGAAGAGTTTCATCATAATAAAATGCTTAAAATTATGCAGACTAAAAGAAAAGATCCCAATTTTCGTGCTCAAAAAGCTATCTCATTGCAAAGAGCTTATAAACGTAATAAATTAGTATCTCCACTCTATGCACCCGATGTCAAACGACTAAAACGGAACATCGATCTCAACTGGGTCTGCGAACAACCAGAATTTCAAATAATGGCCAATCGGTTTTTTGAAACTATATCTGATGGCCCGTACCACAAATGTTGCTGCTGCGATCGACTATGGTTTAAAACTTTGATTCGACCTCTTTCGAAATCGAGATTAATTGCTAAAGGAGCGACCGAAGAATTTCTAAGGCTGACATTTTATAAAAATATCGGCGATGATGGCTCTTTCTGTAAAACGTGTTACGGTGATATGATGAAACTCAAAATTCCCGACTATGCCATATCAAACGGTTTCGAATTTCCAGCAATACCTGACTGCTTAAAATGTTTGAATCCGTTAGAATAACGACTGGTGGCGTAGCATATCCCTTACATGCAAATCTATGCCGTTCACAGATGCCATTCAAATTGAAGGGTTCGGTGGTGAACGTGCCTATAAAATTAGATTCCACCGTGGATCACCTGCCACGCAATCTAGATGAATGCTATACGGTCTACGTCAAGTTAAAAAGACGTTTGACTGACAAATCAGACTATATGAACGTAATTGTTAGTGCGCAAAAAATCCATGCAGTAGCCTGGTACCTCACTCGACAGGAACTCTATCAGCACCTTGAAGTGCATTTGTCCGAAGATTGGGAAAGAACATGGCAAAACTTTAACATGGATAAGCTAATAGTCGAATTTGAAGAAAAAGAAGAAGTGGAGGTCGACGAGTCAAAAGTAGACCTGAGTGCTACACACACGTTGCTCACCGATGACTGCTGTATCTGCTTAGCACCTGGTGAAAATCAAATACCGAAGTCGCTAATCTTTGATGAAAATGCCGAAGAACTGCCTTTCCGACTATATACTGTGGGAAAGTGAGGCACCTTAAAAAGAAGTACATCGCCAAAATCGCCAATTCAGAAATACGAAGGTTGGATCGACAGGCACTCTGACCCGATCATTTACTGTACGCGTACAGTAAATTTAATCATTTTTGTCTTAAGAATGCTATTGACATTTCAGTTCCGAAAAAGAAATCACTAGATGGAAAACTCATGATCGAAAATTTGCTCGATGAAAGTTTTGTGAACGACATCATTCAGCACGACGACGGCTACAAATTCTTTAAAAACATAAAAAATGCACCTGCTCATTGGGGGAAACGAGAAGAAACATGTGTATGCTGCAATGCGACAGTAGGGAATCCCGACTCTATTTGTCACATTATGTGCTACCGAGCTGCAATGGTTTGAATTTATACAGGCATTATCTTTCAACATTGACAATCACATTTTGACGAGGGAGGAATTTGAAAATGAAAAAAATGTATACCAAAGAAAAGAAATGCGAACTCATTCAAAAAGATCCCTTGAGCCACGAGAAGCTGGCTTATGCTAACTAATATGGCTTTAATTTTGTGAGTTCATTATTGGAACAGCAAGGAGATATCTATTTAACTATATAGATTTATTATACATATTTCCAAGTCGGTCAAGCGAACCGATACTTAGAACATCCAGGCTTACACTGCGTCAGTACATCTCGTATCAATCACACTCTTGCAAGAGATAATCAAAATGCTGGACTTGTAGTGCCATCTCTGATTACAGATTAATACTAATCATTGAGAACGTTTTCTTTTTTTTTTTTACAAGTTAGATTTGGCTGAAAAAATCTCGAAGATAAAAGCCGTGAGTGGCCAATCTATATTTTGCCATAAGGTAGAATTTTTCACACTTGTATTAATCTTTTTTTCAATTGGTGAAACTTTTTATTTCATTTTCATTTTTCATGTGGAAATCGTTCAATAGAAAATTAATTATTGTAGAAAGAATTTCATTGTGGATTTTTAATTTTTGGCAACTGCTATAACGAAAAATGTTTAAATTTAATAGGAAAAGTCTGTTAGAATTTTGGTTTTTTATCTCTATTTATTAAAATAATACGATTTTTTTAAATTTTAATATTTTGAGCTCTTCACAGCTGGTATTCATCTTATCTATATACACAAAGTTTCAACTCTGTAAGTTGCATAGTTTCTGAGAGTGGCTCTGTGATGGACAGACTGTGATGGAGCGGGAGTAATAGGGTTTCGTGAGATGAACGAAACCCTAAAAAAGGCTAAGATATGAATTTTTGGTTAGATCTCCTCCTACGAGGCAAATTTTTAACCAAATCAACGTAAAAATCAATGTTTTGTAGAAATTCACTCAGGCCGGGCTCGGGCCGAGCCGAACTTTTTACTTTTAAATCGGGCTGGCTAATATTTTTTTGTTCAGGCCGGGCCAGACTTTAAATTTTTCAATCGGGCCGGGCTGGGCAGATTTTTTTTTTTTTTTGTGGGTCGGGCCCGGGCTTGGAAATTTCGGCCCGTGCAGACCTCTAGAAAGACCTATTTGCCATGATGCGGCAGTTGGACCGCCCACTTCGAAATATACCTGTGTCTGTAGGCAAAGCAAGCAAATTTAAAAAAAATTTTTTTTTTGCTGGAAGATTTGGTCCTATAAAAAACTTGTCAGTATAAAAGTCATAGATAATATTAAGAAGATTTATAATAAATTTAAGCAGATTTGATATCTTGTGAATTGACGAAGTTATGAAAATTTTTCTTCTAAACTCCTATTTCCCCCCCCCTCCCCCCGTTGGGGGCATTTTTAATGAAATCAAAAATCTGTCATACATAAAGTTTTGGCCCTTTTCCTAGAAGTAATAATAACTTTAAACGGATTTGATATGCATCATAATTAAGAAGTTATGGGTTTTTTTTTCTGTTTTCACAAAAAGCTTCCCCCCCCCCTCTCCATGGTCCGATTTTGCCCATTAATGAACTTGACCGAGATTTCATGTATCAGTTTGGAAGAGATTTGTGCGGAATTACGAAAGTTATCGTGTCTATAAAAAAAGTGATATAGATAGATAGATGCAGTGACCCGGAGCTGGAGCTGGAGCCCGGAGCCGTGTTTTCCCGGGAGCTGGAGCCGGAGTTGGAGCTCTAAATTTTCCCCTGCTCCAGGGCTCCTTTAGTTTTTTAATGTTCTTTTAAATCTTTTTTTTTTTTCAGTCTTTTAAAATTTTCAGGCTTAAAATATTTTAATTACATCATTACTCAGAATTTTAATTATATAATTTTTTAAGTTTTTTTTTTTTTTTTTTTTTTTTTTTTTAATTAGAGTTGGAAAACTTTGGGCAACACTACTTCACTTCTACTATCTACTTGAGCTAAGTGACAACATTACTTGAAAACAAATATGACAGTCCGTTACATGTGCAGTTGCACAATTTTGCTTGTTTGAAAAATGTAGAAAATATTTAAGATTTTTGTGTTTAAAATTCCACCAAATTTTCTTTTTTAAAAAGTAAAATCTAAAAGATTTCAGATTTTCTGAGAAGCATTTTAATTTGATGAGAAGAAAAATGTATTTTGTCAGACCTTTAATGAAAATAAAGGAAGGATCTGTGAGCAAAAAATTAATTGTGCAGAGTTCAAACATGAGAAGGCATATTGACAGAAATCATAAGAAAGAAGCACAAGAACTCAAACATGTAGATGAAGAATGAGAAACTAGAAAGAAAAAAGTATAAGCAGAATTTGACAAAAATAAGCAATTTCATTGTATCCTACAGACATTCAAGAGGCTTGCCGCATTGTAACGGCATTACCGATTAGCCAAGTTGCTGTAGAAAGACTATTCTTGGCATTTAAATACATTTATAATGATTTAAGATCAAATATGAGGGAAGATTTATTAGATTCAATTCTTTTCTTAAGAATGAACAAATAATTCAACTGTGAATTTAATTAAATTTGTATTTTCAGAGTGAGCTGATGATTATGTTATTATTTTTTTAATGTTCCTTTTTATAATAAAAATTGCAAGTTTAAAATCTGAAACTCAAAAGCGTGGAATCGGAGCTGTTGCCGGAGCCGGAGCCATAGCTTATTATCTGGGAGCGGAGCTGGAGCTGGAGCCTGAAAATTTTGTCCGGCTCCGGGTCCCTGGATAGATGTATAAAGTTTTGAACTGGAGGTGGTTTTGGGTTCTAGGAGTCATGATCGGTGTAGATCTGCAAAAATTTTTCAGAAATTCCAACTTAGGGGAGAATGTAATAGGTAGTATTTCTTACGAAATCTACCTAAAATGCTGAATGTTTTGCATGGCCATCCTGCTTAAAAAAAATTATGTATGAAAACTTTTCAAGCTCAAATATTGAATTATTAAACACGTTGCCAATTTAAAACAGCGTAAAATTTATTAAAATATTAATTTTAACGAGTTATATGTAGAAGTCATTAAAAAATCAAAAACAAAATGCAAAAGCATTCTTTAAAGCATTTTTTTCAATAGAAAATAAGTATTTCAATTTTTAGCTTAATGCATATTCACCAGTGATCTAATATCTGCAGAATTACTCAGACTAAAATGAAACTTACTATTTGAGGTGAACTACAATAGGTAGTCATACATTTTAAAACTAGCAAAGTTCTAATTTATAAAAGTACTTATTGATATCAATTTAGACGTTTCAGTTATGCAAAAAGTTTAAAAAAATGTTTTTACCTAAAAATTAAGCAGTTTTATAATATAAATTATTGGTAATTTTCCTAGTAATATTTAATTTAATGTTTACGTATTTATGGCACTCCACCCCATTCCTCGCATTAAAGAGGAGTCCACACTATAGTTTATTTTAAATATTCCTACACCAAAAAAAAAAAAAAAAAAAAATTACACACTTTCAATAAATATACAATTTTAGTATATGTACTATGCAATGCAAAATGTAAATATCTGATTAGAATTTCAGTATCAAAATAATAAAGTTTCTTACTTCATGACCTGGTCCTTTAAATTTCACATGTTTAAAATGATCCGCAAGAACTGGAATTCCTCTTTCACCACATAGCCTGAATAATAAAATACAATAAATACATTCAGTTGAATTATCATTTAGAAGACACAAGAATAAAAGATAGACTAATAGATAGATAGAAAACAGAGACTAATAAACCTCATTTTTTAACTGAGATAGTATTTCAGTAATAATGCACTTGAAAAATCTCTGGGGAAAATAAGTGCTATGGAGATTTGCTTTCAGCAACGCCTAGTATTTTCATTTTCAGTACTTTTCCGTTGATTATCCAGTAGCAAAATTTTGTGTGTCAATTATAGGTGAAAATTCCAAAATCTGGAAGGAACCAGTGGCACCTAAACACAAAAAATCCAGTGGCCACATTATGAAAAAAAAAATGCATAAAAATAATAGCATTTATATGGGGGAAAAACTAAACAATAAAACTCAGGAATTCAAAGTGAAAAATCACTTATTTAATATATACACATGTACAACAAAACACAGACTAATTAAATCAAATGTGTATATTTAATTTAATCCTAAAATTCTTTAAACTTGAATATTAAGTGTAATATAAATCTATGTACATTGTTGCCGCTAGAAGCGCCGTCTATGTAAAATGTTTTTAAAAAAAAACTACAACTTTTTTGTGAGTTGGGTTTGAGATGCCGATCAGTGAAGTTGTGTAAATCTCGGCTCTCGACCATTTTTATTGAGTGTTGTGAGATATTAAATGAGATACAGTCCGCAAGTGAGTTTATTTTATTTTGAGAATGTGTGTTTATTATTTGTAGTGATAAATATTAACTGAGCTATCGGCGTAACCATATTATTGGTCCGTCGAGCCGGAGAAAGAATGGAATTATTCGACGTTTATGTTTTTTCGGGAATCGTCTGCAGAAGATAAATTGTGTTTGGAATTCTATCAAATAATTAAAATGAGTAAAACGAAAATTAAATCATCGTATTATTTATATTAAAGTACAAAATATTGTGATTCAGAATTCTCTTTTGTGAATATTGTGAAGTGTTTTTTGTTTCCAGAAGAAAAATAATTTCGATTAACCTGGAGAATTTCGTAATACGGAAAAATGAACTGTGAATGTGTTTACGCAGAAAAGAACCAATGTTCTTTATTATTGAGCTAATTTGAGAATTGAAAGAGTGGATTAAATCTTTTCAATGTGGAATTATCCAATTTGGAGATTGATTAATAGATAAAGGTATGTCAGTTTTATTTATTTATTTATTGTGAATTGTATTTATAATACAATGTTTAAAGGTGCAAAAAAGGAAGATTATCAGCGAATTGCTGCTGAATTAGACATAGATATATCAGATTCCAAATTAACTATTTATGATTTAATAAATTTAATAAAGGAAAGTTCGAAGTATAAAGCAGATAATAAACTGGTTGAAGACATAGCAAACAGTTTTATTGAGGAAAGAAAAAATGAAGAATCAAAATTACTAGATCTTGAGAAATTAAAAATTGAACATGCAAAGTTAAAAATTGAGTTGGCTAAGGCCCGTGCAGAAACTAAAAATGATAATTTAAGTGATCTCGAGAAAAAAGATAATATAGAATCTTTAGACTCTCTGATTAAAAGTGTAAGAATGTTAACGATTAAAATTCCATCTAAACCAGAAGGTTGGAGTTATTTTTTTTCATCGTTAGAAAGAGCATTTATTTCTAAAAATTTCCCAGAAAAATATAAATCGGAAATTCTACTAAATCTGTTAGGAGAAAGGGCAACAAACGTAATTACGTACATCAAAGATGGGGAATTAGAAGATTATTCAAAAGTAAAGGCTATAGTACTTAGAGAATTTGAGCCATCCCCCCAGACTTGTTTAGAACATTTTAGGAAAGCACAACGTCATCCTAATGAAACATATGTACAATTTGCATCCCGATTAACAACGAGTTGGGATTATTATTTAAAATTGAGGAATGTGACAGATTTCGAAACTTTAAAACAGTTAATAGTTTCTGATAAGATTTGTCAAACGCTTGATAACGATGTCATGTATTTTATAAATGTTAGACAAGCAGAATCGTGGTTTTCTCCCATTGAATTATCTCAGGAAATTGATTTATATTATACGTCTAAGGGAAAACCCGTGGTTGACAATTCTAGAGCGAGTAATAAAAATACTTATTATCGAAATGTTTCTAAAGTTTTTCTAACTGACGTAAAAAATTCTAAATGTATTTTGTCATATAGTGAAAATCATCCTTTGCATAAATGTCCTGTTTATAAAAACATGTCAGTGGGTAATAGAGTTGAGCTTGTAAAATCCAAAAACCTTTGTTTTAACTGTCTTATGAATCATAAAGTGATTGATTGTAAATCTAAATTATCTTGTATTATTTGCAAGAGAAGGCATCATGTAACTTTGCATTTCCCGCGTGAACAAAAAATAAATAAAGGTGAAAATCCAGAGATAATTTCACAGGAAATGAGTTCTAAAAACGAAGTCGGTAATAAATCTAATTTGGATGCTTCAGCTCCAGTATTCCAGCCTTTCCAAGTTAATAACCAAAGCAATTTATTTTCAACGATATGTAATTTGTCTAACGAGTTAAAAGCCGTGTTACTTAGCACATTTGTTTGTTTAATAAAAGATGAATATGGTAATTTTCATGAAGCACGTGGTTTATTAGATGTCGGTGCAAACTCTAATTTTATGAGTAAACGTTTAGTAGATAAACTAAATTTGAAAAGAGAAAAGACTAATATTTGTATTTCAGGAATAAATAATTTGTCTCTTAATGTTAGATCTAGAGTTAACACAACTATTTCGAATAGAGATAAAGATTTTTATTTAAAATTAGATTTTTTAGTCGTTCCGAAAATTACGGAATTTACGCCTTCTAGAGCGCTTGAGATTTGTATTTCATCGTTAAATAACATCAAATTAGCTGACGAAAAGTTTAATGTGCCAGGCTGTATTGAATAGCTTTTGGGTGCAGAAAATTTCTATGAATTTTTAAGGCCAGGTCAAATTTACCCCCAACCATTAAATACTAGAATAGTGTTACAAAACAGTGTTTTCGGTTATATTGTTAGCGGAAGCCTTCCGGCTAAGGTTGAAAGTAATATACATTGTGGGTTGATAACAGATAATTTGGAGTTAGAAAGAGTAATTCGAGATTTTTGGGAAATAGAAAATATTGAGAGAGAATCTGAAGTTTCTAGAAATAAGGAATCAGAAATTTGTGAAGAACATTTTCTGAAAAATTATTCCAGAACTGCAACAGGGCAATACATGGTAAAAATGCCATTTAAGGAAGACCCATCTTGTCTTGGAGAATCAAAGAAAAAGGCTATGAAAGTTTTAAATTCATTATGGAATCGCTTAGTTAGAGAACCTAAATTTAACGATCTTTATAAAGTCTTTATGCAAGAATATTTAAGTATGGGTCATATGGAAGAGGTGATAGAATCTGAAGAACCAGATATCACTTATTACATACCCCATCACTGCGTGTTCCGTGCTGAATCAAGTAGCACACCATTAAGAGTTGTCTTTAACGCTAGCTTCTTAACTTCTACCGGAAAATCTCTAAATAGTTTGCAGTATAACGGAGGAACAATCCAAGATGAATTATTTAGCATAATGTTGCGATTTCGAAAGCACAAATTTGTTTTTGTAGCAGATATTAAGAAAATGTACCGTATGATATTGATACATACGAGTCAAAGAGATTTATTGAGAATCTTGTTTAAAAATGAGGTACATGAACCAGTTAAGGTGTATAAATTATGTACGGTGACTTATGGCACAACGAGTGCCCCCTTTTTAGCAACAAGAACCCTTACCCAGCTAGCTAGAGATGAAGGAAAGGAATTTCCTTTAGCTGCAAATGTATTAATTCACGACGTGTATATGGATGATATTTTGACAGGTGCTGATGATCTAGACACAGCTAGAGAGATCCAACAACAACTGATATCTTTGTTAAAGAAGGGAAGCATGGATATTCACAAATGGTCAGTAAATAATTCTTCTCTTTTGTGTAATAATGCAATATCTGAATATTCATTTTCCAATGAGACAAAAACCCTAGGAATATTGTGGAAGCCGCAACCAGACTGTTTTGGATTTAATTTAATTATAGAGCAAAGTGAAAGGTATACCAAACGCTCAGTATTATCACAAATTGCCAGAATATTTGACCCGTTAGGTTTGATAGGTCCAATAATTACGAAGGCCAAGGTTTTCCTCCAAAAATTATGGTTGCTGAAAATAGATTGGTGTGATTATCTTCCAGTGAAAGAAAATATCGAATGGACTAATTTTCTCACTTCCTTAAAAACTGTAAATATGATCAATATCCCAAGATTTGTATTTGTAGAACAACCTAATTGTGTGGAATTGCATGGTTTTTCAGATGCTTCTGAACTTGCTTATGGTGCGGTCGTTTATGTAAAATCTATTAATTCTTATGGTGATTCTGCTATCAAACTGCTCACTAGTAAATCTAGAGTGGCTCCTCTAAAGCCTATTACTATCCCTCGTCTAGAACTTTCTGCAGCAGTCCTATTATCTAAGTTGATGCAAAAAGTGTTAAGTGCTCTAAAGCAAGAAGTTTCTAAAACTTGTTTTTGGACAGATAGTACTATTGTACTTGCATGGTTAAAAAAGGAGTCGAATGATCTAAAGACATTTGTCGCAAACAGGGTATCGATTATACAAAGTTTAACTTCGATTGATCAGTGGAATTATGTACCTTGCAAGCAAAATCCTGCAGATCTCATTTCTAGAGGCCTAGATCCCATCAAGATCCAGCAATGTGATTTATGGTGGTTCGGTCCATCATTCCTACAACAGCCTAAGATGGTGGAGTCTCCTGATATTATTTCTGTTGAAACCAGTGAGTTGTTTATCCGTGAATTGAAAGCACCATCAGTAACTCAAGTATGTACATTAGTTAACACTGTTGAGCCTTTAGACATCATTAATAACAGTTCTTCATTCATAAAGCTGCAAAGAGTAGTAGCATGGTGTAATAGATTCATCCATAACTGTAGAAATCCCTTGTATCCCAAAGGTGGAACTTTAACCAGCAGTGAACTCTCTCAGTCCTTATTCTGTATAGTAAAAAACATCCAGAAGACTTCATTCGTGAAGGAAATGCAGTATTTGGAAAAGGGTAA
Organism: Maratus michaelseni; assembly: GCA_963931845.1. Lineage (NCBI taxonomy): Eukaryota > Metazoa > Arthropoda > Arachnida > Araneae > Salticidae > Maratus > Maratus michaelseni. The sequence goes on from OZ007589.1 coordinate 125,897,395, forward strand.
TGCAATCCCTAATAATAGTAAACTGACAAACTTGTGCCCGTTTTTAGATGTTAATGGTATAATCCGAGTTGGTGGTAGACTGAAAAACAGTAACTTAACTGATCATCAAAAATATCCAATGATTATTCCTTCAAAACATAATTTTACTTTTTGTGTAATTAAATATTTTCATAATTTGTATTTTCATGCAGGTGCTGAGACAACTCTTTCTCTCATCCGAAACAAATTTTGGATCTTATCTGCTAGAAATATAGTTCGTAAAATCCTTTTCAATTGTATGACTTCTAAAAAGGTAAATTCTAAGAATTCAGAGCAACAGATGGCTGATTTGCCAGCTTCTAGAGTAACAATGGCCCGAGAATTTATGCGTACTGGATTGGACTACTGTGGTCCCTTTGAAGTGAAAAACTTCGTGGGTAGAAGTAAACAGGTAAAAAAAGTATTTATTTGTGTATTTGTGTGTTTTACTACAAAAGCCTTGCATTTTGAAATAGTAAATGATCTAACAAGTGAAGCATTCTTAGCAGCACTTAAACGCTTTATAGCAAGGCGGGGCAAACCTTCTGATATATATAGTGATAATGGTCGAAATTTCGTTGGTGCCAATAAAGAATTAAGAGCAATTCTCAGATCTTTATTTAAAGATAAAAGTGAGGAGGAGATAGAAAATTATTTAGCTAATGAAGGTATTAACTGGCATTTTAACCCCCCTTCAGCTCCTCACTTTGGAGGTTTGTGGGAAGCAAATATCAAATCCCTTAAATACCATTTAAAACGTGTTGTAGGTAAAACTATTTTAAGTTATGAGGAATTCTTGACTCTTATTACTCAAATTGAGGCAGTTCTTAATTCTCGGCCACTCTGCCCCCTTTCAAATGATCCAAATGATGTTGAAGCTTTGACACCTGCTCACTTCCTTATTGGTTCCTCTTTAATGGCCTTACCAGAACCAAATTATACAGAAATTCCTATGAATAGGTTGAGCAGATGGCAATTAGTTCAAAAATTAACACAACATATTTGGAAAAAATGGTCATCAGAATATTTGAACAAGCTCTTAAATAGACCTAACCATTTAGGTGACCTAAATGGTACATTATAAGATTAAGATACATTATTTACCATTTAGGTGACCTAAATGGTACAAGGGAAGGGTAAAGATAAAAGAGGGAGATTTAGTATTAGTAAAAAATTCTGATAATTATTGCCCTTTAAAATGGCATTTGGCCCGAATTATTAAAATTCATCCAGGCCAAGACAATATTATAAGAGTTGTCACCTTGAAAGATAAAAATGGCACATATAAAAGGCCAGTGACAAAAATTGTTGTTTTGCCATATGTGAATGATGGTTTATTGAGTACTTAAATTAATACATTTGTTTTATTAAACTATATACTTTTACTACAGTGTATTACATTCTTGTGTTTATATTTGTAAATTTAGTATTTTATTTAGTGTAGTATTTTTGAGAAGAAATTGTGTTTTTTGGGATTGTATTTTTCACTTAGAGATTGTGTTTGAATTATATTGCATTTATATTATTGAATGTTAGCAACATTCAAGGCCCGGCGGTATGTTGCCGCTAGAAGCGCCGTCTATGTAAAATGTTTTTTAAAAAAAAACTACAACTTTTTTGTGAGTTGGGTTTGAGATGCCGATCAGTGAAGTTGTGTAAATCTCGGCTCTCGACCATTTTTATTGAGTGTTGTGAGATATTAAATGAGATACAGTCCGCAAGCAGAGTTGTATAATATAGACGCACGCGCGCACGCCGTGCGCGGAAAATTTTCTGCAAAATTCGGAACTTTGCAGAAAATAATTTTAGGGGATATTTTTTTTTTTTTTTTTTAAATATTAAAAAACCCCGTGGCAGAATGTACGCGACGCTGCGACGGGCGTCGCAGACTTTTTAGGGCACCTGCAAACAGAAGGACATTCAGCGCTATAGTGCGTAATTTACGCGAAAAAACGGCAAACTTCGTCGAAGGATCGCAAAAAAACCCGGCGAATTTCGTCGAAGAATCGCGGAAATAACGCGAAATTTATTTAAAGATCGCGAAAAATGGCTAATTTCGTTAACAGATCGCGAAAAAAACGCAAATTTAGTCAAAAGACCGTAAAAAAACGTGAATTTCGTCAAAAGGCCGTCAAAAAAACTTTAGTTTCGTTGAAAGATCTGCGAAAAATGCTTATTTTGCCGAAGGGCTACGGAGAAAACGTCAACTTCGTCAAAGGATCGTGGAAAAGACTGTTAATTTCGTCGAAGGATCACGAAAAAACGTTCCATTTCGTCGAAGAAATGGCAAATTTCGTCGTCGGATCGCGAAAAAACGGAGAATTCTGCCGACAGATCGCGAAAAAACGGCAAATTTCGTCGAAGGAACTCGCAAAAATGGTAAATTTCGTTGAATGATCTCGAAAAAACGGCAAATTTCGTCGAAGTATCTCGAAAAGACTGTTAATTTCGTCGAAGGATCACGAAAAAACGGTCAATTTCGTCGAAGAAACGGCAAATTTCGTCGTCGGATCGCGAAAAAACGGAGAATTCTGTCGACAGATCGCGAAAAAACGGCAAATTTCGTCGAAGGATTGCCAAAAAACGGTAAATTTCGTTGAAGAAACTCGAAAAAACGGTAAATTTCGTTGAAGGAACTCGAAAAAAACGGCAAATTTCGTCGAAGTATATCGAAAAAACGGCAAATTTCGTCGAAGTATCTCGAAAAAACGGTAAATTTCGTCGAAGGATCTCGAAAAAATGGTAAATTTCGTCGAATGATCTCGAAAAAACGGCAACTTTCGTCGGAGGATCGCGGAAAAAACGCGAATTTTGTATGATATATTGCGTATTGCAGACTATTTTTGAAAACATTATTAGCGTTGCAGACACTTGAAGATAGTTCTGTCACTTGGCCAAAAAATTAAAAATATTCCCCAATTTATGTACGATTTATTTACTGTTTGCGTACAATTCAAAATTTTAAAGATGCAAAACATTGTTGTGACATTACAGACGCTTGCAAAGAGGTCAAAATATTAAGGATTGGGTTGTTTATAAGTGCATTGAAAAAATTTAATTGATAAGAATTCAGCTCTTCCTATCATGGATTTTTAGTTTTATTATTATTTTTAACCAAAATAATAATTCTTTAATTAATATTAATTAATTTTAAATGGTAATTATTTTAAACTACTGTTTTTAATTTATATCGTCCAAATAATATAACACGTAATTTTATTAAACATTAAATTAATTTGCAGAAAGTTTTTGACTCAATATTTATGTGCGCAGAAAGTTTTTGATTTTATACAAGTCTGTCCGCAAGTGAGTTTATTTTATTTTGAGAATGTGTGTTTATTATTTGTAGTGATAAATATTAACTGAGCTATCGGCGTAACCATACATTCAGAAAATAGACTTGGACAAGATAGAATTTTAAAAATATGTATATAAGCTAAGCAATCATGGTAGTGGGGAACATTAAGAAAATAATATTTAGTTTTTGTTGTACAAAATTACATATAAAAAATTGTGAATGTGCAGTATTATTTTGCACTATAAAAATCAAAACAGACTTCAAACATTTGTTTTTCTATAAGAGAAATTATCTTTAAAAAAAAAATCTTATTACAGACTATGTAAAATAATCAGACTCAAACTATTATGAAGAACACTGTTCTGTTACTCAGATATATTTAAAGCAACAGGTTTGCAGTATTAAACATCTAGCTTTCCCGCCCAGCGTTGCCCGGCCCATGATAAAACGTTAAATAAAACCCAAATTTGTATTACTTTATATATTTTACCCGATGTTGTATGAATTTATATCTTAAATGACAAAATCTTAAAAAAAAACGTTTACTTCTTTTTTGAAGTAGAGTCGTCATATACACTGCTCAAAACAATTAAAGGATATTGCAGTTTTAGGTGGATTTTGTATCTGGGAAACTTTTTAGCTGATTGATACATGGTCGACAGACATAGTAGGTTATATGAAAATAAATTACACATGTTTGGCAGAAAAAAATGCATTTTATTGCGCATTTGTGTACAAAAGGAAAAAAACACAATTTGTGCATATGAGAAAAAAAGAATAAGAAAAGGTGTTTTCTTCAAAGAAAATCATTTTCAGTAGGGGGTATGGTTTCCACGGGCGGCCAGCAACGTTGAACACCTTTGAGGCATGGACTCAATGAGGCTATTAATGACGAGTTGGGGTATTCTGCCCCACTCTTCCAGAAGAGCTCTTTCCAGTTCTTGGAGAGTTTGTGGGGGTTGTTGGCGGCCAGAAACTCGTCTTCCTAGAGCGTCCCAAACGTGCTCGATTGGATTCATGTCTGGAGAACACGCTGGCCATTCCATTCGAACGATTCCTTCCTCGAAAAGGAAATCCTCCACCAGGTTTGCACGATGTGGCCTGCAGTTATCGTCCATTAAAATGAAGTTATCTCCGATTGCTGCAGCGTAAGGGACTACAATAGGTCTGAGGATCTCATCCCTATATCGGCGACCAGTCAGAGCTCCATCTCGAATGATGTAGAGGTCAGTGCGCCCGTCAATGGAGATGCCACCATACACCAACAATCCTCCACCGCCAAATCTGACACTTTCGTGCACGAACGCAGGATTATTCCTACTGCCACGGTCCCTCCAGATGAAAATACGCCTATTATCCGGATGCACAGAAAAACGGGACTCGTCAGAAAACAGAATAATGCTCCATTCATTTCTCCTCCAGTTGACATGCTCGGTTGCCCACTCCCTGCGGTCGCGACGATGCCTTGATGTTAATCTAACACATACCATCGGTCGGCGAGCATACAGACCTACAGCATGGAGCCGGTTTCGGACAGTCTGAGTTGAAATTGTGGTGCCTGTAGCCGAGCGAAGGTGTTGTTGGAGAAGAGTAGCATTCATGTTTCGGTGTCTCCGAGCTGTTAACGCTAAATACCGATCTTCATTGGGCGTTGTTGCCCGTCTACGACCTTGCCCTGGTCTTCGGCCTGCACATCCACTCTCCAAAAAACAGTTCCAGATCCTGGAAATGACACTTTGTGACACTCCAATGGCTTGCGCTACTTCGGCTTGAGTTTGGCCCCCTTCTAACCTACCAACAATTCTCCAAGCTTCTGAATCTGTCAAATGACTTCGCTGAGACATCGTACTCATCGAAACAAAGCAATCACTGAATGCCGATCATCCTTGTCTTCATTCTCTTTTATCCAGTTGAAAGTCAAATTTCATTCGCTGCCGCTGAAGCGACGTTTTTGACGTCGAACTCAAAATTTGCATACTCCACAGTTTGAAAACCAGAAAAATTTGCATTTGTGATTCTCTTCTTCTATTTTCGGCAAAAAAAATTTCGTTTATATCTTTATTTTATATAAAACTTCAAATATCCTTTAATTGTTTTGAGCAGTGTAGTTAAAAAAAAAATAGCTTTTCTTGTTCAAGCCCTTTGAAATTTTCAATGGCCATAGATATAATGGTTTTACAGCCCGAGTAAAAAATACGTCAGAAATATTGTTATCTGGTTGAAAAATAAATATGATTTCTTTTCGCATCTTGTCCGTTAACATAAAAAAAAATAGTATTCGTCGTCCGATATCTCTGAAATGTTAGTCGTTTATAAATATAATTGTTTCCAAGTCCTCTATAAAATTATGTGAAAATATATGCATTTTAGATAGTGAAAACGTTACCAGAAGCCGAGCATGACTGCGGAAAACATCCCGTTATTATGGGTTTTCGCCGAAAACATCTCAGATTTAAATTTTTTTTAAATACTTGTTCTCGTCCAAACGCTTCGAAATTGTTGTAGGTGATGTAAATCTGATCTACCGAGATGTTCTAAAAAGATTGTGGCGAAAAACGAACATTTAGTAACTTTTAGCGCAAGAAAAAAATCTTGTGATGAGGCGACAAATGACCTGCGTTCGCTGATGTTTTTCAAAGGGTTAAAATCAGTATTTAAAAAAAAAAAAAAAATTATACTGTCTATTAGAAGAAGGTTTCAGCTTTAAGAGCATATGTTTGGTCTGTCTGTATCTTTAAAATTGTGCTATTGAGGGGAGTTGGTGTAAGGGAGAAAACATAAGCCCAGGAAAATGACCCTTTTTCAAAAATGTGTTTCAAAGGGTTAACATAAATTTTTTTTTGAATTGATTACGGCATTGGAGATGTAAAAGTGCGATCTTTCAGAATATGTTTTTCGTTTTTAAATAAACCAAATGGTTTAGTCGATATAATTTTAAACAGAATTGCGAAATAAACACATTCTTCATGCAAATGGTTCTTCATTCTCGTACGATGTGCAGAATCGGGTTCTGGGCATGCGCGAGTTTTGAAAGCCGGCTCGCAAAAAATAGATGAGTTATTAATCCGTTTTTAATTAATATTTTTGTCAATTTTCAAAGTATTTCATAGTTGAAAATAAACACTCAACATGGGCATTTGCATAAAAAATATGTAAAAAAAAATTAAAAATAAAAAATATAGTGCAAATTTATTTTATTTTAGGTTTTCGATTTTAATAAGTTCACAATTTCTGACATTCAGGGATGACTTTGAGGGTTGGATGATGCAGAAAGATCGGTTATTGGTAAAGGAAAAAACTAGGAAATTTTATTAGTGGCCAGTAGTAGCAGTTTTATAAGTGGCCACTTTTTTATTTAAAAGTTCTAAACAATAGACTTTTGTTAAAATTTCAATTAGTATTAATCTAATATTAAATAGCCTAAATAAATATGACATATATATAAACATATTTCAACCTACAAAAGTAGAATCCTTGATGAAATTTAAAATTTTGTATTTTCTCCTTGTAGAAAAGTGGTCATAAGGTGGCTGCTGACAGACAATTTCTTAGTAGCCACTTTTTTTCAATTAGTGGCCATGTGGTTAGTGCTAATTTTGCCCTTTAAAGATCGGACACTATAAGCCTTGTTTCAACTATTGTTGGCAGGGGATTTTTTGAAGGATTTATTAAGGTTTTTATTAACCTTATGGAGGCAATAAATTGCGATTTTCTTGATCGATCGTCAATTTTCACGTTTTATTATCACGAACCTTGACGAAATTCGCATTTTTTCCCCCTTTTTGCAATTGTTTGATGAAATTTGCAATTTTTTTCTGTGACTAATTGACGAAATTCACGATTTCTTTTGCAATTGACTAAAGAAATTCATGATTTTTTCTGCGATTAATTGACGAAATTTATTATCTTTTCCGTGACCAATTAATGAAATTGGCGTTTTTTTTTTAGTTTTTTTCATGACCGATTGACAAAATTCACATTTTTTTTTTTTTCTGAAATTGATTGGTGAAATTAGCATTTTTTCCACGATGAGATTTGTGGTTTTAATCCATGAGAAATTGATGAAATTCGCAGTTTTATTTTGTGATCGTTTGACGAAAGTCTCGATTTTTTTCCACGATCAATTGACAAAATTGCTAATTTTTTTACGTATCTGATTGACAAAATTAACAATTTTTTCTGCAATCAATTGATAAGATTTACTTTATTTTTCATGATCAATTGATGAAATTTGTGTATTTTTTTTCTCGAGACTGATTGAGAAAATTCGTGATTTTATTTCGTGACCAATTGACGAAATTTGCAGTTTTATTTTGTGAGAGATTGATGAAATTCAGGGTTTATTTGGCGAGTGATCGACGAAATTTGCAGGATTTTCTCGTGACAGTTTTCAGGAAGTTCACAACCGATTCAGGAAATTCCTGATTTCTTCTCATAACCAATTGATGAATTGATTATGTGGAAATCTGCTAAAAATAAATAAATACCGTAATTTCACGCGTATGCGCCGCGGCTTAGTTAAGTCTTTTTCAAACCAGAAATTTTATTGAAAATTAGAAGTCAAATAAGTGCTAATCAGAAGTAAGTCACATTTCATTTAAAATAAATTCTGGTAGGAAATCGAATTGTTTGAGGTGCGGCGTATACGTGTGAAATTACGGTAATAATAATTCGAGGAATTCCGCTAATTCGTGGAAGAATCGCATGCCGATATCTAGTGTCTACCTATGAGAACATATCTAAAGAATCCTGGAGATACAAATTTAATGAGTGGGATCCAAAATTATTCTCTTCTCGGCACAAATTTTTCTGCTTCCTGGGTTAATTAAGGTATGCCGCCGCACCTGAGTTCATTCACGGCACATATCAACATGATTTTTTCCAGATTCTGCAGATTTTTTTTCTGAAGAAAACAGGAAATTTGCAGATCCATGGAAATCTGGCACCCATGTTTAATCGCATTTTTTTAAATTATGGACAGCAGGAAAAAGAAAAAGAAGGCAGTAACTATTCCGGAATTATGGAGGAGAATCTGCAGATTTGATTTAAAAAATAAAAAAAATAAATAAATAAAGTGGAAGTCTGTCATTTGGTGGAAAAGGAGCATCTCCATAAAACACGCCCCACCAGTGGCGGAGAGGTTGTGCTCTCGAAGCTGGTAGACGGGAGGTGCTGGGTTCGATCCCAATCGCGCCCGTCGGCCTAATCGTTCGGAGTTTTCGTGGTTTTCTTCGAGCCGTGGATTTATCCATGCGTAAATACGGATTAGGTTCCCTTAGAAAGACCCCCACGAAGGGCACTCCCCCCGGGCCTATATCCCTAGTGTCGATAATTGGCCGTCAATAATCAACCCAACCCAACCCATAAAACACATGGTGATTTAGACATCGAAAGTCAGTAGCCAAAGCAAAAAATTTAGTCACCACGTGGCGACCGTGAATCTGCACCTATGTCAATCTGCAGCTAACCAAAATTCATCTGTGGTACAACAATGTTGGACCAAGCTTATTATCATAAGAAATTATAGTAACCCATAAAATAGGCAAAATTTGCATTTATAAAGAAAACATATTATGAAAATACAATAAATCTAGAGACAAAATATAAATTTTAGCAATTTTTTCAAGCCAGAATTTGTTTTAAACTGTTACATTAATCTGTAAGGTCTAAAATAATCTGCAGAACTCGTAGCCATGTTTCTGCTACTGAGCCATGAAATATTGATAAACATTTTAAGCTGGGAAAATAAACCCTGGGCTGGTAAGATTTTCTGAAAATTCCCCGCTCCTGCCGATAACAGTACTAATTACAATAACTCTTTTTCTTTTTTTCTACATTGTAATTGTATAGTTAATATTATAAAGTTATCATATTAAAGGCAATTGTAGAAGTATTTATATGAATCATTCCATGTTCCATGTCAAATCATTAACACATCTTTTCTCTCTTGACCCTTCAGATTTGAATCAAACTTTGTTTATTAAGTGTCTAACACTAAAATTATTCTTTTAACGTATTTCATTTTAATATTATTAACAATTAATCATAGCATTTTTCATTAAAATTTGATGGACATTTTGAATTAGTAATTGCCATTTTCCCCAGAAACTAAATTTGATAGAAACTTGATTTTTATACATCAAGGGTTCATACTCATTTTCCTCTAAAAATAAAAAATAAAAACCCTGAGAGTCCCTTAATGTATTTTCTGGGATGAATAATTTTTGCATGTCAACAAGTAAAAGGCATTTTTAAACAAGAATCGTGCCTCCCCCCTCCTCCTTCCTAAAAAAAGTGAAATAAAAACAAGATAATATTTTGGGGTAAGTTTGAATTTTGTCCTCTTGAGTGAGTAGTTTTGTTTTTCAGGGTCATTTTTGTATATTTTTAAATATCGTTTTGTAAGCGTTCTATTTTAAGTGTCAGAATGCCTCGAAAATCTGTCTCAAGGAATGAATGGAATGATTTTCGTAGTATTTTGGAATTGAGTGGTAGGGATAAAAAAGCTGTGGTTGATTATTGTATGGAGAAAGGTTTGATTGCGAGTGAGTATGAATGTCCGAAATGTGGGAATGGTATGAAATTGTGTGAAAAGAATAATCTTGATGGATTTGAATGGCGGTGCGATAGAAGTGTGAAAGGGAAAAAGCATTGTGTAAGGCGGAGTGTAAGGCTTGGTAGTTGGTTTCAAGGGAGTAAAATGAGTATGATTGACGCTTTGATTGTTACGTATGCTTGGGCTAACAAATATAAGCATGGACAGATTGTGGATTTGGCGCGAGTGGGTAAGCAAATGGCCACTGATTGGATGAGTTTTTGTAGAGAGGTGTGCAAGTCTGTGTGTGTGTTTGAAAGTAGTGATTTGGGAGGTGAAGGTAAGGTCGTTGAAATAGATGAGAGTAAATTTGGGCAAAGAAAGTATAATAGAGGAAAGCATGTAGATGGTAAGTGGGTGTTTGGTGCTGTTGAGCGTGGAAGCAATGAGTGTTTATTGGAAGTAGTGGAAGCTAGAACGAAAGAGATTTTGCTAGAGATTATTAAGAGGAGGATTTTACCAGGAACTGAGATTATTTCTGATTGTTGGCGGGCCTATAATTGCCTTTCTGATGAAGGTTATATAACGGCCTCCGTCAATCATAAATATTATTTGAAGGACACGGTTACTGGGGCGCACACGGACACGATAGAGTGTTTATGGAGCGAGATTAAACACAATCTTCGCGGAAAGCGGCAGGTAGCAGATGAAGAAACTTTTGATAGCTACCTCGCTGAATTCATGTGGAGGAAGCGTCACAGAAAAGATCCTGGTGAACTGTTCGATTCATTCTTGAGGGCGATCATTCGAATTTACTCCCCAAGAGTGCGGGATGTGGTGGGGGAAGGCAATGATGAGAATTTAGATGCTGTTTCGCTGTTGGACGACAGCGGACATAATTCTCCTGCTGATTTGCAGTCGGACGACAGCAACGATGATGTGCATAAATCGAGGCCTTCCACAAAAAAGACAAAGTATGAGAAATAAAAGTAAGTGAATTTTTATTGATTTTATAGGATAAGAATTGTGTGTCGTGTTATTTTATAAGTTGCTGTAGAGCTAGTTTCGTTCATCGAGTGATGTTTTTGTTTTTTTGTTAAAGTGTACAGGGTACATAAATAAGTTATTGACTACTGCGTGAGAATTTCGTAAATTCTAGAGAATGCTGTACAGCGAATTTCATGCGTCCAGTGATGTTTTTTCTTTCGGTTAATGTATGCGAAGCATACATACACAAGTTACTGCCCACGGCTTGAATGAATTTCATGCATTCTAGAGATTGCTGTACAGCGAGTTTCATGCGTCCAGTGATGTTCTTTTCGGTTAATGTACGCGAAGCGTAGATACACAATTTACAGACCGTGGCTTGAATGAATTTCATGCATTCTAGAGATTGCTGTACAGCGAGTTTCATGCGTCCAGTGATTTTTTTTCGGTTAATGTACACGAAGCGTACATACACAAGTTACTGACCGCGGCTTGAATGAATTTCATGCATTCTAGAGATTGCTGTACAGCGAGTTTCATGTGTCCAGCAGGGATTACTCTAGAGAGTTTCACAGGGGTGGCCTGCCCTCATGCCCTTTTTAGATAAAATCTTACCCTCCTTGCCCTTTTCCCAGGTAGAATTATACCCTCCTTGCCCCTTTTCCAGGTAGAATTCTACCCTCCTTTTATTCCTGGGTAGAAACCTGCCTTGTTTGCATTAGTGATGCAATGAATAATGGTTTGGCTGAATAACCGAATACCAATTATTCGGCCAAGTTATAGGCGAATATTCGGCTTATTTGGCCGCCGAATAATGAACTCATTTTTGTCTAAAAACAAAATATAGTATGCACTATATGCACAATTCTTGTATATTTCACAATTAAAATGTATTATTTTCTTTTTAAAAATTATTTATATACAATTTTTTAATTCTTTAGAGCAGCCATACTCAACCTTTTTTTCTCTTGGGCCGCAAACATATGTTTGCGACGTTAGGCGGGCCGCAACACACTTTGTATATTAGTGTAAAAAAGGGTATAATTAAAATAATAAGATAAAAAAGCAGTATAACAAATCAAAATAAAAAGTTAATATAATTAGTAGTATTGAATGTTTGTCGTGGAAGGAATGTTACCAAAAAATTTTAACACAACTTTTTTCCAAAAAATTTACTTCGGGGTAGATTTCTATTGAAAATGATGTAGAAATATGTTTCAACGATTGTTGTTTAGAAATAGCGATGTAAAACTTTTTCCACGACAACTCAAATAAGTATTATTAGCGATATGATAAGTATAAAATATATCAGCATAACAATGCGGCATCACCAAATTCTAAAGAAAAAAAAAAAAAAACAAGAGATTTTCTTTAATAAATCATTCATTTTTCAACGCAAAAACTTTTTATTTATTTTGTAATGAAGAAACATATAGTGCAAATTTAATTAATTTGGAATAATATTTCATTAGTGTACACCACTATAGCACGAATAGAACTATGAAAAAAAGGAATTTTTGACTAAGGAAATCTCATTTAAGATGTTTTAACATGATTTTAAATTAGTAATTACAAATAACTGGCAGATTTTGTCTTCCCATGAAAATACATAAAGGAACAGCGAAGGTGTTAAAAACTTTTAAAGAACATCTTAATTAATTTTATAATTAGGGGTTAATGATTATGTGTCTCGGGCTGCACATAAAAGGTCGCCAGGCCACATGCGGCCCGCGGGCTGCAGGTTGAGTATGGCTGCTTTAGAGCATTATTTTATTCTGAAAAAATATTCGGCTATGTTCGGCCTAAATATTGTCTCAGTAAAATAACTCGACCCCCCAAAAAAATTCTTAGCCAAAGTTCCTCATTGGGTACTGTCTAGTTACATTTTAATAGATATTATGTATATATGTTGTTACATTTTAAAATAATGACAAAATTTTAAAGGTACTAGAAAACAAATTTCAACTTTCTGATGAAAGAAATAAAAAATAAGAAATCTTACTAACTTAAGAAAAAACTAGATGGAACCCGTCAAAACTTGACAGAAAAAATTACAATAACAATATTAGTAAAATAAGCTTCCTTATTACATAAGAAGGGGTGCTTATGAAACAGTCTTTCAAATATTTTATTTTAAAAGTTTTTTCCCCCCAGTGAATTACAGTATTATTTCCGATGCAAACTCCAAACAAACAATCCGTAAACAAAATGCAAATCAGTTTGACATTACCGCCATATTCCCCACGGCAAGAAAGAAAATTTCCTGGACCTATGAAGTATCATACAAATAGTATATCCCTACGTTCATCTCATATTCAGTCAATAAAAGAATATAGTAAATAAAGCACACATCCCCCCCCCCTGTGATAATGCAACCGAATGAGCTCCTATGCGCCTGTGCATTGCATCTCCCCAAACGCACCGTCGAAATTCGAAGTTAAAAAAAAAGTTTTAAAATGTTTTGATCAAAATTTTTAAAATGTCTTCTTTAATCATCGTTCGTTTTAAATCCATATCTTCTGAAACGCATCCATTGTTTTAAGCTAATCAATTTTTATGTAAAGATGAAGAATTTTTTTTACAATAATAAATCAATCTGCAGAAAAGGGAGATTTTTAATGTTTTCAAGTGTAATTTATTTGTATGGTTTCTTCAGTTCTTTTACATAATCAGGATGATTATTCCTTTTCCATAATTAAGATAAATAATGTAAATAAATAAATATCCAAGATTATTTTTTATTCTGTTTTCATTAATATATTGTAAATTTTATTGTTTAAAGTTACTGATAAATGATACTTTAGTAAATGGGGCTTTTCCTAATTATTATTTTTATTTTTGAGATTTAATGGTAACATTTTTCCGTTTGTTTATTGGGCGCTACAGTTTGGCGAATTATTTGGGGTACTTTTCGGTTAGCCAGGGGCCAGTGAAGTATATATATATATATATAGATAGATATATATTATATTTATATATTTTACTGGTGCCGGCTAACCAAAAAGTACCCAATTTGGATATAGTTTTTTTTCTTAATGGGGCGACGGGATAATGAATATTTTTGATGGTACCAGAATATTTTTCTGCATTTTATAGTTATATTAAGAAATACATATTTTTAAGATTTGCTGAATCACTTATTTGTTTACTTTTTCATGCATTATATTATTGAAGGTTGTTAGTTCTCTTATTCTCTTAAATATACCCTACTTATATAAAAATAGCGTGTGTTCTCTGTGGTGTTTCGCATAAACATTGTAAAATTCAGGTTATTTTATCCAACTTTTCTGTCATAACTGCTGATGAAGCAGTAATTTTTGGCGATTTTTTTGTTACCTGTAAAATGTTTGTTTTTGGTATAGCCCGAACTAAGAAAAATTTGGATACTTTTCCGTTATACGGACACCATTGTCGCCAAGCATACATTTACATGTATGGCATGGTGTCGGTATAACGGAAAAGTACCAAAATTTGCGATCGATCAAATAACTGAATTTCGTTAAGCATTAAATTTTCTGGTACTTCTCTATTATCCGGTCGACCACTTTTCATAACAAAAAACTCTCGCCCATCTGTAAAATTAAACGCCAAAAATGCAGTCCGATTTACTTGATGTCAGAAGCATTATACGTGTTTGTTACGTCATCAAATGGTTTTTAATTCGACATTTTCGTCTATTTTTCATTATGTTTTACTGATTTATTAGTTATTTCATAAATTAAAATAACAATTGTGTCCTTAAATTCTTATATTTTATTTATTTATTTATTTTTATATTCCAATGGCAACGTTCTCCCCTTTATTTGGCATTACAGTTTGGTGATAGTTTTTTGTTATGAAAAGTGGTCAACGGGATAATAGAGAAGTACCCATTTTCTTATTTTTAATCAGAGAAAGAAACAATAATTAATTAATTTTGCAATATGTGGTGCAACCAAAACAATTTTGATTAAATAGGTACAGATATCGCAGACGCACCAGGATTAATTTTTGGCGCCTAAATGCTGATTTTTGCTTTGTATGGCAACCTGATGTTTTATAATAAAATTGAATAAGTGTGTAAATAAATAAAATAAAATAGGTACTTTTATGTTAGCTGGGCGTCAGGGATAACTCTCCAAATCTTGTTTCAATTGGAATCATTTAAATTGCAACATTTTACGTGAGAATTGTTATTCATATTGATATGTTTATGTTTAGATATTTTATTATTATGATTATATTCTAGCTAATTTTAAGTAAGTTTTTTGAAGATTTTATATTACAATGTTAAAATATTAACTAGTTGATATTAGCTAATGTCAAAAGATTGGCAAACCACAGAGTTCAGAAAATAAACTCTATACCTCGCAAAAATGGGAGTTGCCGACTTTATGATGTCATAAGCAGAAGTAAAAGTTTAATTGAAAATTACGGCTAATTAATTCAATTTTCAAACAAACGAATGCACGATAACAAATCTGTGTCCAAATATCTTTCATTAAAAAAAAGAATGGTGTAATTTGATGCAGTAGTTTGTTCTCACGGATTGTCGAAAGAAATCGCTTAGCGTTTTAAATATACAGATCACTGATAGAAAAGAATATCCTCTAAAATGGTGAAAAGAAATCAGTGTAGACTTTATAAAGCTCACAATTATCAAAAAAGTTATGTATTTTTTTTTTTTTTTTGCTATGTCAGTAGA